>CM059814.1:8630621-8645621 GCA_030435695.1 Brachymystax lenok tsinlingensis | reverse complement strand
TCTCTGAGTCACTACTATTCTCTCTGAGTCACTACTATTCTCTCTGAGTCATTCGATTATCTCTGAGTCATTACGATTCTCTCTGAGTCATTCGATTATCTCTGAGTCATTACGATTCTCTCTGAGTCATTACAATTTTCTATGAGTCGTTACGATTCTATATGATTCATTAATTCTCTGAGTCATTACTATTCTCTCTGAGTCATTACGATTCTCTCTCCATGATTACTATTTTCTATGAGTCATTACAATTGTCTGTGAGTCTTTACTATTATCTATGAGTCATTACTATTCTATCTGAGTCATTACTATTCTCTATGAGTCATTACCATTCTTTATGAGTCATTACTATTCTCTCTGAGACATTACTGTTCTCTATGAGTCATTGTTATTCTCTATGAGTCATTAATAATTTCTATGAGTCATTAAGATTCTCTATAAGTCATTACGATTCTCTCTGAGTCATTACAATTTTCTATGAGTCGTTATGATTCTATATGATTCATTAATTCTCTGAGTCATTACTATTCTCTATGAGTCATTACTATTCTCTCAGAGTCATTACTATTCTCTCTGAGTTATTACTATTCTCTATGAGTCATTACTATTCTCTCTGAGTCTTTATTAAATACATACACCATAAGCCACAACTCCATGCAGAGATACGTACATACATACACACAAACCGTATAAATTATTATAATTATGTACCACAGCTATCATGTCATAAAAAAAATCCCAACATATTGTTGTCATCCATCTTTTGGGTTCTCCAGGCATTACTTTGTGCGTTTCAGTTTGCATCGTAGCACCCCAATTTTTATGTTGTGCTACACAACCCCCTCGTTAGATTTTCTCAACAACAGATGTTCTAAATACATTGAGTAAACCCACCAGCCGAAACATTGAGCACACACACACAGTACACACACGCACAACCTGCGTTCCTCTCCGCTCTCCGAGCATCCAGCCCCCAACACGGATCTGTATGTCAACAGTAAGAAGGCAGCGTTCAGCGGAGAGAGAATGGGGAATTACAACTAGCAGACCAGGAACTGTGGGGATTTCACGCAAGCTTACATTTAAGCACGCTGTTTGGGGTCTTTATTGTTCCTATGAGACCAACCTTTTAAGTGATGACGGTCACCTGGGATCAGCGCCGGCAACCACGGACCCGCCATGCGTAGCGGAGTGAGGAGAGACGAGAGTCTGCAATCTGCCTAGTAGACGGGGAATGGATGCCACTGTTGGGACAGATCTAGCATCAGTTGAACTCACCAATATGTAACTTTAATTAGAGGTGTACCAAAGTAAAGCTGACTTTAAATCAATTAAATCAGTGTCCAAGGCCAGTCTACTCTAGGTCAGTTTTAAATTGTTTTAAGGTGGAGCATCATTGGTGCCTAGTTAAATAAAGGTTAAATAAAAAAATAAAAAAATGAAAAAAAAAACATTTTTCAATTCAATATGAATGGCTCTGAATTTATCTGTTTACGGGACGTTACTTTTGGGATGTTACTTTTGACTTTAATTGGTGGAATGAACGAGGTTGTATGCAAGTCACACACACACAAAAACACAAACAGACATACACAAAAATGGACATTTGATCATGACACGGCTATGTTCTGTGACCTTGCACAGTGCTTGTTCTGATGTTTCATGGTGACTTTATCCCAGGGTTCAAGGTATCCTGAGCGTGTACGCTTCACAACGCTCCCACTGAAGCAAGAGTAATCAACACAGCAGGAATCATAACAGAATTGTCTCAAACAGGTAAGGGCACAGTCAGACACAAGGCAAACGTCAGATATATATGATACAAGCAGGTTGAAAAGGAATTGCTATGTGGAAACACCGGTAGCCAGCCACCCTCATCATCCACTCAAGTCTGACAAACTGAACCCTACCCTGCATTTCCCTTTTTACGTTCCAGAATGATTGTAAAAGCAGTGGTGTTATCTATCCACCCTGGTCTTAACCTCAGGGTCCGATCAGAATCTTCGTTCTTTGTTTTTTTAACCCTTAGCTGTTTGGAGGGAAAACGTCCCCTCCTCTGAACCAGATGGTTCCTGTTGCATGCTGGGAACAGCGAGGCAGTGTTGCTGTGTTATGGGTCCCTCCTGTGGTTTTCATTATAGCGTAAGATGGGGGGATGCAGTGAAGCGTGACGCAGAGGAGAGCAGTGGTGACCAGCACTGTTATACACCATCTAGGAGGGTGGGAGGGCAATAAGAGCTCAATCTTTTATCAATTTGACTTCAGATTCTGATGTTTATCTACATTTTTCCAAACATCAAATTTTAAAATTGCTCCAAACGTCAAATCTCGTTAAGGTTAAGGTTTTGAATAGGGTTAAAACATTACGTTTAGGCATTCATTCTGAATGTTAAGTGAAGGGTTAAGGTTTGGGTAAGGTAAATAAACAAACTGTAAAACAAGAGTCTGCCACTGGGATTGAACACGCGGCCTTCAGATCCAGGGGTCATTGGATTTCGCCCGTCTGCAACACACCAAGTTTCATGGTTTCCCCTAGTGGCATTTCCCAACATCCTCATGACATGGACGGACGTCCAATTTTGAAGTCAATCTTGAGCGATCTGGCTGGGGAGGGAGGGAGGATTGAGAACGGGAGGGAGGGAGACGGAGGGAGGAGTATGTCTACAGATTGAAGGGGGAATGCTATGGCTGACGATTGGTCCTCTGTCTCCTTTCTCTCTCTTTCTCTGTCTCCTCTACCTCTCTCTCTCTCTCTGCCTCTCTCTCTCTCTCTCTCTCTCTCTCTCTCTCTCTCTCTCTCTCTCTCTGTCTCTCTCACACACCACCCTTTCTTCCCTCTCTCTCTCTCTCTCTCTCTCTCTCTCTCTCTCTCTCTCTCTCTCTCAATCTGTAATCTGTCCCCCTCTCCCCTTCTCTCTACGGGTGGGGTTTTCATTTAATTGAGATGTGCTGAGACGTACTTTACACAATTACATGCTAGTATCTCTCCTGTCTTTTTTTCATGTCTCCCCATGATCCCTTATTATGTCCATCCTCCCCACCATTTCCTGAGATGATCTCAATTCTACACCTACATCCTGTATCCTCCTCCTCTCTTCTTCTTCTCTCACTGCTGTGTCTCTGCATGGCTTTCCAGCTTGTCTGCCTGCATGACTTACCATCAGATTAAACTCACTCTCACCGACTACAACCTCCCCGGCCACTCCCCATGACACACACTCAAAAACAAACTCTCTCACACACACGCACAAACAAACTCTCACACACACACACGCACAAACACACACACCCACACTCACGCGCACAAACACACGAACACACACACACACATCCATGCACACACACACTCACAAACATACTCTCACACACACACATCCATGCACACACACACACAGGATCAGTTGAACTCACGAATATGTAACTTTAATTAGAGTTGCACCAAAGTAAAGCTGACTTTTAAATCATTGTCCAAGTCCAGTCTAGTCTGGGTCTAAGGACAGTTTTAAAATGTTTTAAGGTTGAGGGTCGTGGGTGCCAAGTTGAATAACAAAATAAAAAATACTTTTTCATTTCAATATGAATGGCTCTACATTTTTCTGTATAGGGGACGTTACTTTTGTGATCTTACTTTTGTATTGAAATGGTAGAATGAACGAGGTTGTATGCAAGTCACACACACACAAAAACACAAACAGACATACACAAAAATGGACATTTGATCATGACACGGCTATGTTCTGTGACCTTGCACAGTGCTTGTTCTGATGTTTCATGGTGACTTTATCCCAGGGTTCAAGGTATCCTGAGCGTATGCGCTTCTACAACGCTCCCACTGAAGCAAGAGTAATCAACACAGCAGGAATCATAACAGAATTGTCTCAAACAGGTAAGGGCACAGTCAGACACAAGGCAAACGTCAGATATATATGATACAAGCAGGTTGAAAAGGAATTGCTATGTGGAAACACCGGTAGCCAGCCACCCTCATCATCCACTCAAGTCTGACAAACTGAACCCTACCCTGCATTTCCCTTTTTACGTTCCAGAATGATTGTAAAAGCAGTGGTGTTATCTATCCACCCTGGTCTTAACCTCAGGGTCCGATCAGAATCTTCGTTCTTTGTTTTTTTAACCCTTAGCTGTTTGGAGGGAAAACGTCCCCTCCTCTGAACCAGATGGTTCCTGTTGCATGCTGGGAACAGCGAGGCAGTGTTGCTGTGTTATGGGTCCCTCCTGTGGTTTTCATTATAGCGTAAGATGGGGGGATGCAGTGAAGCGTGACGCAGAGGAGAGCAGTGGTGACCAGCACTGTTATACACCATCTAGGAGGGTGGGAGGGCAATAAGAGCTCAATCTTTTATCAATTTGACTTCAGATTCTGATGTTTATCAAACTTTTTCCAAACGTCAAGTTCAGAAATTGCTCCAAACGATTTTTTTGTTTGTTGTGACATGCCTTCTTTTCCAATGGTTGTCTATGGGATCTGCTTTAATCCAGGATCCAGGTTTCAGTACCTAGGGCTTCCACTAGATGTCAACAGTCTTTAGACAAGGTTTAATGAGTTTACCTTGAAGAACAACCGGATAGAAGAAGATTATGTAAGTGGATTGAGGAAGTGCCTTTTGTGTTTTGTGCCCGAGACCGTGAGCGCGCTCCTCGTCATTTTCCTTTTCTATTGTTTAGGATGCTATCCGTGTGAAATATAATCGTTAATATACATAAAAGGATACCTAAGGAGACATTATAAATGATGTTTGATTTGTTTGGGCAAAGTTGATATATAGTTGGTATAATTTGAACGCTTTCTCTTCACTGTACAACGGGCGACTCAACGGTGGATTTTCTGAACATAACGTGCCAACCAAACAGAGATTTTTGGATATAATAAATGACTTTTTCTAACAAAAGAAACATTGGATGTCTTGCTTGGACACTTCGGATTGCCCTCAGCAGAAGATCATTAAAGGTAAGCGATTTATTTTAGCTCTTATATGGGTTTTGTGTGACCCGTGCTGGATGTGAATTCATGCTAATGCATAAATATTAGAGATGCTGTCCTCAAACAATCAAATGTTGTGCTTTCGCCGTAAAGCCTTTTTGAAATCTGACAACGCTGTGATATTGCCAAGAATCAGAGCTTTTGATGACTATGCAACACTTGTATATTGATGAATGATTAATAATTCAACTTTTGGATTTTGAATTTGGCGCCTCACATTTCACCGGGTAGTGTCGAGCCCCACTGCTCCCTAAGTAGTTATTAACTCTGTACCGGTATCCCCTGTATATAGCCTCGCTACTGTTATTTTATTGTTGTTACTTAATTATTTGTTATTTTTCTATTTGTCTTTTTTACTACAGTTTATTTTAGTAAATATTTTCTTAACACTTTTTTGTCTTAAAACTGCATTGTTGGTTAAGGGCTTGTAAGTAAGCATTTCACTATGATGTCTACACCTGTTGTATTCGACGCATGTGACAAAAAAAAAATGATTTGATTTTGATTTGATGATGCTACAAGCTTGGCACACCTATATTTGGGAAATGTCTCCCATTCTTCTCTGCAGATCCTCTCAAGCTCTATCAGGTTGGATGGATTTTCATCAAGGATCTAACAGTACTTTGCTCCATTAATCTTTCACTCAATCCTGACAAGTCTCTCACTCCCTGCCGCTGAAAAACATCCCCACAGCATGATGTTGCCACCACCATGCTTCACCGTAGGGATGGTGCCGATTTGTTTTCGCTGTGAAATGTGTTTTGTGTGAACCGTGATGGTTTATGAATTTGGCTGAGGTGCACCCGTGACCAGCTCGGAAAACAGATATCACAGCGGAGAAGGTACGGTGGGATTCTAAGTGGTCAAAGATCTGTTTGTTAACTAGGCTTTCCGAAGACTTTAGAGAGGCAGGGCAGGATGGATATAGGTCTATAGCAATTTGGGTCTAGAGTGTCACCCCCTTTGAAGAGGCTTTCCAATCTTTAGGGATCTCGGACGACACGAAAGAGAGGTTGAGCAGACTGGTAATAGGAGTTGCAACAATGGCGGCGGATAGTTTTAGAAAGAGAGGGTCCAGATTGTCTAGCCCAGCTGATTTGTACAGGTCCAGGTTTTGCAGCTCTTTTAGAACATCTGCTATCTGGATTTGGCTCTTATATGGGTTTTGTGTGACCCGCGCTGGTTATGAAATTATGCTAATGCATAAATATGAGAGGTGCTATCCTCAAACAATCAAATGTTGTGCTTTCACCATAAAGCCTTTTTGAAATCTGACAACGCTGTGATATTGCCAAGACTCTGAGATTTTATCTCTAAGAGGTTTTAACACTTTTTTGGTTACTACATGATTCCATATGTGTTATTTAATAGTTTTGATGTCCTCACTATTACAGTTTTTCTCAGTCGCTTTGGTGCATTTCTCACATCACTATTTACATTTGCACAACAGTTAGTTCAACCAACACAACATTTAGTCATTTGTGCACATCGTAGTAGCAGGTTCTCATTCCTTCCAACAAATTGCAAATGCTTTTGGACATGCATCAATTGCTTTCATACAACTCTCTGCTGTTTTATAACATTATCATTTGCTTATGTCATGTCAGTCAAAATTAACTATACTTGTGAATGCTGAATAGTCATTCCATATAAAACGAATAGTCCTCATTTCATTGCTTGAGTCATTACATACAAAAATGTTGAACTAGTTGTCAAAATCTGTCAAGCAAATTTTACACATTTTTTAAATATTTTTTTTCATGAAACTGTCTCCTAAATTGAACAATTTCTCTCAGGTGAATCTCAACTTTCACTGATGAGAAGGGGTGTGTGAAGCATTAGTTGCAACCAATGATAAGCCACTTTTCTACAATCACTGTCAGAGCTGAATCCCATAAACCCCCACTTTACAAGCATATATGAACCAAGCAGGACATAGTGTGTACCATTTCTACAATACTGTGACACAGAAATGGAAGGTCAGCCTCGTGGAAGAGGGGTGAGGGTGCGGGAGGAAGGGAAGGGGACAAAACAGGGAAGAGGAAGAAGAGGCCAAGTACATAGGCGGATCCCTGATGAAATCAGGGCTACAATTGTGGATCATGTTGTCAATCACGGCCTCACAATGGCTGAGGCTGGTCGAAGGGTGCAGCCAAATGTTGGGAGAACCACTGTAAATTCAATTATTCAAACATTTCGTTGGGAGAACAGGTGTGTATAAATGGACAGTAATTCAGCACTAAACAATCTGCACTGCGCTACTGTCATTGTGTCATACATGAAGCTTGCAGTGGGACAATAACTTGTCACTGTACATTTTACATTTAGACGTACAGCTTTACTGCATCACACATTTAGTGTATTGTAGTGTACAGTAGTGTTACAGTAAAGATTTGCCATATTTACTGTAATTTTACTCTGCACCACACAGGATTGCAAGACAACCTTGCAGAGGTGGAAGAGGGCCCCTTTTTACTCCGCAACAAGAGGAAGCCATTTGTGCAATGGTGATTGCAAACAATGCCATAAGGTTGAGAGAGATACAACGTGCTGTTATAGAGGATGACAACATCTTTGGGAATATTGAATCTGTTTCAGTCGCTACAATTGACAGAGTGCTCAGGAGGAATGAAATGCGCATGAAACAATTGTACATTGTGCCATTTGAACGGAACAGCGACAGAGTGAAGGAGATCCGTCACCAGTATGTACAGGTAAAACATGTATGTGTTCTATGCATATTCTAATGTTCAGTGCTGTAAACTGTTTACTTTGTGTAGTGTCATGCACTACACTTACATGACAGTTCTGTGTGTGTGTATTCACAGTGCATACTGTACAATATGTTGTCCAAAATGCATTATGTTACACAGGAAAAGTTGTTATAGTTTTTCTCACTCCCTCTTCTGTAATAAAGCATGTACTGGAGCTGGAGGCCAGGGAACCGCTGCACACATTCATATACCTTGATGAGGCGGGTTTCAATCTGGCAAAAGGTAGAAGACGTGGAAGGAATCGCATTGGACAGAGAGCAACCATTGATGTCCCAGGCCAACGAGGAGGGAATATTACTATGTGTGCAGCCATCTCAGAAAACGGCGTCCTCACCCATATCCCCTGTCTTGGTCCATACAACACACAACATCTGCTGACTTTTTAGACACTCTTTACAGGGACATAATCCCTGAGAATGAGAGGGTCTAACTGGAGACCATCTGAGCAAGCATGTTGTTGTTTTGGATAATGTGCGTTTTCACCACTCAGATGTCGTCAGACAGTGGTTTGCAGCACATGATAGGATGCTGGTGGAATATCTCCTCCCTACTCACCATTCCTAAATCCAATAGAGGAGTTTTCTCTTCCTGGAGGTGGAAGGTATATGACCGGCATCCACATACCCAAATGGCCCTGCTAGCGGCCATGGATGCAGCATGTGATGACATCACAGCAGAGTCCTGCAGAGGGTGGATTCGCCACTCGAGGAGATACCTTCCTCGCTGCATTGCAAGAGATGATATTCGCTGTGATGTAGATGAAATTATGTGGCCAGACAGAGAGGAACGTCTGGATGTGCATGAATGATTACAGTACTATGTATGTTGTATGTTCAGTTCCAATATGTACTGCAATATTGTTTACAGTTGTGCACAGCTCTACCCAAAGGAGTTTATGTTTGTTGTAAATAAGGGTGTATTTTTCTTTTGCACAATGCTGTGAACAAATTAGAATTGCAAAGAGCATATGCAGTAAAAATGTGAAACATACATATTCAGTGTCTTGTACTCAGTTACCTCACTAAATACAGTAACGTGTAACTTTACTGTATTTTTCAAATGGCTGTGCAAATAGTATATAGTGCTGTCTTGAGCATTTTCAGGTAGTGTCACCAAGATCTGACTTTTTGCATTGGAAAACATTTACAGAGTAAACTGTCATAATGAAAACATGACAAAGCCATTTGACTATCTTGTTCATAAACAATGGTGTCAGGACTTTTCATCTTGATGACACTGACACTTTCATTGACATGAATACTTGCTTTTGAGGAATGAGCTATCCATTTTGAGCAAGTGACACGCTTTTGCAGGTTATCAACTAGGTTTTGCAGTTTGTACTAATTGTTTTGAGAACTGCATTAACTGTTGTGCAAATGTAAATAGTGATGTGAGAAATGCACCAAAGCGACTGAGAAAAACTGTATTCTACAATGTAGAAAATATAAAAATAAAGAAAAACCCTAGAATGAGTAGGTGTGTCCAAACCTTTGACTGTTACTGTATTTATAAAACATATCAATTTTTTACAAATATATTTTTCTTCATTATTTTCCCCTAACCCTACCACCCCTCCCCTAACTGTACACTAATGGACTACAACAGTTAGGCTTCTACTTCCAACTTATACATACTGTATACATGTTACAGACATCGTATATTAATCATTTTCTTTTGATTGTTTTTAGTTCCATCATTTGGCTCTTTTTAAAAGCTTCAGAATGTGAGTTATTTCTCTGGAATGTGTTCAGCCAGCAATCTGAGAGCTGTTTTTTGTTGTTCTTCCCTCTCTCCAAGTGTGTGTTTCATGCCAGTGTGTGTGTGTGTGTGTGTGTATGTGTGTGTGTGTGTGTGTGTGTGTGTGTGTGTGTGTGTGTGTGTGTGTGTGTGTGTGTGTGTGTGTGTGTCTGATCTGTAGGATGCCTGTAGGCTGGTCCCAGGAGTGAGCTGAGCGCTCATCCGACACAAACAGGGTCATGGAACAACGCCTCAGCCAGTTGTGTGGAGTTTACTGACGATATTCTGTGTCTCTTGAATCAGATCATAACAGTCATAAGTCATAAGATCATTAGTTGATCAGAGCAACACCAATAATGTTTCCCTTATCTCCTAGATGTAAGTATTGATCAGGTTATTATGTTCACCCATGATCTCACCTGCTTCATTGACCCATTCTTAGAAAGTGTTTTATCATGCTCATGTAAGATGTCTACTTTCATTCATAACAAACACATACTGTACCTGTAGGGTTCATTGGGTTAATCACAAAACAGGTCTGATAAAGTGAATGACTGACAGGATTAATATGCAGGTTCTAGTTTCAGGGAGACAAGCAGAGGACACAACGGCTGCTGTCACACATGCAGACCCGATGTCAGACCTCCTCCCCTCCTTAAGGTGTGAATGCACTAAAACTGTAAGTCGCTCTGAAGAAGAGTGTCTGCTAAGTCAGGGGTTCACCAAACTGTGTTGCTTTGTGATCCACCATAAGGCTTGAGCAGTGAAAAAACATTCTGTACACAGACCAAAGAATAAGTTACTAATAGATGAATAATACTGTCTTCTTCAAACCATTTAACTGAATATAGATTTGAGTATGGCTTGTTGTGACCAACTTAAAGAAATGTACTATATACTGTAGTTCTAACATTATTTCTAACAACTCAGGGTTTCTTCTGAATAATAAACAGGCTTAGGCGGTGTGCATGTCAGGGGGCGTGGCAATGGCCGGTTGTCTGAGCGGCAGAAATCTGAGCAATAAAATTGTAGGCCCTCATCTTGGCAGTGGAGAGAACATTTTGCAGTTTTAAAGTAAATTTTCTTCTAATTCTAGACTTGTTGCCATGGCTAATGCTGTGTTCTTATGCTCAAACATTATAACAAAATCAATGGGGGCCTGATTGTCTAGCTTTTATTTAGGTGATTTTAAGTTCTCGAAGATTATAGGCTATTATTAAAAAATAGTTAGATCCATTATATTTTCTACACACTTTAAAGTCGTTTAAGTTTACACTGAAAGCGTTTTCCCATCCCACTTTTGGGGGGGTTAAAAATACTATAATATTGAAACATTTTTGCAAAAACAATTACGTGTCATCTCACGAGCCACCTGGACCCCTGCCAAAACACACATGTGGGTCTCAAACCACAGTTTGGGAATCACTGCGCTAAATTACTAACATCCAAATGTTTAAAAAAATCCTGGCCCTGGGGAGGTTGAAAATCCTGTCAAAATGCAACAACTTTATACTTGTTCATATGAATTATATTTAGACTAGACTAACAAGGGTTTCCTCTACCCAGAAAACAAGACAACAACTGATAGACAGTAGAACTCGGGGGGCTGAGCTTGTTTGTACAGTTTATTGCATGTTTGCATCATTCAGGCCTGTGCAACTGCTGGCCTAATAAACAATTCACTTAGTCTATGTCATCACTGTTGTCTTGATTGATTCATTCCAGTTAATCATTTTGGATGGAAAATGTATAGGCAGCCTAGCCAGCCTAAGACTGAATATAAACCAAATTTGATCACATTAAAGTTCTCTCCTGACAAAGAAATGGACTATAAATACATAACGTTACCAGACGGACAGGGCGCATAGGCTGTATGCAGCTGCTTTTATTAGTAGCCTACAGTTGATCTGATCCATACAGCACGTCAGATCTCTCATGTTTAGGTGTAGCCTAGGCTGCTGCAACATTTATGTAATTACTTTTTGCTTGTGTCTGTCCGGATTGATTGTGTTATCACCTTAGCTAAATAAATACAGGGGAAAAGTGGAAAGTCAAAGCCAACAAAATTACGTTCCGTCAACTTCTCTTTTTAATCTCACACAATTGGTGATTCGATGGGAAGCGATCAAATCATTCTGAGTTGATTTCGATAGAAGTCCCATAGAAGACTGTAGAAACGTCCATATGTACAGCAAGTTAAGCATCGTAACGTGCAATTACCTCTGCAAGCTCCTTGTAGTTGCCCTTGTTAGCTGAACTTTCCCTCTCGTCATGCCCCTAAGGTAAAGGCAACTCTTGCCAATAAGCTGCTTGTGACCTTGTTTCTTCTTACCTTCTCATTGTGTTGTGCATTTTGAATACGCAAACGTTTGTCCATTACATGAACGATGAGGCTTTTCTCAAGGCGCTTGAATGTGATGTGGGCAATGAAAGTGGTTCTTCAACAAAACATTACTACATTGTTGTTAGAATTAGCTAGCCATTCTGGAGGAGAAAACTGCACTCTGGTAGCTAGCTAACGTTTGCACTTGCTAATAGAGTTTAAATAAATTGCACTAACTCCACACAAAAATAAAGTACTAAAACCAACACAGCTATATATATCTTTCTCCTGTAGGTTGAAGATACTAATTTGCATGGAATGCTCAACTATCACTCTTCACTCAATCTCTATCTAACATGTCACCAACTCACCAAGCATCTCAATACAGAACCCCCATAATGCTCTGTGGCACAACCCCAATACAACACACAAGGTTCATTCTCTGCTCCTAATCCTATGAGTGGATGGACAACATGTCAGTTCATACTGAAAAAGCTTTGATTGGTTGGAGGATGTCCTCCGGAAGTGGTCATAATTACCTTGTAGGTCTATGGAAGGGGGTGAGGCCTACGGAGGAGGACGGGGGAATATCTGTCCTAGAGTGTGGTGTTGAGGCTACTGTAGACCTTCATTGCAAAATAGGGTTTTAATCAGGTATTTTAATAGATTTAGTATAGATTTATAAAAAAGCCTTATAAAAAAACATATACACACACACAAATACACACACACACAAATACACACACACAGTGCAGCTGGAATCTGACGGTGTCTTTGATGGGCCGGGCTGACATACACACTCACTGCGAACATGGAGTCTTACTGTGTAGGCATACTGTACACAAACGGATTGACACACAAACACGCATCACACTGTACATGTACACATCATTTCCAAGCTTCTAATGTTAAAAAGATCAGCCCTAACGAGGGTGGTGTACAGTATCCAATACAGATCAACATTAACTGCAAAGAAGGCAGACTTTTAATTTCAGAGTCAATAAGCAGAGCAGCACTGAGAGCTTTTATCATATCACCCAGGCTCTGCTTTGTTCATCATGTCACCAAGGCTCTGCTCTGTTCATCATATCACCCAGGCTCTGCTCTGTTCCTCATATCACCCAGGCTCTGCTCTGTTCATCATATCACCCAGGTGTTGCTCTGTTCATCATATCACCCAGGCGTTGCTCTGTTCATCATATCACCCAGGCGTTGCTATGTTCATCATATCACCCAGGCTCTGCTCTGTTCATCATGTCACCCAGGCTCTGCTCTGTTCATCATGTCACCCAGGCTCTGCTCTGTTCATCATATCACCCAGGCTCTGCTCTGTTCATCATATCACCCAGGCTCTGCTCTGTTCATCATATCACCCAGGCTCTGCTCTGTTAATTATATCATCATTGAACCATGGCTCTGCTCTGTTCATCATATCACCCAGGCTCTGCTATGTTCATCATATCACCCAGGCTCTGCTCTGTTCATCAAATCACCCAGGCTCTGCTCTGTTCCTCATATCACCCAGGCTCTGCTCTGTTCATCATACCACCCAGGCTCTGCTCTGTTCATCATGTCACCCAGGCTTTGCTCTGTTCATCATATCACCCAGGGTCTGCTCTGTTCATCATATCACCCAGGGTCTGCTCTGTTCATCATATGACCCAGGCTCTGCTATGTTCATCATATCACCCAGGCTCTGCTCTGTTCATCAAATCACCCATTCACTCTCGTCTGCTCATCATGTCTCACATTACCACTCGACAAATTAGACCATAAGGACTAGCCCCAGATTCTCTCTCATGTCCCATTTAATAGTGACAAATGAGCCCTCAAAGGAAGTACAACGTATACATGCTTCTGTTTTTCACAGCAAAACAACATTCGAATTCACTAGTCTTGCTTACTCATCAAAATTGAAGAGTGGGTTTTCTGTCAGGCATTAAAAAGACATTACAGAGAAGGCAGTGCCTGTGCTTATGATCTGAGAGAGAAAGAAAAATACACTTATCTTTCTCTCCCCCATCCATTTCTTTCATCTTTACCTCTTCTTGGCCACTAATAGCATTTGGTTATGAGTTGTCTAACTTTCACACACACACACACACAGACAGACACGCACCCTTTTCCCCTGTCAGGGATGTCAGCGCAATGTTGTGGACCAGGAGGCTGTTGATGCAGCCAACACTAGGAGGGCTATATTTAAGATGGCCACCCATCCGCCACCGTCACTACGCTAATGGCTGCAGCTTAATAATTGAAGCGTGGATAATAATAAAAGGTTAAAAGAGAGGACCTGTCGTGGCAAACAGCTCTATGTGTCAGGCCAGGGCACTAATTTGCTGTCAGGCTTCATATACTGTGGGATGTATTATTTTAGTTTTTATTGTTCTCTTTTTTGGGGCGGGGGTGGGGGTCATTATAATAGAGGTGATGTCTCCCTTTGTTCATGAAGTTGAGAAAATTATTATATATCTTTTTTTTTTTATTATGGTTAGAGGAGAGAGTAGATGGGATATTAATGTAGTTGGTCTGGCTGGTGGTCATGCAGCCATAAATGCAGGCAAGCAGACAAGGGAAATTGGCTGATGGAGGCAATAAGCTTTGCAGGAGGGAGTGAACCGAGGGGAGTCTCAGGGCCAACGCAGGCGGGTGAAGGCCAGGTCCAGAGGAGAAAAATTTACAGAAGAGTGGTGCCAAATTGGAGATATTGTTCTCTCTCTCTCTCTCTCTCTCTCTCTCTCTCTCTCTCTCTCACACTCACTCACTCACTCCCTCTATTTCTCCCCTCACTCGATCTCTCTCCTTCTGCTTTTCTAGAGTGTTTACGGACATATTCTACCTCTCCCTATCCCAGTATGTTGCCCCCACATGCTTCAAAAAGTCCACCATTGTTCCTGTACCCAAGGAAGCTAAGGTAACTGAAATAAATGACTATTGCCCCGTAGCACTCACTGTCATCATGAAGTGCTTTGAGAGGCTAGTTAAGGACCATATCACCTCCACTTTACCCCAAACCGTATATCCACTACAATTTGCACACCGCCCCAACAATTCCAAGAACACATGTTGTTGCATTATTCTAAAATGTATTAAATATATAAAAATCCCCATCAATTTACACTCAATACTCCACAATGACAAAGTGAAAACATGTTTTTAGAGATTTT
>CM059814.1:8616905-8630086 GCA_030435695.1 Brachymystax lenok tsinlingensis | reverse complement strand
ACCAAGAACCCGATGGTCACTCTGACAGAGCTCCAAAGTTCCTTTGTGGAGATGGGAGAACCTTCCAGAAGGACAACCATCTCTGCAGCACTCCACCAATCAGGCCTTTATGGTAGAGTGGCCAGATGGAAGACACTCCTCAGTACAGTGGCTTGCGAAGTACTCACCCCCTTGGCATTTTTCCTATTTTGTTGCCTTACACCCTGGAATAATAATTTGTTTTTGGGGGGTTTGTATAATTTGATTTACACAACTTGCATACAACTTTGAAGATGCAAAATATTCTTTGTTGTGAAACAAACAAGAAACAAGACAAAAAAACTAAATACTTGAGCGTGCATAATTATTCACCCCCCATGTCAATACTTTGTAGAGCCACCTTTTGCAGCAATTACAGCTGAAAGCCTCTTGGGGTGTGTCTCTATAAGCTTGGCACATCTTGCCACTTGGATTTTTGCCCATTCTTTAAGGCAAAACTCCAGCTCCTTCAAGTTGGATGGGTTCCGCTGGTGTACAGCAATCTTTAAGGCATACCACAGATTCTCAATTGGATTGAGGTCTGGGTTTTGACTAGGCCATTCCAATACATTTAAATGTTTCCCCTTAAACCACTCGAGTGCTGCTTTAGCAGTATGCTTAGGGTCATTGTCCTGCTGGAAGGTGAACCTCCTTCCCAGTCTCAAATCTCTGGAAGACTGAAACAGGTTTGTTTATTTAGCAACATAATTTATTCCTTCAATTCTGACCAGTTTCCCAGTCCCTGCCGATGAAAAACATCTCCACAGCATGATTCTGACACCACCATGCTTCACTGTGGGGATGGTGTTCTTGGGGTGATGAGAGGTGCTGGGTTTGAGCCAGACAGCATTGTCCTTGATGGCCAAAAAGCTACATTTTAATCTCATATGAGAGATTATTCCATATGTTTGGGGAGTCTCCCACATGCCTTTTGGTGAACACCAAATGTGTTTGCTTATTTTTTTCTTTAAGCAATGGCTTATTTCTGGACACAGCTCTGTGGAGAGTATGGCTTAAAGTGGCCCTATGGACAGATACTCCAATCTCTGTGGTGGAGCTTTGCAGCTCCTTCAGGGTTATCTTCGGTCTCTTTGTTGCCTCTCTGATTAATGCCCTCCTTGCCTGGTCCGTGGGTTTTTGTTATGGTGCCATGTTCTTTCCATTTTTTAATAATGGATTTAATGGGGCTCTGTGGGATGTTCAAAGTTTCTGATATTTTTTTATAACCCAACCCTGATCTGTACTTCTCCACAACTTTGTCCCTGACCTGTTTGGAGAGCTCCTTGGTCTTCATGGTACCACTTGCTTGGTGTTGCCCCTTTCTTAGTGGTGTTGCAGACTCTGGGGCCTTTCAGCACATGTACATATATACTGAGATCATGTGACAGATCGTGACACTTAAATAAAATCCACCTGTGTGCAATCTAACTAATTATGTGACTTCTGAAGGTGATTGGTTGGACCTGATCTTATTTAGGGGCTTCATAGCAAAGGGGGTGAATACATTTATACCACTTTTCTGTTTTTAATATTATCATTTTTTTTAAACACCAATTTGGACTATTTTGTGTATGTCTATTACATGAAATCCAAATAAAATTAAATTGAAATTACAGGTTGTAATGCAACAAAATAGGAAAAACTTCAAGGGGGATGACAACTTTTGCAAGGCACTGTAAAAGGCACATGACAGCCCCCTTGGAGTTTGCGAAAAGGCACCTAAAGGACTCCCAGGCCTTGGGAAACTAGATTATCTGGTCTGATGAAACCAAAGTTGAACTCTTTTGCCTGAATTCCAAGTGTCACTTCTGGAGGAAACCTGGCACCATCCCTACGGTGAAGCATGATGGTGGCAACATCATGCTGTGGGGATGTTTTTCAGTGGCAGGGACTGGGAGACTAGTCAGGATTGAGTGAAAGATTAATGGAGCAAAGTACTGTTAGATACTTGATGAAAATCCATGCAACCTGATAGAGCTTGAGAGGATCTGCAGAGAAGAATGGGAGACATTTCCCAGATATAGGTGCGCCAAGCTTGTAGCGTCATCAAATCAAAATCGAATCATTTTTTGTTGTTGTCACATGCGCCGAATACAACAGGTGTAGACATTATAGTGAAATGCTTACTTACAAGCCCTTAACCAACAATGCAGTTTTAAGAAAAAAATGTGTTAAGAAAATATTTACTAAAATAAACTGTAGTAAAAAAAGACAAATAGAAAAATAACAAATAATTAAGTAACAACAATAACATAACAGTACTATACAGTGGGGAAAAAAAGTATTTAGTCAGCCACCAATTGTGCAAGTTCTCTCACTTAAAAAGATGAGAGAGGCCTGTAATTTTCATCATAGGTACACTTCAACTATGACAGACAAAATGAGGAAAAAAAATCCAGAAAATCACATTGTAGGATTTTTTTATGAATTTATTTGCAAATTATGGTGGAAAATAAGTATTTGGTCAATAACAAAAGTTTATCTCAATACTTTGTTATATACCCTTTGTTGGCAATGACAGAGGTCAAACGTTTTCTGTAAGTCTTCACAAGGTTTTCACACACTGTTGCTGGTATTTTGGCCCATTCCTCCATGCAGATCTCCTCTAGAGCAGTGATGTTTTGGGGCTGTCGCTGGGCAACACGGACTTTCAAAGATTTTCTATGGGGTTGAGATCTGGAGACTGGCTAGGCCACTCCAGGACCTTGAAATGCTTCTTACGAAGCCACTCCTTCAAGTGCCGGGCGGTGTGTTTGGGATCATTGTCATGCTGAAAGACCCAGCCACGTTTCATCTTCAATGCCCTTGCTGATGGAAGGAGGTTTTCACTCAAAATCTCACGATACATGGCCCCATTCATTCTTTCCTTTACACGGATCAGTCGTCCTGGTCCCTTTGCAGAAAAACAGCCCCAAAGCATGATGTTTCCACCCCATGCTTCACAGTAGGTATGGTGTTCTTTGGATGCAACTCAGCATTCTTTGTCCTCCAAACACGACGAGTTGAGTTTTTACCAAAAAGTTATATTTTGGTTTCATCTGACATTCTCCCAATCCTCATCTGGATCATCCAAATGCTCTCTAGCAAACTTTAGACGGGCCTGAACATGTACTGGCTTAAGCAGGGGGACACGTCTGGCACTGCAGGATTTGAGTCCCTGGCGGCGTAGTGTGTTACTGATGGTAGGCTTTGTTACTTTGGTCCCAGCTCTCTGCAGGTCATTCACTAGGTCCCCGTGTGGTTCTGGGATTTTTGCTCACCGTTCTTGTGATCATTTTGACCCCACAGGGTGAGATCTTGCGTGGAGCCCCAGATCGAGGAAGATTATCAGTGGTCTTGTATGTCTTCCATTTCCTAATAATTGCTCCCACAGTTGATTTCTTCAAACCAAGCTGCTTACCTATTGCAGATTCAGTCTTCCCAACCTGGTGCAGGTCTACAATTTTGTTTCTGGTGTCCTTTGACAGCTCTTTGGTCTTGGCCATAGTGGAGTTTGGAGTGTGACTGTTTGAGGTTGTGGACAGGTGTCTTTTATACTGATAACAAGTTCAAACAGGTGCCATTAATACAGGTAATGAGTGGAGGACAGAGGAGCCTCTTAAAGAAGAAGTTACAGGTCTGTGAGAGCCAGAAATCTTGCTTGTTTGTATGTGACCAAATACTTATTTTCCACCATAATTTGCAAATAAATTCATAAAAAATCCTACAATGTGATTTTCTGGATTTTTTTTCCTCATTTTGTCTGTCATAGTTGAAGTGTACCTATGATGAAAATTACAGGCCTCTCTCATCTTTTTAAGTGAGAGAACTTGCACAATTGGTGGCTGACTAAATACTTTTTTTCCCCACTGTATACAAGGGGTACCGGTACAGAGTTAACTACTTAGGGAGCAGTGGGGCGCGACACTACCCGGTGAAATGTGAGGCGCCAAATTCAAAATCCAAAAGTTGAATTATTAAACATTCAACAATATACAAGTGTTGCATAGTCATCAAAAGCTCTGATTCTTGGCAATATCACAGCGTTGTCAGATTTCAAAAAGGCTTCACGGCAAAAGCACAACATTTGATTGTTTGAGGATAGCCCCTCTCATATTTTATGCATTAGCATAAATCCATAAACAACGTGGGTCTCACAAAATGCATAAAATTGCTCATATAAAATCCCTTACCTTTCGAAGAACTTCTGCTGAGGGCTTCCCAAGTGTCCAACGAAGACATCCAATGGTTCTTTTGTTAGAAAAAGTCATTTATTATATCCATAAATCTCAGTTTGGTTGGTGCGTTATGATCATAAAATCCACCGTTGAGTCACCCATTGAACCGTGAAGAGAACACGTTCAAATTATACCTTTACACTTTCTACAAACAAATCAAACATCATTTTTAATGTATCCCTAGGTGTCCTTTTGTGTATATTTGCTGTAATATTTCAACCGGACGATAACGTGAACAATAGGAAAGAAAAATAAAGTGGTGTGCGTTCACAATCTCGCACGCGCCAAACCTTGTTTACAAAAGTGGTCCCCTGACCATTTCCTGTTCCTATCCGTTCCACTTACTCCAATCGATCCCAGTCTTTGTATAGAGACTGTTGACATCTAGTGGAAGCCATAGGTACTGCAGTCTCAGTCCTACATAGCATTATATGCAATAGGCACAATGGAGAAGATGGTCATTTACAAAAAAAAAAGCACATCCGGATGGATTTTCCTCGGGTTTTCGCCTGCTATATCAGTTCTGTTATACTCACATACATTATTTTAACACTCTTAGAAACTTCAGAGTGTTTCCTATTCAATAGAACTAATTATGTGCATATCCTATTTTCTGGGCCTGAGTGGCAGGCATTTTACTTTGGGCACGCCAGACTCTCCAAAACCGTCACCTATGCAGCCGCTCCCTAAGAAGTTAATGTGCGGGGGCACCAGTTAGTTGAGGTAATTGAGGTAATATGTACAGTACATGTAAGACTTGAGGCTGTAATCACTGCCAAAGGTGTTTCAACAAAGTACTGAGTGAAGGTTCTGAATACTTATGTAAATTCAGTTGTTTATTTGAAATACATTTGCTAACATTTCTAAAAACCTGTTTTTGCTTTGTCAAACTATTTCATTAATTTTAGAATAAGGCTATAACGTAACAAAATGTGGAAAAAGTCAAGGGGTCTGAATACTTTCTGAATGCACTGTTTATACTGTAGGCAACAACACCTCCACCAAGCTGATCCTCAACACGTGCGCCCAACAGGGGTTTGTGCTCAGCCCCCTCCTGTACTCCCATGACTGCGTGGCTACGCACGACTCCAACTCAATCATCAAGTTTGCTGTTGAGACAACAGTGGTAGGCCTGATTACCAACAACAACCTGACAGCCTCCAGGGAGGAGTTGAGAGATCTGGGAGAGTGGAGCTAGGAAAATTATCTCTCCCTCAATGTTAAAAAAAACGAATGAGCTGATGATGGACTACAGGAGACAAAAGAGGGAGCACGCCCACATTTTACATGACTGGAGACTTTGGCATAATTTGTTTTAATGCCACGTTTAAAACAACTGGGAACTCGGAGCTGGGAAATCGCCGACTTCCGACTTCAGTGCGTTCAACTTGGAATTCCAGGTGGTGAACTCTCTCCAACTGTCCAATTTGAAGATCAGTGACGTCTTGATTAAGGAGAGGCAAATCAAATTAACTTTGATCGCATTTATTAGAATGTCTACATTGCAAAACGTGAAAAAAATTGAGAGGCTCAAATTAATAACTGGCTGTTGAGCCGTCTTCACCACGGTGTCGGTGTGGTGGGACCATTTCAGGCCCTCAGTGATGTGCACGCCAAGGAACTTGAAACTTTTGACCCAAACCACTGAAAACAAATATCAGTCATGTAAAATAATGTAGAATAGCATGATATGCGCTGATAAAAGCCCCCAGATTTATTGGACCCTAGGCCACAAAAAATATTCCCCATGTGTGCAACTTCTGTAAGTGCCTCTACTCTACTGCTCTATGCCACAACGCAAATGTGATGATATGCATGCAATGATTTATTATAAAGGTGATTTATTTCTCATGCCTTCCGGTACCTGAGTTCCCCATGTTAACCCCGTCTCGCGTTCGCTTTTTGTTCCGGCACCTCCCAATTTACAAATTAAGCACTGGCAACAGCTCCTCTACAACCTCAGGTGGCTGAATAAATTCAGCATGGCCCCAAAGGACCCTCACAGACTTATACAAATGCACCATTGAGAGCAGTCTGTCGGTCTGCATCACTGCCTGGTGTGGCATCTGCACCATCCTCAACCGCATGGCTCTCAAGAGCGTGCTGCTATTAGTCCAAAATAACACCGGGGTCACACTGCCTGCCCTCCAGAACATTTACAGCCCTCTGGGCTCTATTTTAACAAACCTAACGCAATGGTAAATCTAAGTGGAGGCAGAAGCCCCTCACTGGCCAATCAGAATGTGCACCATGGAGAAATATGTGGTTGCTTCAAGTTGTGAATTTACGGGTCTTTTAAGTAATGCCTTGGAGTCAACTGCAATTCTAATGTTCGTCCGTTATAGTTTATTAAAGGGCTTACAGAAACGAAATAGCAAAATGTAGACCTATATTCTCTAAATACATTAACTTGAACCAATATTTTGTCTACATTGTTCCAAATAATTTCATGACTTCAATAGCATTCACACTGATATAGGGGCTAGGCTTACTATAACTGCATTATGGCTGAGCATGGACATTCCAAATATTGTCAATAAGCAAGATTAAATTAATTATTGATAAGGCCTAAAATGAGAACAAATAATTCTAATCAAATTCTAAAGAAAACAACAACTTGCTTTAAATAGGTGATTTCACAATTACAGGCACCATAATTTCTCCCCATGGGCATATAATATTATATTAAAACAACAAAGTTTAGGGAGGGTTTTAAGCTCATCCAAACTTTTCACAATAGCTGGGAAAAGATCCAATATAAACAGAAAGGGAGAATACCCACTCACCAATATACTGCTCCCAAATAGGTTTTTATTTTATGAACACAATCAGAAACCATCTAACAGAGCTGATCTCATTCACACATCTCCAGAACGACATGGACGTTGTCACCATAAAACCAGAAAGGTGAATCATTCTAATAACAAGCAATATATATTTTTTTGTCAACAACAACAACAACAACAACAACAAACACATGTAAAATCTAATACTATCATAACATTGCCACGAGGAGAAAGAGTTATGGCTGTTGAACCAGCCTTTACAGTAGACTTAAGGAAAGGCTTGTCCTAAACGGAACTTGCATGGCTGAAGAAAATGTGGGCCTGCCAACAATAAATAACATTTGCAAAACGTGAAAAAAATTGAGAGGCTCAAATTAATAACTGGCTGTTGAGCCGTCTTCACCACGGTGTCGGTGTGGTGGGACCATTTCAGGCCCTCAGTGATGTGCACGCCAAGGAACTTGAAACTTTTGACCCAAACCACTGAAAAAACAAATATCAGTCATGTAAAATAATGTAGAATAGCATGATATGCGCTGATAAAAGCTCCCCAGATTTATTGGACCCTAGGCCACAAAAATATTCCCATGTGTGCAACTTCTGTAAGTGCCTCTACTCTACTGCTCTATGCCACAACATAAATGTGATGATATGCATGCAATGATTTATTATAAAGGTGATTTATTTCTCATGCCTTCCGGTACCTGAGTTCCCCATGTTAACCCCTGGGCCTCGCTCGGCTTTTGTTCCGCACCTCCCACCCTTACAAAATTAAGCACTGGCAACAGCTCCCTACAACCTCAGGTGGCTGAATAAATTCAGCATGGCCTTTGAAGGGACCCTCACAGACTTATACAAATGCAATTATTGAGAGCAGTCTGTCGGTCTGCATCACTGCCTGGTGTGGCATCTGCACCATCCTCAACCTGGGATGGCTCTCAAGAGCGTGCACATTAGTCCAAAAAATAACACCCGGGTCACACTGCCTGCTCCCTCCAGAATACTTACAGCCCTCTGGGCTCTATTTTAACAAACCTAACGCAATGGTAAATCTAAGTGGAGGCAGAAGCCCCTCACTGGCCAATCAGAATGTGCACCATGGAGAAATATGTGGTTGCTTCAAGTTGTGAATTTACGGGTCTTTTAAGTAATGCCTTGGAGTCAACTGCAATTCTAATGTTCGTCCGTTATAGTTTATTAAAGGGCTTACAGAAACGAAATAGCAAAATGTAGACCTATATTCTCTAAATACATTAACTTGAACCAATATTTTGTCTACATTGTTCCAAATAATTTCATGACTTCAATAGCATTCACACTGATATAGGGGCTAGGCTTACTATAACTGCATTATGGCTGAGCATGGACATTCCAAATATTGTCAATAAGCAAGATTAAATTAATTATTGATAAGGCCTAAAATGAGAACAAATAATTATAATCAAATTCTAAAGAAAACAACAACTTGCTTTAAATAGGTGATTTCACAATTACAGGCACCATAATTTCTCCCCATGGGCATATAATATTATATTAAAACAACAAAGTTTAGGGAGGGTTTTAAGCTCATCCAAACTTTTCACAATAGCTGGGAAAAGATCCAATATAAACAGAAAGGGAGAATACCCACTCACCAATATACTGCTCCCAAATAGGTTTTTATTTTATGAACACAATCAGAAACCATCTAACAGAGCTGATCTCATTCACACATCTCCAGAACGACATGGACGTTGTCACCATAAAACCAGAAAGGTGAATCATTCTAATAACAAGCAATATATATTTTTTTGTCAACAACAACAACAACAACAACAACAAACACATGTAAAATCTAATACTATCATAACATTGCCAATGCAGGGGAGAAAGAGTTATGGCTGTTGAACCAGCCTTTACAGTAGACTTAAGGAAAGGCTTGTCCTAAACGGAACTTGCATGGCTGAAGAAAATGTGGGCCTGCCAACAATAAATAACATTTTATTTAAGTTTTTATATAACTAGGCAAGTCAGTTAAGAACTCATTCTTATTTACTAATTATATCACCAGACCATCAGACTGTGGAGCAGCTTCTATCACCAGACCATCAAACTGTTGAACAGCTTCTATAACCTGGCCATCAGACTGTTGAACAGCATCCATTACCAGACCATCAGACAGTTGAACAGCTTCCATTACCAGACCATCAGACTGTTGAACAGCTTCTATTACCAGACCATCAGACTGTTGAACAGCTTCTATTACCAGACCATCAGACTGTTGATCAGCTTCTATTACCAGACCATCAGACTGTTGAACAGCATCCATTACCAGACCATCAGACTGTTGAACAGCTTCTATTACCAGACCATCAGACTGTTGATCAGCTTCTATTACCAGACCATCAGACTGTTGATCAGCTTTTATTGCCATCAGACTGTTGAACAGCTTATATTACCAGACCATCAGACTGTTGATCAGCTTCTATTACCATCAGACTGTTGAACAGCTTCTATTACCAGACCATCAGACTGTTGAACAGATTCTATTACCAGACCATCAGACTGTTGAACAGCCATCACTAGCCTGCTTACTGCCCGGTGCTCAGCCCTGCACCTAGAGACTAATGCCTCATGTATATAGAGTCATTATATGGAGTCATTGAATGCTGGTCACCTCACATTATTTTGCCATACTGTTGTCTACTCACGGTGTATGTACAGTGGGGCAAAAAAGTATTTAGTCAGCCACCAATTGTGCAAGTTCTCCAACTTAAAAAGATGAGAGAGGCCTGTAATTTTCATCATAGGTACACTTCAACTATGACAGACGAAATGAGAAAAAGAAATCCAGAAAATCACATTGTAGGATTTTTAATTTATTTATTTGCAAATTATGGTGGAAAATAAGTATTTGGTCAATAACAAAAGTTTATCTCAATACTTTGTTATATACCCTTTGTTGGCAATGACAGAGGTCAAACGTTTTCTGTAAGTCTTCACAAGGTTTTCACACACTGTTGCTGGTATTTTGGCCCATTCCTCCATGCAGATCTCCTCTAGAGCAGTGATGTTTTGGGGCTGTCGCTGGGCAACACGGACTTTCAACTCCCTCCAAAGATTTTCTATGGGGTTGAGATCTGGAGACTGGCTAGGCCACTCCAGGACCTTGAAATGCTTCTTACGAAGCCACTCCTTCGTTGCCCGGGCGGTGTGTTTGGGATCATTGCCATGCTGAAAGACCCAGCCACGTTTCATCTTCAATGCCCTTGCTGATGGAAGGAGGTTTTCACTCAAAATCTCACGATACATGGCCCCATTCATTCTTTCCTTTACACGGATCAGTTGTCCTGGTCCCTTTGCAGAAAAACAGCCCCAAAGCATGATGTTTCCACCCAGGTGTCTTTTATACTGATAACAAGTTCAAACAGGTGCCATTAATACAGGTAACGAGTGGAGGACAGAGGAGCCTCTTAAAGAAGAAGTTACAGGTCTGTGAGAGCCAGAAATCTTGCTTGTTTGTATGTGACCAAATACTTATTTTCCACCATAATTTGCAAATAAATTCATTACAAATCCTACAATGTGATGTTCTGGATTTCTTTTTCTCATTTCGTCTGTCATAGTTGAAGTGTACCTATGATGAAAATTACAGGCCTCTCTCATCTTTTTAAGTGAGAGAACTTGCACAATTGGTGGCTGACTAAATACTTTTTTGCCCCACTGTATATACACAGTGAGTATCTACAGAGTATACTCTGTATATGTATATACACAGTATATACTCACTGTGTATATATATATATATCATAATTCACCTACTATTGTACATACCATTTTCCTTCCAAGTGAAATACTGTCTATACACAACAGGTGTTTACATTATGGTTTGTCACATACTCTGGTCACCCTTCCTCCATCTTTCTTCCCCTTGTCTGTTGAGTGAACATCTGCCAAACACACATACTGTAACACACCCTCCTTGGACAAGTTGAGTAAGCCACCCACACACACACACACACACACACACACACACACACACACACACACACACACACACACACACACACACACACACACACACACACACACACACACACACACACACACACACACACACACACACACACACACACAAACACACAGCTGGCCTTCTGTTACCTGGTCTCTCGCGGCAGGCAAGACTGTGTGCCGCGTAGATAATGCGAATTGTGCAATAGTGCTTTTGTGTGTTCTGTAATTAATATCAGACACGAGGTGAGAAATGCGGGGTCGCATTTTCTGCCAGCCGCCTGCGTGCCGTACGTACATACACCTTGAGACGTGTTCAACATCATCTGACAGATCACAACTTAAATGTTTACTTTTATGTCGCCACGACATCATTTTCAGACAATTCATTGCTCTGTTGTAGCAACAAATAAAACACACACAAATTTACACTGACGGAAGCTGCAATATATCTGCAATATTAAACCTGATGTAGAGCCCCCCCAAAAATGGTGTCTTGATGTACGGCACTATCGGTGCTGTATCTTACCCTCATTATGCACATCCCATATCTCTCTCACTTCCTGTAGCTTCCTGTATCTTGGGAATATCCAGACACAGCTGAATACAGCTCCACCACTGTCCCCAGGAATGCCTGAGATATTTCCTTTATTGCTTTTTTCCCGGCCCCATCTTTATCCGGCCCCATCTCCTTTGTTCAGCTAGATCCATAAATAAAGTTTCTTCTCTTCTTGGCTTTTTCCGTCTATTTCCCACTTTTCCAGCAGGCATGTCACATTTCCATGCTGTCTCTGCTGTTCCACTTCCTGTGCCTGGCCTGGAAACGAAAAACGCAAACATTTCAACCTCTCGCTAATTATAGGCTTCTACACATAACATGACTAGTGATGGTGTTACAGAACATGGATGTGGTGAATTGTAGTTGAGCTTGCACAAAATGCACATTAATGGTTGTTTATTATAATGAATTAACAGGTTGCTGTTGCAACATGGATATGGGTGGTAGTTTGATGCACAGATCCTCACATAAAAAATATACATGAAAGGTTGCTTAAAATTATTTATTAATTTGGAAAGTCTGAGGAAGAGGACAAATGTGTTAATGTCCAAGTAATGGTCACAGCATTCCAACATGGATGATGAACATAGATGAAGTATGATGTCTGTTTGTATATCTTGCATATCAGCCATGTGACTTCCCTTAAGACAAGAAGCAATTCTACCTCCTGTTCAATCAAACTCTCGACGGTGAAAAACATTGTTAATAATACACTCCCTAAAGTCTCTGTTTTGTTCTATTTCTCCACACCTCTTCCAAAACAAGACATTATAACTTTGACCAAAGGACCACTAGCAGCATATTAAGAAGTAATGATAACAGGAAAGAAGTTCTGATGCCATCTCCTCAGAGTCACATCATTAGGTCCATCTGCTTCCTAACAACAAGACTTGGGTGGAAACTTCTCCCCCTTTTCTCCTGTCAGAAGAAGCATTCGTAGCTAACACAATGCACCACCCGTGTTATTCTGTGTTTCTGTAGCCTTCTGGCTCCTCAGGCTCAGTCCTGTCATTATTTTAACATTATGCTGTGTCCTGGAGGCATAAAATGCAAGTTGAATATTAGTTAATAATTTAGCAACGTTGACTCCCTGCATTATAATAGTACTGCATATTTGGGAATTGTTCTGTAATAATGTACAATGAAGGAATGAAGATTAGCTTAATAGATTTCCAACATATAGTATATATGGTGAAAAGCGCCATACAAACCGCTCAAGTTAGAAAAAAAGCTATATGCAGGTGAGTAAGCTATATGTGCTACCTGACTAAAGATGAATTATGTTAAAGACAAAATACACAAAACACCGTGCCATGTATATCCTTTTGATAACTTAGTGATAACAGGTTAGTGACAGTTGGTGAAAGCATAAAGACATACTATGGTGTTGAATAATTACCATAATAGGAATAACTGAGATGATGAGAAACGGAAAAATCCCACCGTTAAATGGATAGTGAAAACACCAGTGAAACGATTAGCAAGTAGGGTATCATGTGAGACATGGAATAAAAGGCCCCTTTTAGCCTGGTAGCATCTAATGCAACGACTAAATCATATGCTCATGTCAAGGCCATTTTAGGTCCGCGGCCCCTATCAAAATATGTTTGA
>CM059814.1:8576905-8611905 GCA_030435695.1 Brachymystax lenok tsinlingensis | reverse complement strand
AGTGAGACAAAGGGTTATCAGTGAGAGGAGAGACATGAGGTAACAGTGAGACATGGGGTAACAGTGAGACATGGGGTAACAGTGAGACATGGGGTAACAGTGAGACATGGGGTAACAGTGCGAGGATAGACATTGGGTAACTGTGAGACATGGTTTAACAGTGAGACATGGGGTAACAGTGAGACATGGGGTAACAGTGAGACATGGGGTAACTGTGAGAAATGTGGTAACTGTGAGACATGGGGTAACAGTGAGACATGAGGTAACAGTGAGACATTTGGTAACAGTGAGACTTGGGGTAACACAGAGACATGGGGTAACAGTGAGACATGAGGTAACAGTGAGACATGGGGTAACAGTGGGTAACAGTGAGACATGGGGTAACAGTGAGACATGGGGTAACAGTGAGACATGGGGTAAAAGTGAGACATGGGGTAACAGTGAGACATGGGGTAACAGTCACGAGGATAGACATGGGGTAACTGTGAGACATGGTTTAACAGTGAGACATGGGGTAACAGTGAGACATGAGGTAACAGTGTGAGGAGAGACATGGGGTAACTGTGAGACATGGTTTAACAGTGAGACATGGGGTAACAGTGAGACATGAGGTAACAGTGTGAGGAGAGACATGGGGTAACAGTGAGACATGGGGTAACAGTGAGACATGGGGTAACAGTCAGACATGAGGTAACAGCGAGACATGGGGTAACAGTGAGACATGGGGTAACAGTGAGACATGGGGTAACACAGAAACATGGGGTAACTGTGAGACATGGGGTAACAGTGAGACAGGGGGTAACAGTGAGACATGGGGTAACAGTGAGACATGGGGTAACAGTCACGAGGATAGACATGGGGTAACTGTGAGACATGGTTTAACAGTGAGACATGGGGTAACAGTGAGACATGAGGTAACAGTGTGAGGAGAGACAAGGGGTAACAGTGAGACATGGGGTAACAGTGAGACATGGGGTAACAGTGAGACATGAGGTAACAGTGAGACATGAGGTAACAGTGAGACATGGGGTAAAAGTGAGACATGGGGTAACAGTGAGACATGGGGTAACAGTGAGACATGGGGTAACAGTGAGACATGAGGTAACAGTGTGACATGGGGTAACAGTGAGACATGAGGTAACAGTGAGACATGGGGTAACAGTGAGACATGAGATAACAGTGAGACATGAGGTTACAGTGAGACATGAGGTAAAAGTGAGACATGAGGTAACAGTGAGACATGGGGTAACAGTGAGACATGAGGTAACAGTGTGACATGGGGTAACAGTGAGACATGAGGTAAAAGTGAGACATGGGGTAAAAGTGAGACATGGGGTAACAGTGAGACATGGGGTAACAGCGAGACATGGGGTAACAGTGTGAGGATAGACATGGGGTAACTGTGAGACATGGGGTAACAGTGAGACATGGGGTAACAGTGAGACATGGGGTAACAGTGAGACATGGGGTAACAGTGAGACATGGGGTAACAGTGAGACATGGGGTAACAGTGAGACATGGGGTAACAGTGCGAGGATAGACATTGGGTAACTGTGAGACATGGTTTAACAGTGAGACATGGGGTAACAGTGAGACATGGGGTAACAGTGAGACATGGGGTAACTGTGAGAAATGTGGTAACTGTGAGACATGGGGTAACAGTGAGACATGAGGTAACAGTGAGACATTTGGTAACAGTGAGACTTGGGGTAACACAGAGACATGGGGTAACAGTGAGACATGAGGTAACAGTGAGACATGGGGTAACAGTGAGACATGGGGTAACAGTGAGACATGCGGTAAAAGTGAGACATGGGGTAACAGTGAGACATGGGGTAACAGTGCGAGGATAGACATGGGGTAACTGTGAGACATGGTTTAACAGTGAGACATGGGGTAACAGTGAGACATGAGGTAACAGTGTGAGGAGAGACATGGGGTAACTGTGAGACATGGTTTAACAGTGAGACATGGGGTAACAGTGAGACATGAGGTAACAGTGTGAGGAGAGACATGGGGTAACAGTGAGACATGGGGTAACAGTGAGACATGGGGTAACAGTCAGACATGAGGTAACAGCGAGACATGGGGTAACAGTGAGACATGGGGTAACAGTGAGACATGGGGTAACACAGAAACATGGGGTAACTGTGAGACATGGGGTAACAGTGAGACAGGGGGTAACAGTGAGACATGGGGTAACAGTGAGACATGGGGTAACAGTGCGAGGATAGACATGGGGTAACTGTGAGACATGGTTTAACAGTGAGACATGGGGTAACAGTGAGACATGAGGTAACAGTGTGAGGAGAGACAAGGGGTAACAGTGAGACATGGGGTAACAGTGAGACATGGGGTAACAGTGAGACATGAGGTAACAGTGAGACATGAGGTAACAGTGAGACATGGGGTAAAAGTGAGACATGGGGTAACAGTGAGACATGGGGTAACAGTGAGACATGGGGTAACAGTGAGACATGAGGTAACAGTGTGACATGGGGTAACAGTGAGACATGAGGTAACAGTGAGACATGGGGTAACAGTGAGACATGAGATAACAGTGAGACATGAGGTTACAGTGAGACATGAGGTAAAAGTGAGACATGAGGTAACAGTGAGACATGGGGTAACAGTGAGACATGAGGTAACAGTGTGACATGGGGTAACAGTGAGACATGAGGTAAAAGTGAGACATGGGGTAAAAGTGAGACATGGGGTAACAGTGAGACATGGGGTAACAGCGAGACATGGGGTAACAGTGTGAGGATAACAGTGAGACATGGGGTAACAGTGAGACATGGGGTAACAGTGAGACATGGGGTAACAGTGAGACATGGGGTAACAGTGAGACATGTGGTAACTGTGAGACATGGGGTAACAGTGAGACATGGGGTAACAGTGAGACATCACGGTAAAAAGTGAGACATGGGGTAACAGTGAGACATGGGGTAACAGTGCGAGGATAGACATGGGGTAACTGTGAGACATGGTTTAACAGTGAGACATGGGGTAACAGTGAGACATTAGGTAACAGTGTGAGGAGAGACATGGGGTAACTGTGAGACATGGGGTAACAGTCAGACATGAGGTAACAGCGAGACATGGGGTAACAGTGAGACATGGGGAAACAGTGAGACTTGGGGTAACACAGAAACATGGGGTAACTGTGAGACATGGGGTAACAGTGAGACATGGGGTAACAGTGAGACATGGGGTAACAGTGAGACATGGGGTAACAGTGCGAGGATAGACATGGGGTAACTGTGAGACATGGTTTAACAGTGAGACATGGGGTAACAGTGAGACATGAGGTAACAGTGTGAGGAGAGACATGGGGTAACAGTGAGACATGGGGTAACAGTGAGACATGGGGTAACAGTGAGACATGAGGTAACAGTGAGACATGAGGTAACAGTGAGACATGGGGTAACAGTGAGACATGGGGTAACAGTGAGACATGAGATAACAGTGAGACATGGGGTAACAGTGAGACATGGGGTAACAGTGAGACATGGGGTAACAGTGAGACATGAGGTAACAGTGAGACATGAGGTAACAGTGAGACATGAGGTAACAGTGAGACATGGGGTAACAGTGAGACATGGGGTAACAGTGAGACATGAGGTAAAAGTGAGACTTGGGGTAACAGTGAGACATGGGGTAACAGTGTGACATGGTTTAACAGTGAGACATGGGGTAAAAGTGAGACATGGGGTAACAGTGAGACATGAGGTAACAGTGACAGGTGAGAGGTAGGGTAACAGTGATAGGTGAGAGGTGGGGTAACAAGTGAATCAACCTGATGCCCACATCACCTTTTCCTTTCCTCGCAGCACACACACACACACACACACACACACACACACACACACACACACACACACACACACACACACACACACACACACAGAAATAGTCAAACATACACATGCAAAAACACGTCCATCCAAGACATAACTCAGGATCTGTCTGATCACATTAATATCATTTTCTTCTCTCTGGTCTGGGAGTACGACAGTCCATGGAGAGACCTAAATAGGAAAATGATATATTTTGGTGTTCCGTCAGAAAGCTTTTCAGAAATGATCTTTGTCAGCAAATGGAGAGAAATAATTGGGAGAAAATATACCTCTGAGATAATTCAAATGACTGTCTTACACCATTTTCACTCACTCTCTCTCTCTCTCTCTCTCTCTCTCTCTCTCTCTCTCTCTCTCTCTCTCTCTCTCACACACTCTCTCCCTCCCTCTCTCTCTTCCTCCCCCATCCCCTCTCTCTCTTTATCTCTCCCCCCTCCTCTCCCTCCCTCTCCCTTCCCTATCCTGTCTCTCTTTCTCTCTCCCTCTATCTTTGGGGCGGCAGGGTAGCCTAGTGGTTAAAGCGTTGGACTAGTAACCGAAAGGTTGCACGTTTAAATCCCCAAGCTGACAAGGTACAAATCTGTCGTTCTGCCCCTGAACAGGCAGTTAACCCATTGTTCCTTGGCCGTCTCTCTCTCCCTCCCTACCCCCTCCCCTCTCACTCTCTCTTCAGTCAACTGAATAATCCCCTGGCATTTAACAGAAGTTAAAATGTCAAGGTCATCTGACTTTGTTTTCCTAGAATTACTGATCTCCACCTCGTTGACATCTCTCCCCATTCACTCAGTGTGTGTGTGTGTGTGTGTGTGTGTGTGTGTGTGTGTGTGTGTGTGTGTGTGTGTGTGTCGTGTGTTTGTGTGTGTGTGTGACAAGGCACATAAAACCACTGCAGATTAATGAGATATTCCAAATGAATAAACATGTATTATATTTCCCTCAGTCAGAGCGGCTTTGAAATTCTACATGAGACACAAAGCGCAGAGGGTGAAATATATCAAAATCAAGGCAGGGAAACAGAGGTTTGCCGAACAGAGGTTTTGTCTGGGATTTGTTTGTGCTGTTGGGATGCCAGTCACAGTGTTCTGAAATATGCATGTTTTTGTACAGCAGTATTGCTGCCATAATGTTGTATCAACGACAAACATTAGTATTACAATAATTTCATCCAGATATGAAAACAAATTTGCAAACAATTTTGATGGTGATACATTTTATCAAACCCTAGGTCTATTTGTTTTTTAATTTTGTGACATAATATTTTACAGACTAAATATGCATCGTTAACTTCATACATATGTTTGTGTTTTGTGCCATTCCAAGATAGAAATCTATTTAGGGACCATCTAGCTGCCATTTCAGATTCACCCTCTGTCTGGAGATGTCCTCTAAACTCAGGGGTTCATTGAAAATGCCAAGTCATTCCCCAATTCCACCCCTCCCTCACCTCCAGTTGCCCCCTGGGATGCTAAATGCATATTTACGTGCACTCTGGCCGTCAAAGTGCCCTGATCATTCCCTGTGTCACAACCAATTCACCAAGGCCACTTTCCCTTTAATTAGAAAGACAAGGTTTGGCCTACACTAAATCCCTTCAGCATTCAACATACATCTCAATAAGATGCAAGGGCCTTCTCCTGCAGCAAATGCTTGAATAAAAAAAATATAAATACAAAAATAGAATAATTATGGTGACCTTTGATACTGACAGAAAATCAGTAGGTAGTTCTCCAGGTGAGATGCTAGACTGCATTGAGGAGTCGGGGGAGAGAATGCACCTTTAATGACGTTGGTGTTGGGCCTGAAAAGCTGTTTTATTGGCATTCCCTTAAGCTATTAAATAGATTCACCACATATCTGCATGATACAATCAGAAACAAAAATATCTGATTGACATCCATGAAACATATGCACATACAGTAGTATTATTATTATTATTATTATTAGTAGTAGTAGTAGTAGTAGTAGTAGTAGTAGTAGTAGTAGTAGTAGAAGTATTATTATTATTATGATTAGTAGTAGTAATAGAAGTATTATTATTAGTAGTAATAGTATTATTATTATTATTAGTAGTAGTAGTAGTAGTAGTAGTAGTAGTAGTAGTAGTAGTAGTAGTAGTAGTAGTAATAGTATTATAATTATTATTAGTAGTAATATTATTATTGATATTCATTTTTATTATTATTATTAGTATTATTAGTAGAAGTAATATCATTATTATTATTATTATTATTAGTAGTAGTAGTAGTAGTAGTAATATTATTAGTAGTATTATTAGTAGTAATAGTATTAGAAGTATTATTATTAGTAGTAGTAATATTATTAGTAGTATTATTATTAGTAGTAATAGTATTATTATTATTATTGACAACATGACAACCTGTCTTCACCAATAACAAATAATCTACTGAAATACTGGGACAATATGTAAAAATACCTTTTCTAATGCCCTCACGGCAGACTGAACCATCTTTGTCAGGAAACACAGTGTGTATAGTAATATTATTAGTAGTAGTAGTAGCAGTAATATTATAATTTTAATATTATTATTATTAGTAGTAGTAGTAATATTATTATTAGTAGTAGTAGTAGTAGTAATATTATTATTATTATTAGTAGTAGTAGTAGCAGTAGTAGTAGTAGTAATATTATTATTATATTATTATTATTATTATTAATAGTAGTAGTAATATTATTATTATTAGCAGTAGTAATAGTATTATTAGTCGTAGTAGTAGTAGTAGTAGTAGTAGTAGTAGTAGTAGTAGTAGTATTAGATGTAGTAGTAATATTATTATTATTATTATTATAAGTGGTGGTGGCAGTAAAGTGGTGGTAGTGGTGGTGGTGGCGATTATTAGTGGTGGCAGTGAGATTAGTAGTGATATTAGTATTTTTAGTAGTAGTGGTAGTGGTGTGTTATTAGTGTTATTATTAGTGGTAATGAGTAATATAAACAGTGTTATTATTATTATTGGTGGTGGTAGTGGTAGTGGTGGTAGTGGTAGAATGGTGGTGTTGGTATTTAGTGGTAGTGGTAGTAATGCTGTTGTTTTGGTCAGTAGTAGTGGTGGTAGTATTGTTTTTGGTATTATTGGTAGTGGTAGTGTATTATTGTTTTTAGTGGTAGTGTTAATTGGTTAGTAGTGGTGTGTGTATTGTTATTATTATTGTTATTGTGGCGGTGGTAGTAATGTTGTTAGTGGTAATGGTGTTATTGGTCGTGTGAGTAGTGGCGGTGGTGGTGAGTGGTGGTGAGTAGTGATAGTGGTAGTGGTGGTAGTAGTGGTAGTGGTAGTGTTATTATTGTTGTTATATTGTTATTGGTATTATTGTTATTGGCAGTAGTGGTAATAGTATTATTGGTAGTAGTGGTAATGGTGTTATTGGCGTAGTAGTAGTGGCAGTGGTAGTGGTGGTAGTAGTAGTGGTAGTAGTGGTGGTAGTGGTAGTAGTGGTAGTGGTAGTGGTAGTGGCAGTGGCAGTAAAGGGGTGGTGGTAGATAGTTTATTAGTATTAGTAGTAGTAGTTGTAGTAATACTATTATTTTAAGTAGTAGTAGTAGTAATATTATTAGTAGTAGTAGTAGTAATAGTAGAAATATTATTTTTATTATTATTATTAGTAGTAGTATAAATAGTATTTTTATAATTAGTAGTAGTAGTAGTAGTTTTAGTAGTAATATTATTATGATCATTATGATTCATATTATTATTATTATTATTATTATTGTTTATAAACTTTACTGTGATAAATAATCTACTGAAACACAGGGACAATATGTAAAAATACCTTTTCTAATGCCCTCCTCACGGCAGACTGAACCATCTTTGTCAGGAAAGACAGTGTGTATATGTCCTTTAATATTTACCATTAGTGTCACAACAAAGTGACAACAGGTGCTGTTCCTCTCCTTCCCAGCAGTCCCTGTCCTTGGTCAGATGCCACTGAGGTGAAAGACAGTGAGGCGTTTACCCAAGCGTCTCTCTCCCGGCAACGCCCTAGGCTCTCTGATTGCTAGTTGAAGCATGTGGCAAACCTACCACAGAGGGCAGAGAGGACCCGGTGACTGTGTGTGTGCGTGTGTGTGAGTGTGTTTATTTTGTCATCACGATGTTGCATGGTGACAGTAGATTATAGCCAAGCTAAGGACTTTATTTTTTTTGTGTTATTACATAACACGGTTCGCCAGTCTCTCGGACACGACTGGAGCAATCATTTCACTACTTCAAAGTGATGGTCCCGCTAGACACACACAGACAGACACACACACACAGAGACACACACAGACAGACACACACACACAGACACACAAACACACACGCACACACACACAGACACAAACACACACACACACACACAACCACGTCCTGTCACCATATGCTCATACCACCTCCAGTATCAAGAATAAAACATTTCTTAAGGAGTTGTTGTGTACTTTCTTTCCCTCTTCCAGTTGAGGTGAGCCTCGACGACGGCTACGAGCGATCTACAGCAATGTTAGACGACTCAGCAAGCAAGGATATTTTACATATGGCATCAAAGAGTCATCAGGTTGACACCTGCTACAGACCAGGAATATTTTTTTCAAGAGTTCCTTCACAATGGTGAGGGTGGGGGGGTGGATTGAGGGGTGCTGGGAGTCGGCGCTGTTGAGGCATGGGGAAGGGAAGGGGACTTTTCTTGTGTTTAGATACAATACAAAATAGATCTGAAGACAACTGTCAGGGATATAGAAATGGTCCATGTTTGTTAGGATCTGTGTAGTGATTCTCTGGGGCCAGGCCCTGTATAACAGAGAGAGGGGATGATCTCTACAATATGATCATGGTACTCTTTACTAATGTATGTTGAAATTTACTATAATGGCTGTGAATGTGTTTACAATCAACTTACAAGCGTCAATTTTCTCTTTGTGATTTTAACAAGCTGACACATTTTATAGACAAGATCAGAAGAAGATCATTCATCCTATTGTCACAGAATCATGTTCAGCTAATCCACATTATCTAAAGGAAGGTTTCACCCTGGACCTGTTTTCATTCTTGTAGTTACTTATCCCCTGGACTGTCTCTGGGTTGTTGGATAGATGTATTTCTGGATAACGTGTCGGCACTCTCGTTGGAGTTAACAGCATTACTGTGCAGTGTGACCGCCCTCCTCAAAGCGTTCAGGGGGACAGGGTGATTTAGTCTCCCCATGATCTTTTTTATCACCAAACGATAATTATCTCCTAATGAGGATTTACGTCAAAGACAACCACTAAGGAGTAGTGGGCAGCTCAGATAGCACCATACATTGATTGCTGTCCGTCAGAAACGTAAAATGTGCACACAGAGATGGACTGACACACACACACACAAACACACACACACTGCTGCCTTCACTGGAACTAATGGGGATCCATAATAAACCCCTGGAAGAGTATCTGCTGCTTTGGAAGGAACTAATGGGGATCCATATTAAACACCAGGAAGAGTAGAAGCTGCTTTTGCAGACACTAATGGGGATCCATAATAAACCCCAGGAAGAGTATCTGCTGCTTTGGCAGGACCTAATGGGGATCCATAATAAACCCCAGGAAGAGTAGCTGCTGCTTTGGAAGGAACTAATGGGGATCCATAATAAACCCCAGGAAGAGTATCTGCTGACTTGGCAGGAAGTAATGGGGATCCATAATAAATACAAATACATGTTTCTGAGGAAAACATTTAAATACCGCCATTAATAACAATTATGTTAACAGAGCCTTACAGAGGCAGCAGTCATCTATAAAGCTAGCGCCCCACTGCTCCCTAAGTAGATTTATATAAATCACCAGTATATTGTGAAATTATCACCAGTATATTGTCTTTATCATCAGTATATTTGTCACGATCTCCGTGAGGGACAGACCAAGGTGCAGCGAGGTATCCAGTATACATGCTTTATTATTCACGTAACTGGGCAAAAACAACAAAATGAACGAAACGAAGATCGTGAAGCTGAACACAACTAAACATACAACAAGCTATGCTCAAACAATAACCCACAAACCCCTAATGAAAACTACAAACATATATATGGTTCCCAATTAGAGGTAACGACACTCAGCTGCCTCTAATTGGGAACCATTACCCCAACATAGAAATATATAACCTAGAACAGAAAAAACCTTACACCAAAACAAAAACTAAACACTCCAGCTTGTCTTCTCAGGCCTGGACGTGACAATATTATCTAAATTACCAGTATATTGTGAAATTATTACCAGTATGTTGTCTTTATCATCAGTATATTATCTAAATTACCAGTATATTGTGAAATTATCACCAGTATATTATCTTTATCACCAGTGTATTATCTTTATCACCAGTATATTATCTTTATCACCAGTATATTATCTTTATCACCAGTATATAATCTTTATCATCAGTATATTATCTTCATAACCAGTATATTGTCTTTATCATCAGTATATTATCTTCATAACCAATATGTTATCTTTATCACCAGTGTATTATCTTCATCATCAGTATATTATCTTTATCATCAGTATATTATCTTCATCGCCAGTATATTATCTTTATCACCAGTATATTATCTTCATCACCAGTATATTATCTTCATCATCAGTATATTATTTTCATCACCAGTATATTATCTTCATCACCAGTGTATTATCTTTATCACCAGTATATTATCTTTATCACCAGTATATTATCTTTATCATCAGTATATTATCTTCATCACCAGTATATTATCTTTATCACCAGTGTATTATCTTTATCACCAGTATATTATCTTCATCACCAGTATATTATCTTCATCACCAGTGTATTATCTTTATCACCAGTATATTATCTTTATCATCAGTATATTATCTTTATCACCAGTATATTATCTTTATCACCAGTATATTATCTTTATCATCAGTATATTATCTTCATCACCAGTATATTGTCTTTATCACCAGTGTATTATCTTTATCACCAGTATATTATCTTCATCACCAGTATATTATCTTCATCACCAGTGTATTATCTTTATCACCAGTGTATTATCTTTATCACCAGTATATTATTTTTATCACCAGTATATTATCTTTATCACCAGTACATTATCTTTATCACCAGTGTATTATCTTTATCATCAGTATATTATCTTCATCACCAGTATATTATCTTTATCATCAGTATATTATCTTCATCACCAGTATATTATCTTTATCACCAGTGTATTATTTTTATCACCAGTGTTTGATCTTTATCACCAGTATATTATCTTTATCATCATTATATTATCTTAATCACCAGTGTTTGATCTTTATCACCAGTATATAGCCAGAAGAATCCAACAACTGTGCTAACTACTTTTTAGACTGAAGCTAAAATGTTATAAACAGTCTTTAAGAATTAATAACATTGAATTAAAGTGTTTTTATAGCTCTGATTCGATGTCTACTTCAAGTCTACCAGAGATGATTATGGTATCATATCAAATGCTGCAACTTAAACCATACAACTGAGGTACCTAGTAATGTAGTATCTAAGATTCTCACTTTTATGTGAAGCCAAACTGCAGTCGTTATTTCCTTGTGTCGATAGAATATTAATTATGCTTTCTAATGTGTTTAAAAAAATACAGCAGTTCTGTTTTAAATAGGTGAAAGTTAAATACTGGGTTATCACTGATAGATTTTAGCATTTGGAATAACTTCTATAATTTCTGTGGGAGATTGTATCCCCACACAGCCCGAAGAGATGAAGCACAATTCCGTTTTTAAAGCCTTTTAATATGTCTCTGAATGAAATTAAAGCAATAGGATCCCTTTTATTTGAACATGAAATACATTTTCTAAAGGTTAACGAGATTTCCTGATGTGTCCAGTAGGACCTCTATAGCTGCACTATTAAATTACGGCCCAGGACGAACAAAACCCTTCCGGCGGTCATTCTACTTCTTCTAATCAGACCAGGTGAATGAACTCTCAAGACAATCAATTTTGTTCAATTGTTCAACCAGGTAGAAAAGAAAACCAATGGTGCTTCAGCACTCAAGGGCCGGTAAATTAACATCCTGCACACGGTCTAGTCAAGAGTTCAAACTGCACTATCAAAAGAAAAAGGTGTAGGTTAGGGTATAGAATTGTTCCCTGGGTTCAATAAGATCAAAATACAAATAATGTACTTTCAGTGGTGATCTCACATGGTTCTCTTCTGTACCTTTTAAGTGTGTGGATAATCTGGTATACCACATTTTTGTACCCAATATTTTGAACAGACAGTGCATTTGGGAAAGTATTCAGAACCCTTCCTTTTTTGCACATTTTGTTACATAACAGCCTTATTCTAAAATGGATAACATTTAAAAAAATCCTCATCAATCTACACACAATACCCCATAATGACATCACAATACCCCACAATGACATCACAATACCCCATAATGACATCACAATACCCCATAATGACAAAGCCAAAACAGGTTTTGATTTTTTTTAAATATATTAAAGATATATAAACAGAAATAGCTTATTTACGTAAGTATTCAGACCCTTTACTATGATGCTCAAAATTGAGCTCAGGTGCATCCTGTTTCCATTGATCCTTGAGATGTTTCTACATATAATGGTACAATCATCACACACTCAAAAAAAGGGGTAAGGTGAAGGTACATTTCTGTTTCCCAGGGTGGAGGCGTGGATTAGTGGGGGTGTGGCTTTCAGGTAGTTATTTGTGTGTTGTACCAGTTTAATTGATCTATGGTTGTGTTAATTCACATTTCTGAACTTCTGAAGTCTTTATAAAGGCTTACATAAGACAATAAAGAGCTGTAATTAATATTGTAGCAACCTTAACCCAACTGTACCTTGTCAAGAAGTACGGACCTCTTGGCGTAATGATGAAGGTGTTGGATTGACATTTGCCGGACCCAGGTGTGAGTCCCGGTCTGGGCTATCCTCCCGAATTCCTTACACTGGTGTCAGGAGTAGGATGGTGAAGAAGTGTGACACGTGACAGACTTGATATAGATGTTGCCCCTTAAAAAAAACTGCTTTGTCACTGTGTACCTTAAAAAGATAGACGTGTGCATTTTCTTATGGGGATCCACACCCCTTCACACATACACTCACCTTCCTTATCAATTCACTCCAAAGGACTTGATGGGCTGGGTCCCATCCTCTTCTTCTATGGTGGTTCCACAGTGTAATCACAGAGGGGAGATTGAGAGGAGGGAATCTGCTCTACGCATCCTTCAGATAATTTCATAGGGGTCTTGGAGAGGGAAATGAGACGGATATTTGTTTCCTTTGTCCTCAGAGCCACTTTACTGTAATACGTTTCCACTTGATTTGACCTTCCCTTGGTGTTTTGGCGTGGATTGGGAGACTATCGGCAGAGATTGTCTATCTATAGTGAAGGCTGGCGTCTGGAGGTAGTCAGAGGAAGAAACAGAGGTTATGGAATGAAAATATACATTTGATTGTTTCACCTTGAGTTTGAACGCGGAGGTTGAATGCCCCAAGATATATCAATTCTTAGTCTGGATGGGAACATAGAGAAGGTGAACGTTGGAATAAGTTGATTGTTGTGAGCTGTACAAAAAAAAAGTGGTGTGCAGAAAGACAAAGGAAAGACAGTAGATTCCGTGCATTCCTATCCGCATAGAATTAGAATGTATGGTAATGTGTTTCTCCACAGTAAAGCTGCACCAAACTCTTTCCATACCTAGTGTTTTCTCAACCCTTCAATCAAGTCTGTGATGCCCACTGCCCCATGCCAGTTGATTGTAGGGCACTGAAATGATTACAGGAATTCTGTAACACTACAACTGCCTCAAGGAATCAAGTTAGGTTTGCCAGCAGCAAGCTGTGAAGGGATGTTCACAATCGAACTAGACACAGAACATTGGTTATTTTTTATTTAGCAGTGTTGACATTTAATGTGATACATCAAGAAATAAGAGATAATGACTGTGAATGAGGGTCCTTATCGTGTTGTTCAATACTGCAGTGTCCTATGGGGACATTATAGTGTTGTTCCATGCTGCAGTGTCCTATGGGGACATTATTGTGTTGTTCCATGCTGCAGTGTCCTATGGGGACATTATAGTGTTGTTCCATGCTGCAGTGTCCTATGGGGACGTTATAGTGTTGTTCCATGCTGCAGTGTCCTTTGGGGACGTTATAGTGTTGTTCCATGCTGCAGTGTCCTATGGGGACATTATAGTGTTGTTCCATGCTGCAGTGTCCTATGGGGACATTATTGTGTTGTTCCATGCTGCAGTGTCCTATGGGGAGATCATAGTGTTGTTCCATGCTGCATTGTCCTATGGGGACATTATAGTGTTGTTCCATGCTGCAGTGTCCTATGGGGACATTATAGTGTTGTTCCATGCTGCAGTGTCCTATGGGGACATTATAGTGTTGTTCCATGCTGCAGTGTCCTATGGGGACATTATAGTGTTGTTCCATCCTGCAGTGTCCTATGGGGACGTTATAGTGTTGTTCCATGATGCAGTGTCCTATGGGGACATTATAGTGTTGTTCCATGCTGCAGTGTCCTATGGGGACGTTATAGTGTTGTTCCATGCTGCAGTGTCCTATGGGGACATTATAGTGTTGTTCCATGCTGCAGTGTCCTATGGGGACATTATAGTGTTGTTCCATGCTGCAGTGTCCTATGGGGACATTATAGTGTTATTCCATGCTGCAGTGTCCTATGAGGACATTATAGTGTTGTTCCATGCTGCAGTGTCCTATGGGGACATTATCGTGTTGTTCCATGCTGCAGTGTCCTATGGGGACATTATCGTGTTGTTCCATGCTGCAGTGTCCTATGGGGAGATTATAGTGTTGTTCCATGCTGCAGTGTCCTATGGGGACATTATAGTGTTGTTCCATGCTGCAGTGTCCTATGGGGACGTTATAGTGTTGTTCCATGCTGCAGTGTCCTATGGGGACGTTATAGTGTTGTTCCATGCTGCAGTGTCCTATGGAGACGTTATAGTGTTGTTCCATGCTGCAGTGTCCTATGGGGACGTTATAGTGTTGTTCCATGATGCAGTGTCCTATGGGGACATTATAGTGTTGTTCCATGCTGCAGTGTCCTATGGGGATGTTATAGTGTTGTTCCATGCTGCAGTGTCCTATGGGGACATTATAGTGTTGTTCCATGCTGCAGTGTCCTATGGGGACATTATCGTGTTGTTCCATGCTGCAGTGTCCTATGGGGAGATTATAGTGTTGTTCCATGCTGCAGTGTCCTATGGGGACATTATAGTGTTGTTCCATGCTGCAGTGTCCTATGGGGACGTTATAGTGTTGTTCCATGCTGCAGTGTCCTATGGGGACGTTATAGTGTTGTTCCATGCTGCAGTGTCCTATGGAGACGTTATAGTGTTGTTCCATGCTGCAGTGTCCTATGGGGACGTTATAGTGTTGTTCCATGCTGCAGTGTCCTATGGGGACATTTTAGTGTTCCATGCTCTCTTTCTAAAACTATCCGCCGCCATTGTTGCAACTCCTATTACCAGTCTGCTCAACCTCTCTTTCGTGTCATCTGAGATCCCTAAAGATTGGAAAGCCTCTTCAAAGGGGGTGACACTCTAGACCCAAATTGCTATAGACCTATATCCATCCTGCCCTGCCTCTCTAAAGTCTTCGAAAGCCTAGTTAACAAACAGATCTTTGACCACTTCGAATCCCACCGTACCTTCTCCGCTGTGTTATCTGTTTTCCGAGCTGGTCACGGGTGCACCTCAGCCAAATTCATAAACCATCACGGTTCACACAAAACACATTTCACAGCGAAAACAAATCGGCACCATCCCTACGGTGAAGCATGGTGGTGGCAACATCATGCTGTGGGGATGTTTTTCAGCGGCAGGGAGTGAGAGACTTGTCAGGATTGAGTGAAAGATTAATGGAGCAAAGTACTGTTAGATCCTAAATGAAAATCCATCCAACCTGATAGAGCTTGAGAGGATCTGCAGAGAAGAATGGGAGACATTTCCCAAATATAGGTGTGCCAAGCTTGTAGCGTCATCAAATCAAAATCAAATCATTTTTTTTTTCGTCATGCGCCGAATACAACAGGTGTAGACATTATAGTGAAATGCTTACTTACAAGCCCTTAACCAACAATGCAGTTTTAAGAAAAAAAGGTTTTAAGAAAATATTTACTAAAATAAACTGTAGTAAAAAAAGACAAATAGAAAAATAACAAATAATTAAGTAACAACAATAAAATAACAGTAGCGAGGCTATATAAAGGGGATACCGGTACAGAGTTAACTACTTAGGGAGCAGTGGGGCACGACACTACCCGGTGAAATGTGAGGCGCCAAATTCAAAATCCAAAAGTTGAATTATTAAACATTCATCAATATACAAGTGTTGCATAGTCATCAAAAGCTCTGATTCTTGGCAATATCACAGCGTTGTCAGATTTCAAAAAGGCTTTACGGCGAAAGCACAACATTTGATTGTTTGAGGATATCATCTCTAATATTTATGGATTAGCATGAATTCACATCCAGCACGGGTCACACAAAACCCATATAAGAGCTAAAATAAATCCCTTACCTTTCGAAGAACTTCTGCTGAGGGCATCCCAAGTGTCCAAGGAAGACATCAAATGGTTCTTTTGTTAGAAAAAGTCATTTATTAAAAAAAAAAATCTCACCAAACATAAATCTCTGTTTGGTGTGCACGTTATGTTCAGAAAATCCACGCCCATTGACTCGTGAAGAGAATTCGTTCAAATTATACCTATCAACTTTGTCCAAACAAATCAAACATCATTTTTAATGTATCCTTAGGTGCACTTTTATGTATATTTACTATAATATTTAAACCGGATGATAACCTGAACGATAAGAAAGGAAAAAAACAAAGAGCGCGCGAGACCGTGAACGCGCGAGTCATTCATTCTATTGAGTTCCGGGGTCCACTTCTAAACTCTTCTTCTATTCGCTTCTAATTCAATCTAACAACATGAATCCCCGTCTAAAGACTGTTGACATCCAGTGGAAGCCATAGGTACTGAATTCTGAGTCCTAGATAACATTAAATCCCATAGGCAGCCAGGAGAAAAAGGTAATCTAAAAATAATCCGGATGGATTTTCCTCAGGTTTTCGCCCTGCCATATCAGTTCTGTTATACTCACAGACATTATTTTAATGGTTTAAGAAACTGAGTGTTTCCTATCCAATAGTACTAATTATGTGCATATCCTAGTTTCTGGGCCTGAGTGGCAGGCATTTTACTTTGGGCACGCCGGACTCTCCAAAACCGTCATCTCTGCTGCCGCTCCCTAAATGGTTAACTAACCTCCAAACAAGCTTCAATCCCATACATCACTCCTTTCGTGGCCTCCATCTGCTCTTAAACGCTAATAAAACCCCATTCATGCTTTTCAACCGTTCGCTGCCTGCACCCGCCCGCCTAGCATCACTACCCTGGACGGCTCTGACCTAGAATATGTGGACAACTACAAATACCTAGGTGTCTGGCTAGACTGTAAAGTCTCCTTCCAGACTCACATTAAACATCTCCAATCCAAAATCAAATCTAGAATGTCCGGTCACAGCTGTAAACAGCTAGCTGGCTAAGATAGCTAACAGTCTAGTTGTTTGTCAAGGTCATTTCGATCATAGTATTCTCGAGTGTGATGGTCCTTACATCTGAGGTCAAATAGTGGATAGTAATGTTAGTTGCAGGAGGTGGCATTGCCTTCAATGACAGTAATATTAGTAGCAGGAGGTGGCATTGCCTGCATGGATAGCAATGTTAGTAGCAGGAGGTGGCATTGCCTTCATAGACAGTAATATTAGTAGCAGGAGGTGGCATTGTCTGCATGGTTAGTAATGTTAGTAGCAGGAGGTGGCATTGCCTACATAGACAGCAATGTTAGTAGCAGGAGGTGGCATTGCCTGCATGAATAGCAATGTTAGTAGCAGGAGGTGGCATTGCCTGCATAGACAGTAATGTTAGTAGCAGGTGGTGGAATTGCCTGCATGGAGAGTAATGTTAGTAGCAGGAGGTGGCATAGCCGGCATGGATAGTAATGTTAGCAGCAGGAGGTACATTGCCTGCATGGATAGTATTGTTAGTAGCAGGAGGTGGCATTGCCTGCACAGACAGTAATTTTAGTAGCAGGAGGTGGCATTGCCTGCATAGACAGTAATGTTAGTAGCAGGAGGTGGAACTGCCTGCATGGATAGTAATGTTAGTAGCAGGAGGTGGCATTGCCTGCATAGACAGTAATGTTAGTAGCAGGAGGTGGCATGTCCTGCATGGATAGTAATGTTAGTAGCAGGAGGTGGCATTGCCTGCATGGATAGTAATGTTAGTAGCAGGAGGTGGCATTGCTGGCATGGATTGTAATGTTAGTAGCAGGATCTACATTGCCTGCATGGATAGTAATGTTAGTAGCAGGAGGTGGCATTGCCTGCATAGACAGTAATGTTAGTAGCAGGAGGTGGCATTGCCTGCATGGATAGTTATGTTAGTAGCAGGAGGTGGAACTGCATGCAGAGACAGTAACGTTAGTAGCAGGACGAGGCATTGCTTGCATGGATAGTAATGTTAGTAGCAGGAGGTAGCATAGCTAGGATGATGTGTAGCACATGAGTAGGTTGTTTATCAAGTTAACCATTTGTGAGTGTTTTTGTTTTACATACAGTTTTTATGTCGGAAGTTTCCATACACTTAGGTTGGAGTCATTAAAACTAGTTTTTCAACCACTATGGTTTGCAACTGCACATGGGGACAAAGATTCTACTTTTTGGAGAAATGTCCTCTGGTCTGATGAAACAAAAAAATAAATATTTGTCCATAATGACCATCGCTATGTTTGGAGAGAAAGGGGGAGTCTTGCAAGATGAAAAAGATCATTCCAACCGTGAAGCACGGGGGTGGCAGCATCATGTTGTGGGGGTGCTTTGCTGCAAGAGTGGCAGGTGCACTTAACAAAATAGATGACATCATGAGGAGGAAAATTATGTGGATATATTGAAGCAACATCTCAAGACATCAGTCAGGAAGTTTAAGCTTGGTCTCAAATGCGTCTTCCAAATGGACAATGACCCCAAGCATACTTCCAAAGTTGTGGCAAAATGGCTTAAGGACAACAAAGTCAAGGCATTGGAATGGCCATCACAAAGCCCTGACCTCAATTCTATATACAATTTGTGGATAGAACTGAAAAAGTGTGTGCGAGCAAGGAGGCCTAAGAATCTGATTCATTTACATCAGCTCTGTCAGGAGGAATGGGCCAAAATTCACCCAACTTATTGTGGGAAGCTACCCAAAACTTTTGACCCAAGCTAAACAATTTAAAGGCAATGCTACCACATACTAATTGAGTGTATGTAAACTTCTGACTCACTGGGAATGTGATGAAAGAAATAAAAGCGGAAATAAATCATTCTCTCTACTGTTATTCTGACATTTCATATTCTTAAAATAAAATGGTGATCCTAACTGACCTAAAACAGGATTAAATGTTAGGAATTGTGAAAAACTGAGTTTAAATGTATTTGGCTAAGGTGTATGTAAACTTCCGACTTCAACTGAATATTCAACCCTTTATTTTTGTTGGCACACAACTACCTCCATACTTCTGTTTATTTGAACGGGTTTCCTTCAAAATCAAGTAAAATTAACTTTTATTGGTCATATACACATATTTAGCAGATGTTATGCAGGTGTAATGAAATGTTTGTGTTCCTAGCTCCAATAGGGTAGTAGTATATAACAATTCACAGCAATACACACAAATCTCAAAGTAAAATAATGGAATTGAGAAATATATATATATTAGAACGAGTAATGTCGGAGTGGCATTGCTTTACAGTTGAATACATTTAATACATATGAAAGTAATAATACAGTATGTAAAAATTATTAAAGTGACCAGTGATTCCATGTCTATTTATATAGGGCGGCAGACTCTAAGGTGAAGAAAAAATTATAGACTGATCATTTCTTTGTCAGTGGGCAAACGTACAAAATCAGCAGGGGATCAAATACTTTTTTCCCTCACTGTATATATATATATATATATATATATATATATATACACATTGAAGACATTGGAATTTAGCCAAGGATGAATGCACTTTCAATGAGTACTGGTTCATTTTCTCACATTCAACAGCATAAAAAACAAACATCCCATGAGACAGATTGGAGCGATCCAAGAGAAAACTAATGGTTGTACCTTGTCTGACTGGATCAATGGTGACGACATGCCACAGTCAGACCCAGACATTTTTATTTAGACTTTCATGGGACAAGGGGTATGAAGGGGGAAATGGACGGGTGGAGATAGTGCAGGACTCGGGGCAGATTTTAAGTTTGTTAATATGGCGCATATTTGTGGTCTACATAACTACCATGTTCTGAATGTATATTAACACACACAACGCCCAAACACACACACACACACACACACACACACAGACTTCTTTGTTACTTACAATTAATTTGATGATGAGATAGTAGGTGGTACGTTGGAGGTGTGCGTGTGTGTGGGGTGTGTTCGTGTGCGTGTGTGTATGCGTCACTGTGTTGCGCCGTCTGTGTTAATAATTGCAATATCCACCATCATAGTACGGATATCCACCATCATAGTACGAATGAAGCCTGAGCTGGAATGTGAAGCTAACTGAAGCTGGCTAGCTTTAGAAAACCCTGATTATCAACACCATACCACTCCTGGTTACTTTGACTACACCATATTATCAACACCATGTCACTCCTGGTTACTATGACTACACAATATCAACACCATACCACTCCTGGTTACTATGACTACACGATATCAACACCATACCACTCCTGGTTACTTTGACTACACCATATTATCAACACCATGTCACTCCTGGTTACTATGACTACACAATATCAACACCATACCACTCCTGGTTACTATGACTACACGATATCAACACCATACCACTCCTGGTTACTATGACTACACCATATCAACACCATACCACTCTTGGTTCCTATGACTACACCATATCAACACCATACCACTCCTGGTTACTATGACTACACAATATCAACACCATACCATTCCTGGTTACTATGACTACACCATATCAACACCATACCACTCTTGGTTACTATGACTACACCATATCAACACCATACCACTCCTAATTACTATGGCTACACGATATCAACACCATACCACTCCTGGTTACTATAAACTACACCATATCATCACCATACCACTTCTGGTTACTATGACTACACCATATCAACACCATACCACTCCTGGTTACTATGACTACACATTATCAACACCACACCACTCCTGGTTACTATGACTACACATTATCAACACCACACCACTCCTGGTTACTATGACTACACATTATCAACACCACACCACTTCTGGTTACTATGACTACACCATATCAACACCATACCACTCCTGGTTACTATGACTACACAATATCAACACCATACCACTCCTGGTTACTTTGACTACACCACATCAACACCATACCATTCCTGGTTACTATGACTACACCATATCAACACCATACCACTCTTGGTTACTATGACTACACCATATCAACACCATACCACTCCTAATTACTATGGCTACACGATATCAACACCATACCACTCCTGGTTACTATGACTACACCATATCATCACCATACCACTCCTGGTTACTATGACTACACCATATCAACACCATACCACTCCTGGTTACTATGACTACACATTATCAACACCACACCACTCCTGGTTACTATGACTACACATTATCAACACCACACCACTCCTGGTTACTATGACTACACATTATCAACACCACACCACTCCTGGTTACTATGACTGCATCCACTTTTCCCAACACCTTCTTCACCATCCTCGTGACTTCAAACGGTTTCCCAAATAAATATCTTTATCCAAAAAACGTACTCCAACAATGAACGATTCATCAGACTTATTTTCCACAAAAATGTTTGCCCTTTTTGTTCCATTCTTGGACTTCACTGTTGTCCACTCATCTTTCTCGCTAATTGTACTCAACACTCTTTCAGCATCAAACAACACTTCTGCTTTTGCCATCTCACCCCAAAAAAACCTGATTAGATCTAGCTTGTTTCGTGGTGGTGAATACCTGTAATTTAATTGGTGTTATTATCTAGTGTTTAATAGGCCCATCTATCTCCATGTGTGCTGTTAAGGATCACTGACCTGGGTCACAGCTAATATCACGCTAAATACATACCCCATCGTCACCATAGAAACTATATATGGTAAACAAACAGGCTGTTAAATAACAATATATCAACAGCGTGAACAACGACATGTCACATTACTAATTGCTTTACTGGGAACACAAAGCAAATGTTAAAGGGGAATTTCACCCTGGGGGAATCTGAGCTTGTTTTCGTCTTGTCTGAGGCATTTTTAGGACAGTGAGATGTGTTTCATACATAATTGCCCCTGGGGAGGAAGGCAGGTCTGGGCTTTGCATGCTGAATGATAGACCCTATGATGGCTTCCGTGTATTAATGGGGGCTGAAAATAAATGTAGTCCTGCTTTGTGGCATTTTGCAAATTCTCTATTTTATACTGATCTCATTATAGGGGTTTGTGTGTGTAGATATGGTTGTCCTTGTTCGATAGAGACATTGGATGTCTTTCAGCGATGTTCCTATTGGCTGATTCAATGCTAACTATACTAGCTGATACATTTTTTTCCAGTCTCTGAAAGACTACAACATTTTGCACATTTATTAAAAAACGTAAAAAACTCTACAATCACATTTACATAAGTATTCAGACCCTTTACTCAGTACTTTGTTGAAGCAACTTTGGCAGCGATTACAGACTTGTGTCTTCTTGGGTATGATCCTACAAGCCTGGCACACTTGTATTTGGGGAGTTTTTCCCATTCCTCTTAAGCTCTGTCAGGTTGGATGGGGAGCGTTGCTGCACAGCTATTTTCAAGTCTCTCCAGAGATGTTCGATCGGGTTTAAGTCCGGGATCTGGCTGGGCCACTCAAAGACATTCAGAGATTTGTCCCGAAGCCACTACTGCGTTGTCTTGGCTGTGTGCTTAGGGTTGTTATTCTGTTGGAAGGTGAAACTTCACCCAAGTCTATGGTCCTGAGTGCTCTGGAGCAAGCTTTAATAAAGGATCTCTCTGTTCCATTCATCTTTGCCTCTATCCTGGCTAGTCTCCCAGTCCCTGCTGCTGAAAAACATCACCACAGCATGATGCTGCCACCACCATGCTTCACCGTAGAGATGGTGCCAGGTTTCCTCCAGATGTGACGCTTGGCATTCAGGTGCCTTTTGGCAAACTCCAAACTATGCCATTTACTGAGGAGTGTCTTCCGTATGGCCACTCTACCATAAAGGCCTGATTGGTGGAGTGCTGCAGAGATGGTTGTCCTGGAAGGTTCTCCTATCACCAGAGAGGAACTCTAAAGCTCTGTTGGAGTGACCATCAGGTTCTTGTTTACCTCCCTGACCAAGGCCCTTCTCCCCCGATTGCTCAGTTTAGCCGGGCGATCAGCTCTAGGAAGAGACTTGGTGGTTCCAAACGTTTTCCAATTAAGAAAGATGGAGGCCACTGTGTTCTTGGGAACATCAATGGTTCATAAATGTTTTGTTACCCTTCCCCAGATCTGTGCCTCGACAAAATCAGACAGGTGTGTGCATTTCCAAATCATGTAAAATCAATTGAATTTCCCACAGGTGGACTCCAATCAAGTTGTGGAAACATCTCAAGGACAATCAATGGGAACAAGATGCACTTGAGCTCAATTTTGAGTCTCAAAGCAAAGGGTCTGAATACTTATGTAAATAAGGTATTTCTGTTTTTGCATTTAACAAATTACGGGTATTGTGTGTAGACTGCTGAGGATTAATACATATTTTTTAATAAGGCTGTAACTTAACAAAATGTGGAAAATTCAAGGGGTCTGAATACTTTCCGAAGTCACTGTATTTTTGTCTTACAGACAGTACCGTGTGGTGCCTAGGCTTCTTCCTATAGTGGATTCTAGATGGTGAGAAACATAATTCCTTTGCCTGCTTGTGTCATTTTAGCAGAAGTCTATCCCATGAACTGTATCCCTCTCGATGGATTGGACATTATGCTGGATATCAAGCAGAAGATGACTCAAGGGGAGCTGAATGGTCGTTTGATCATCCCACAGCTGTACAAGTATATTGTATTTTCTACTGTATGTTTGGTGAATGGCTATTTCATCATGACCACCTCTCCCTACCTCTGCTGATCACCAGTTGCCGCATTTAATGATGACAGACATCTGTCTTGATCAATGAGAAAATACTTGAAATAGACAAGATGGTGGCATACACATTGTTGGATACTTCATGTAGAAAAAATATATATTTATTTTAATAAAATAAGCCAGCCTCCCCCTTTTTCCTCCAAACATAACAATGGTCACTATGGCAAAACATTTATATTTTTGTTTCATCAGACCAGAGGAAAGATGCACATGGGACAAAGATCCAAAAAGTACGATCTTTGTGCAGTTGCAAACCGTAGTCTGACTTTTTTATGGCGGTTTTGGAGCAGTGGCTTCTTTCTTGCTGAGCGCCCTTTCAGGTTACGTTGATATAGGACTCGTTTTGCTGTGGATATAGATACTTTTGTACCTGTTTCCTCCAGCATCTTCACAAAGTCATTTGCTGTTGTTCTGGGATTGATTTGCACTTTTCGCACCAAAGTACGTTCATCTGTAGGAGACAGAACGCGTCTCCTTCCTGAGCGGTATGACGGCTGCGTGGTCCCATTGTGTTCATACTTGCGTACTATTGTTTGTACAGATGCATGTGGTACCTTCAGGCGTTTGAAAATTGCTCCCAAGGATGAACCAGACTTGTGGAGGTCTACAATTTTTTCTTAGGTCTTGTCTGATTTCTTTTGATTTTCCCATGATGTCAAGCAAAAAGGCACTGAGATTGAAGGTAGGCCTTGGAATACATCCACAGGTACACCTACAATTGACTCAAATTATGTCAATTAGCATTTTCTGGAATTTACCAAGCTGTTTAAAGGCACAGTCAACTTACTGTATGTAAACGTCTGACCCACTGGAAATGTGATACAGTGAATTATAAGTGAAATAATCTCTCTGTAAACAATTGTTGGAAAAATGACTTTTGTCATGCACAAAGTAGATTTCCTAACCGACCTGGTAGTTTGTTAACAAGACGTTTGTGGAGTGGTTGAAAAATGAGTTTTAATGACTCCAACCTAAGTGTATGTAAACTTCCGACTTCAACTGTACATATCTTCTGTGAATCCATAAAGGCAGACAACTTTCAAAGATTGATAGAAAATATCCATATTTATTTTATGGTGGTTCTACATAGTGTAATCTGTTTTATGCCATTTTTTCCACTAATTGGTCTTTTGACAAATCACATCAGATTTCTTTTCAGAACTGATGTGATTGGTCAATAGACCAATTAGCTTAACACTGGCTTGGGTTGCAGCTTAGTCAACTCATGAGTCAAAGACATGGTGTGTCTGTGAGCAATGTTGGCAGACAGCACAATAGATCTCTACATACTTTAGTCAGGATCCTCACGCAGTACTGCCTGGCGCCTGCAAACTGCCTTACCACAGACTGCCGCAAGACATAATAGTGGTTTTGACTGGTGGTAGAAGCTAATAGTCTCTTGAAGGGCTTCTCTCTCTGTCGGCTGGAAGATTTCCAGAAAATTTCCAGCTTTCACAGTTTTTGTGTCAGTTAGAGGTGTAATACAGGATGATCAGTTAGCTTACATTCGTCACTTCTTTACCCAAGCAGACAACTTCTAGTACCATCGAAATGAATAGTTGAGTGAGTGAATTAAATCATGTTTCTGTTGCCAAATATAATGTGAAGTGTTGATGAATAAATGTGTTTTAACAAGCAACATAACTAGCCTAATAATCTGCAAATCAAGTCACATCTCATAATGCCGTGTAACGCCCTGATACAGTTCCTTCGGAAAGTATTCATGCCCCTTGACTTATTCTACATTTTGCTGTCTTACAACCTGAGTTCAAAACAGATTAAATATATTTTTTTCTCACCCATCTACTCACAATAGCCCATAATGACTAAGTACATTTTTTTGTTGTTGAAATTGTTGCTAATTTATTGAAAATGAAATAAAGAAATACTGTATCTAATTTACATAAGTATTCACACCCCTGAGTCAATACATTTTAGAATCACCTTTGGCAGCCCTTAAAGCTGTGAGTCGTTCTGGGTAAGTCTCTAAGAGATTTGCACACCTGGATTGAACAATATTTGCCCATTTTCTTTTCAAGATTCTTCAAGCTCTGTCAAATTGGTAGTTGATCATTGCTGGACAACCATTTTTAAGTCTTGCTATGGATTTACAAGCAGATTTAATTCAAAACTGTATCTCGGCCACTCAGGAACATTCACTGTCTTCTTGGTAATGAGCTACAGTGTAGATTTGGCCTTGTGTTTTAGGTTATTGTCCTGCTGAAAGGTGAATTCATCTCTCAGTGTCTGGTGGAAAGCAGACTGAACCAGGTTTTCCTCTAGGATTTTACATGTGCTTAGCTCCATTACACATTTTTGTTTATCCTTTTTATCCCCAGTCCTGAACAACAGCAAGCATACCCATAACATGATGCAGCCACCACTATGCTTGAAAATATGGAGAGTGTTATTCAGTCATGTGTTGTATAGGATTTGCCACAAACATAACACTTTTTATTCAGGACAAAAAGCTAATTGCTTTGCCACATTTTTTGCAGAATTACTTTACTGCAGGTGTGTCAAACTCCACGGAGGGCTGCAGATTTGTGGTTTATCCTTTTTCCTTTAATTTAAGCCCTAGACAACCAGTTGAGGGGAGTTCCTTACCAATTACTGACCTTCATTCATTAATCAAGTACAAGGGTGGAGCAAAAACCCGCAGACACTCGGCACTCCGTGGAATGAGTTTGACACATGCTTTAGTGCCTTAGTGCAAACAGGTCACATATTTATTTTCACTCTTTTCACTCTAATTATGTTATTATTGTAACTACAATATTGCTGATCCATCCTAATTTTTGTCCTATCACAAAAATTTTACTTTTCAAAGTCACCATTGGCCTCATGGTTAAACCTCTTAAGGATAATTGGGGTGCTAGCCCCATTCCCGACACTACCCGGAGAAATGTAAGGCACCAAATTCAAAATCCAAAAGTTGAATTATAAAACATTCATCAATATAGAAGTGTTGCATAGTCATCAAAAGCTTAGAGTCTTGGCAATATCACAGCGTTGTCAGATTTCCGAAAGGCTTTTCGGCGAAAGCACAACATTTGATTGTTTGAGGATAGCACCTCACATATTTTATACATTTGCATAAATCCATAACCAGCGCGGGTCTCACAAAACACATATAAGAGCTAAAATAAATCGTTTACCTTTGATGATCTTCTGCTGAGGGCAATCCGAAGTGTCCAAGCAAGACAATCCATGTTCCTGTTGTTAGAAAAAGTCATTGTTCATATCCATAAATCTCAGTTTGGTTGGCGCGTTATGTTCAGAAAATCCACAGTCTTCTCGCCCATTGTACAATGAAGAGAAAGCGTTCAAATTATACCTATCAACTTTGGCCAAACAAATCAAACATCATTTATAATGTATCCTTAGGTATACTTTTATGCATATTAACGATTATATTTCACACGGATAGTATCCTAAACGATAGAAAAGGAAAATACAGAGGAACGCGAACAAGGTCTCGCGCACAAAAAACTCAAGTGACTTCCTTACTCCTCTTACATATTCTTCTTCTATTCTGTGATCTTCCATGATACACGCATGAAACCTTGTCTAAAGACTGTTGACATCTAGTGGAAGCCATAGGTACTGCAATCTGGGTCCAATTTTACTGAGAATCCCGTAGACAGCCATTGAAATTGAGGGCATGTCACAAAAACAAATATTCTGGACAGAAATTCCTCAGGTTTTTGCCTGCCCTATCAGTTCTGTTATACTCACAGATATTATTTTAACAGTTGTAGAAACTTCAGAGTGTTTCCTATCCCATGGTACTAACTATGTGCATATCCTAGTCTCTGGGCCTGAGTGGCAGGCATTTTACTTTAGGCATGCCAGACTCTCCAAACTTCCAAATACTGCCCCGGTGCCTGGAGAGATTACAGGATGCCTGTATCGTTGTAGTGACTGGGTACATTGATACACCATCCAAAGTGTAATTTATAACTTCACCGTGCTCAAAGAGATATTCAATGTCTGTTTTTATTTTATTTTTACCCATCTACCAATAGGTGCCCTTCTTTGCGAGGCATTGGAAAATCTCCTTTATCTTTGTAGCTTAATCCGTGTTTGAAATTCACTGCTCGACTGAGGGACCTTAAAGATAATTGTATGTATGGGGTACAGAGATTAAGTAGTCATTAAAAAATCATGTTAAACACTATTACTGCACACTTTGTGAAGCCATGCAACTTATTATGTGACTTATTAAGCACATGTCTATTTCCAACAGTATTTAACAAATAAAAGGGATGCTCCCTATGCTGTTTCCTGAAGTCCACAATGTTTACAAAGGGGGGAATACTTATTGACTCAAGACATTCAAGCTTTTCATAGTTTTATTAATTTGTAAAAGTTTCAAAAAACATAATTCCACTTTGACATTATGGGGTATTGTGTGTAGTCCAGTGACAAAAAAAAATCAATTTCAAATGCAGTCTGTAATATAACAAAATGTGGAAAAAGTAAAGGGGTGTGACTACTTTCTGAAGGCGCTGTGTGTGTTGGGAGGGAAATAGAGAGGATTAATAAGGGCCGTCTGTGAGAGGTTATGTGGTTATGGATAGTTGTGAGATGCCACAGGATGTTTGTGTGTGGCGGTATGGGAAAATGGAATTGTGATGTTAGCGAATAGCTCGGGACAATAATGAAATCAGGCACCTCTCCAAAGCAGTTGGGGAGTACTTTAATTTAGATCTTAAATCATTTGGAAAAATAAATATATATGTGTCAACAATAATCAAATAAATAAAGCATGCAATACATATTTAATAATATGCATAATTAATGGTTTTAGCTTGCAGGGGAGTCCTCTGCAGTAGGCCACATGCAGAATAGGTGAAGTATGAAATAACACATAAAGTGAGAGACCATTACAGTAGTTTGAAATGTGTTTGAAAGTTATCAAAATGAATTTCAATAATAATAGCAGATAAAATAAAAAAAATTATAAGAGCAGATTCTAATGTGCCGCCATGCTGGGAGTCTCATGACCAGAGTTGCAAAGCGGAAACTCCAGTAATTTTGGTGATTAACAGAAAATCTTTGGCAATATATCATAACTTCGGTAATTATTACTTGAATAAAGTAAATTAAAATGTATTCATATATAGTAAATATTTGTTATATCTGTGTCCATATTGTCCATGAGTTTCTAGTAGAGAAACTAGATGGATCAAGAAAAAATTGCTTAATTAATGAAAAAAGCATCTAATTAACAATGGCAATATTTTCAATCACCTCGGCTACTCGTTCAACTATTGACTTTTTCACAACTGCCACCAGTTTGACGCCAAAACATTGACAACAAATACATATTGACATAGTCAAATAAATAAGTGTGTAAAAAATATATGAAGGGTATTTCATGATGAAACTCTCGTCTTAAACACCAATGGTATTCACTAAGTTGATGGTTTATATTTAGGATAATGTTTTACAGCTATGTCATTCTATTTTTATTTTAAAATCAACTTATTACATTAGTTCATATATTTGACATGTGATAAGCCCCTACCTACATAATACCTAAATTACGTCAACTAGCCTGTACCCCTGCACACTGACTCAGTACCGGTACCCCCTGTGTATCACCTGAAGTATCCAAATGGGCCACTAGATGTCGTGTGATAGATTACACCAAAATCCTTGAAAGTGTTTACTGGTAAACTTCGACCGTTTCCAGTAATATACAGTAACCTCTCTTTGCAACTCTAGCCATGACATGTGAAATTGAAAGTTTTGTCCACTCTACTAATTGTTGTTCTATTTTTGAACCGTTGCTTGTCTCGTCAACTCTACCTATTCCACACAGGAACCAATGGCTAATTAGCAAATCATTAAAACATGTTCACAGAGCACAACACCCCCTACTAGAGTGAATGAAGGCCACTCTGCTCACTGTGCCCTTCTGTGTGTACCTGCGTGCCTATGTGTTTACCTGCGTGCCTGTGTGTACTGTACCTGCGTGCCTATGTGTTTACCTGCGTGCCTGTGTGTACTGTACCTGCGTGCCTATGTGTTTACCTGCGTGCCTGTGTGTACTGTACCTGCGTGCCTATGTGTTTACCTGCGTGCCTGTGTGTACTGTACCTGGGTGCCTATGTGTTTACCTGCGTGCCTGTGTGTACTGTACCTGCGTGCCTATGTGTTTACCTGCGTGCCTGTGTGTACTGTACCTGCGTGCCTATGTGTTTACCTGCGTGCCTGTGTGTACTGTACCTGCGTGCCTATGTGTTTACCTGCGTGCCTGTGTGTACTGTACCTGCGTGCCTATGTGTTTACCTGCGTGCCTGTGTGTACTGTACCTGGGTGCCTATGTGTTTACCTGCGTGCCTGTGTGTACTGTACCTGCGTGCCTATGTGTTTACCTGCGTGCCTGTGTGTACTGTACCTGCGTGCCCATGTGTTTACCTGCGTGCCTGTGTGTACTGTACCTGCGTGCCTATGTGTTTACCTGCGTGCCTGTGTGTACTGTACCTGCGTGCCTATGTGTTTACCTGCGTGCCTGTGTGTACTGTACCTGCGTGCCTATGTGTTTACTCTGCGTGCCTGTGTGTACTGTACCTGCGTGCCTATGTGTTTACCTGCGTGCCTGTGTGTACTGTACCTGCGTGCCTATGTGTTTACCTGCGTGCCTGTGTATACTGTACCTGCGTGCCTATGTGTTTACCTGCGTGCCTGTGTGTACTGTACCTGCGTGCCTGTCTGTTTACCTGCGTGCCTATGTGTTTACCTGCGTGCCTGTGTGTGTACCAGTGGCAGTCAGTGCCATTTATGATGAGGGAGGACGATTAAAAATAAAAAATATATATAATCAATTACAAGAGAATGTCCTTATTTCTATTACAGCATGTTGGATGACTGTTATTCATAGTCCATTCACCCTGTTCAATGTAACAGCGATAGGTTTAGGCTACTATATGATACTCACATTTTCCCTATACCCATCATGAAGTTGCTACAACCTAGCCTATGAATGAAAGTTTACAACGTGGGTGCACACAGGTCGAGAGAGCTTTTGGACAGTGACACATGGACAGACAGTGACAGGTTCAATACTGCCTTGCACACTCTTTCCTGCATCTAGCTTATTTAGGGTGTAATTATTAATCAAATCAAATCTAATTTTATTTGTCACATACAGATGTTAATGCGAGTGTAACGAAATGCTTGTGCTTCTAGTTCCAACCATGCAGTAGTATCTAACAAGTAATCTAACAAATTCACAACAACTACCTTATACACACAAGAGTAAAGGAATGAATACTAGTATGTACATATAAATATATGGATGAGCGATGGCTGACCGGCATAGGCAAGATGCAGTAGATGGTATAGATTACAGTATATACAGTAATGTAGGATATGTAAACATTATATAAATGGCATTGTTTAAAGTGGCTAGTGATACATTTATTCCATTCAATTATAATTATTAAAGTGGCTAGAGATTTGGGTCGATGGCCGAACGGCATAGGCAAGATTCAGAAGATGGTTTAGAGTAGAGTGTATACATTTGATATGAGTATGTTGGATATGTAAACATTATATACAAAATTGTTTAAAGTGGCTAGTGATACATTTGTAGATTTAAGTCAGTATGTTGGCAGCAGCCACTCAATGTTAGTGATGGCTGTTTAACAGTCTGATGGCCTTGAGGTAGAAGCTGTTTTTCAGTCTCTCGGTCCCAGCTTTGATGCACCTGTACTGACCTCGCCTTCTGGATGATAGCGGGGTGAACAGGCAGTGGCTCGGGTGGTTGTTGTCCTTGATGATCTTTTTGGCCTTCCTGTGACGTCTGGTGGTATAGGTGTCCTGAAGGGCAGGTAGTTTACCCCCGGTGATGTGTTGTGCAGTCCTCACTACCCTCTGGAGAGCCTTACGGTTGTGGGCAGAGCAGTTGCCGTACCAGGCGGTGATAAAGCCCGACAGGATGCTCTCGATTTTGCATCTGTAGAAGTTTGTGAGTGATTTTGGTGACAAGCCGAATTTCTTCAGCCTCCTGAGGTTGAAGAGGCGCTGTTGCGCCTTCTTCACCACGCTGTCTGTGTGGGTGGACCTATTCAGTATGTCCGTGATGTGTACGCCGAGGATCTTAAAACCTTCCACCTTCTCCACTACTGTCCCGTCGATGTGGATAGGGGGGTGCTCCCCCTCCTGTTTCCTATTAGTCCAATAGTAAACAAGAGTTTGTATTGGACAAATTCAGGTATTTTCATTCCTTTTTTGTTTGCCTCCGTTGAAGAAACGTTTTTCAACAGAGAGAGAAAGAGAGACAGAGAGATACAGAGAGACAGAGAGACAGAGAGAGAGAGAGAGAGAGAGAGAGAGAGAGAGAGAGAGAGAGACAGAGAAAGAGACAGAGACAGAGACAGAGACAGAGACAGAGACAGAGACAGAGACAGAGAGGCGGCCCACTGGTCATAAAATCATAGCACACAGCAGATGCAGGTAGTCTTTAAACAATGTAGCACACTGGACAAGGTGGAACATTAAATATTTACAGCTCAGCATACGGAGTTCAGAGTACCTGGCCAATCCTAGGGCCTGTCACTTACGCCTTAATTACATATTAGTGCCAGAACTCTTGCCCAGGCATTGTCTCTATGAATTATGGACAACATTATGAAGGTCATTAAGAGAAAAGACTGTGTGTGGTGTGGGGTGTGTGGTGTGGGTGGTGTGTGTGGTGTGGGGTGTGTGTGTGGTGTGGGGTGTGTGTGTGGTGTGGGGTGTGGTGTGTGTGTGTGTTGGTGGCAGCAGAGATGAACTGCGTGCGAGGGGACAGGAGGCAGGACTGTGTCTTTTAATATGTGTGTATGAGAGCGTGTGTGTGTGTGTGTGTGTGTGTGTGTGTGTGTGTGTGTGTGTGTGTGTGTGTGTGTGTGTGTGTGTGTGTGTGTGTGTGTGTGTGTGTGTGTGTGTGTGTGTGTGTGTGTGTGTGTGTGTGTGTGTGTGTGTGTGTGTACTGAGACCACTCGTGTGGATTTTGTGCCAAACGGCTTGAAGATGAAGGGAGAGCATTCATCAACTGCTCCTGTGGGGCCATCTGGGGAACAGACTGACAAATGCCTCTCTCCTTTGTCATAAGGACACACGTCTCACAAAGCCTGCGATTAATGACACCTTTACAGCACATTTATTTGTCAGCAAGGTATTTATCCCAGCCCTGTCTATTGCTGTATTACCAGCCCTGTCTATTGCTGTATTACCATCCCTGTCTGTTGCTGTATTACCAGCCCTGTCTGTTGCTGTATTACCAGCCCTGTCTGTTGCTGTATTACCAGCCCTGTCTATTGCTGTATTACCAGCCCTGTCTGTTGCTGTATTACCAGCCCTGTCTATTGCTGTATTACCAGCCCTGTCTATTGCTGTATTACCAGCCCTGTCTATTGCTGTATTACCAGCCCTGTCTATTGCTGTATTACCAGCCCTGTCTGTTGCTGTATTACCAGCCCTGACAAGACAAGGAGATGTTTTCATCCTGTCCATCGATGACCCCACTGACAGAGGAGTAGAACACAAGAGGCCTGTGAAGGACTGGGTCTGAATCCTGATGGGCTCCATCCCTCCATCCATCCTTCGTTCCCTCTTTCCCTCCTTCCTCTTTCTTCCTTCCACCTTTCCTCCTTTCCTCCTTCCTTTCTTCCCTCCTTCCTCCACCCCTCTTTCCCTCCATCCCTCCTTCCCTCCTTACTCCTCCCTCTTTCCTTCCTTCCCTCCTTCCTCCACCCCTCTTTCCCTCCATCCCTCCTTCCCTCCTTACTCCTCCCTCTTTCCTTCCTTCCCTCCTTCCTCCTTCCTCCTTACTCCTCCCTCTTTCCCTCCTTACTCCTCCCTCTTTCCTTCCTTCCCTCCTTCCTCCTTCCTCCTTACTCCTCCCTCTTTCCCTCCTTACTCCTCCCTCTTTCCTTCCTTCCCTCCTTCCTCCTTCCCTCCTTCCTCAGTCCTCTTTCCTCCTTTCCTCCTTCCTCCTTTCCTCCTTTCCCTCCTCCTTCCTCTTTAGTCCTTCCCTCCTTCCCTCCTTATCTCAGAAAGAGGGGGAATGTCAAAGATTGAGATAAAAAATATTGTGAGATACTTCATTCACATTCATACATTTATGCATTTCTACAAAAACCACAGAAATCAGGGTCAGTCGACAGGGGGATGGGATGGGAGGGAGCACAACCAGAGTGTAAATATAAATATTTAATACTAAACTTGATGGTGTACGATGAGATCAGCAAAATTCAAAGAATTTTCCCTGTTATGAGTAACAATTTTAAGTCTGTGATGAAATCCTCCGATTGTTTGACCTGTGTTATGTTACAGGCAGGCAGTGTTACAGTAGGGATAAGGTGCAGGCTGTGTTACAGTCAGGATATGGTGCAGGCTGTGTTACAGTCAGGATAAGGTGCAGGCTGTGTTACACTTGGGATAAGGTGCAGGCTGTGTTACAGTCAGGATAAGGTGCAGGCTGTGTTACACTTGGGATAAGGTGCAGGCTGTGTTACAGTCGGGATAAGATGCAAGCTGTTACAGTCAGGATATGGTGCAGGCTTTGTTACAGTCGGGATAAGGTGGAGGCTGTGTGACAGTCGGGATAAGATGCAGGCTGTGTTACAGTCAGGATAAGGTGCAGGCAGTGTTACAGTCAGGATAAGGTGCAGGCAGTGTTACAGTCAGGATAAGGTGCAGGCAGTGTTACAGTCAGGATAAGGTGCAGGCAGTGTTACAGTCAGGATAAGGTGCAGGCTGTGTTACAGTCGGGATAAGGTGCAGGCTGTGTTACAGTAGGGATAAGGTGCAGGCTGTGTTACAGTCAGGATAAGGTGCAGGCAGTATTACAGTCAGGA
>CM059814.1:8261905-8571905 GCA_030435695.1 Brachymystax lenok tsinlingensis | reverse complement strand
AGGATCTGAGGACCCATGCCAAATATTTTCAGTCTCCTGAGGGGAATAGGTTTTCTAGTGCCCTCTTCACGATGGTCTTGTTGTGCTTGGACCATGATAGTTTGTTGGTGATGTGGATACTAAGGAACTTGAAGTTCTCAACCTGCTCTACTACAGCCCCGTCGATGAGAATGGGGGCGTGCTCGGTCCTGCTTTTCCTGTAGTCCACAATCATCTCATTTGTCTTGATCACGTTGAGGGAGAGGTTGTTGTCCATGCACCACATGGTCAGGTCTCTGACCTCCTCCCTATAGTCTGTCTCATCGCTGTCGGTGATCAGGCTATACCACTGTTGTGTCATCGTCAAACTTAATGATGGTGTCGTGCCTGGCCGTGCAGTCGTGAGTGAACAGGGAGTACAGGAGGGGACTGAGCACCCAGCCCTGAGGTGCCCCCTTGTTGAGGATCAGCGTGGCAGATGTGTTGTTACCTACCCTTACCACCTGGGGGCGGCCCATCAGGAAGTCCAGGATCCAGTTGCAGAGGGAGGTGTTTAGTCCCAGGATCCTTAGATTAGTGATGAGCTTTGAGGGCACTATGGTGTTGAACGTTGAGCTGTAGTCAATTAATAACATTCTCACATAGGTGTTCCTTTTGTCCAGGTGTGAAATGGCAGTGTGGGGTGCAATAGAGATTGCATCATCAGTGGATCTGTTGGTGCAGTATGCAAATTGGAGTGGGTCTAAGGTTTCTGGGATAATGGTGTTGATGTGAGCCATGCTTTTCAAAGCATTTCATGGCTACAGACATGAGTGCTACGGGTCGGTAATCATTTAGGCAGGTTACTTTAGTGTTCTTGGGCACAGGGACTATAGTGGTCTGCATGAAACATGGTGATATTACAGACTCAGACAGGGAGAGGTTAAAAATGTCAGTGAAGACACTTGCTAGTTGGTCAGTGCATGCTCGCAGTACACGTCCTGGTAATCCGTCTGGCCCTGCGGCCTTGGGAATGATGACCTGTTTAAAGGTCTTACTCACATCGGCTGCAGAGAGTGTGATCACACAGTCGTCTGGAACAGCTGAGGCTCTCGTGGATGTTTCAGTGTTACTTGCCTCTAAGCGAGCATAGAAGTTATTTAGCTCGTTTGGTAGGCTTGTGTCACTGGGCAGCTCTCGGCTGTGCTTCCCTTCGTAGTCTGTAATAGTTTGTAAGCCCTGCCACATCCAACAAGCGTCGGAGCCGGTGTAGTACGATTCGATCTTAGTCCTGTATTGACGCTTTGCCTGTTTGAAGGTTAGTCGGAGGGCATAGCAGGATTTGTTACTCCTTGAAAGCTGCAGCTCTACCCTATAGCTCAGTGCGAATGTTGCCTGTAATCCATGGCTTCTGGTTGGGCTATGTACGTACAGTCAGTGTGGGGACGACTTCGTCAATGCACTTATTGATGAAGCCAGTGACTGATGTGGTGTACTCCTCAATGCCATCGGAAGAATCGCAAAACATATTCCAGTCTGTGCTAGAAAGACAGTCCTTTAGTTTAGCATCTGCTTCATTTGATCACGTTTTTAATAGACCAAGTCACTGGTGCTTCCTACTTAAATTTTTGCTTATAAGCAAGAATCAGGAGGATAGAATTATGGTCAGATTTGGTTTCAAGTTTTTTTTCCCTCTGGTTGCACATTTAACATGCTGATAGAAATTGAAGTTTCCCTGCATTTAAGTCCCCCGACACTAGGAGTGCCACCTCTGGATGAAAGTTTTTCTGTTTGCTTTTGGTGGTATACAGCTCATTGAGTGCGGTTTTAGTGCCAGCATTGGTCTGTGGTGGTATGTAGACAGCTAGGAAAAATACAGATGAAAACTCTCTAGGTAGATAGTTTGGTCTACAGCTTATCATGAGATACTCTACCTCAGGCGAGCAAAACCTCGAGACTTCCTTAGATATTGTGCACAAGCTGTTTTTTACAAATATGCATAGGCCCCCGCCCTGTGTCTTACCAGAGTCTGCTGTTCTATCCTGCCGATGGAGTGTATAATCCGCCAGCTGTATGTTATTAATGTCATCATTCAGCCACGACTCTATGAAACATAAAGATATTACATTTTTTTATGTCCCGTTGGTAGGATATACTTTCAGTTCATCCCATTTATTTTCCAGCTATTGAATTTCAGCTAGCAGATCGGAAAGCAAAGGCAGATTAGCCACTTGTCGCCTGATCCTCACACGGCACCCTGATCTCTTTCCGCAAAAGTCAGTTTCCTTCTCCAGGGAATGAAGGGGATGAGGGCCTGTTTGGGTGTTTGGAGTATATCCTTCCCGTCATTAAAGAAAAACTCTTTGTCCAGTTCGAGGTGAGTAATCGCTGTTCTGATGTCCAGAAGCTCTTTTCGGTCATCAGAGACCACAGTATGTACAAAACATGTTACGAACAACGCTAAAAAACCGACAAAATAGAACGGTTGGCCAATAAAACGGCAGCCATCCCTTCCGGCGCCATCATACATCTTCATGAATATAGTAAGGATACACAGTGGTGTAAGTAAAAAAACATATTTTAAGTACTACTTAAGTCGTTTTTTGGGGGTATCTCTATTTTACTTTACTATTTATATTTTTGACAACTTTGACTTTTACTCCACTACATTCCTAAAGAAAACAATGTACTTTTTACTCCTTACATTTTCCCTTACACCTAAAAGTAGTCGTTACATTTTGAATGCTTAGCAGGACAGGAAAATTGTCTAATTCACACACTTCTCAAGAGAACATCCCTGGTCATCCCTACTGTCTCTGATCTGACAGACTCACTAAACACAAATGCTTGGTTTGTAAATTATGTCTGAGTGTTGAACTGTGCCCCTGGCTATCCGTAATTAAAAAAACGATAAAATCGTGTCGTCTGGTTTGCTTAATATAAGACATTTTAAATTACTTTTGATACTTAAGTACATTTAAAACCAAATACTTTTAGACTTTTACTCAAGTAGTACTTTACTAGGTGACTTTTCTTTTAAGGTATCTTTATTTTTACTCAAGTATGAAAATGGGATACTTTTTCAACCACTGAGGATACATCCAGAGGTCCTAAAGAAAACAAAACTCATAATCTCTTAGCAGGGGCTGAGAAATAGGATTTAGCAGCACTGTGTTAACAAACTCATGTTTCCCTTCTTTACTCACATTCTTAAAATACAACAGTTGTTTGGCTCTTTGCACCTCAATGAAATCAGATATACCACTAATTGAGGTGGTAGGTAGCCTAGTGGTTAGAGCATTGGGCCAGTAAACGAAAGGTTGCTATATCGAATCTCCGAGCTGCCAAGGTACAAATCTGTCGTTCTGCCCCTGAACAAGGCAGGTAACTGTTCCTAGGCCGTCATTGAAAATAAGTATTTGTTCCTAACTGACTTGCCTAGTTAAATAAATAATGAATGCTTCACTATCACTTTTAAAGTTTTTGAGTCATATCAAGATAAATTACTGGAAAGCTATCACAAATGACTCTCTCTATTCCCCCTATAATTGACTTATTTGCCAACATTTGTTTTATCATACAGTACAGACACCGTTTACACAGTGCCAGTGTCACCTGGCTGAGAGAACCAGGGCTCTCAAAGGGCAGGCCTGGCCATCTGGACGGACTTTCAGCAGAGGTTAATGCCACGACATCATCATTACCCGACACATTGGAGTTTAGCAAAGGTTACAAGGATTCACCGCAATTATCTGCTGCAACACATGTAGGAAATATGGCTCCAATGACGGAACACAGCTATGGGAATCTAGCCAATTACCAAAACCAATATGTCACATATAGTGGGTAGTACAACTAATTACTGAGAGAAGGCTTTAGTCAACACATAACGACATGATGGATTTAGTTAGTTAGACATACTGTATGTTAGTAATGAAATTGGTAGCTAACACTTTCAATATCATAATATGCCCTACTAGACACATATGATAGACATCAGCGCACATAAGAATAAGATGATCCTGGAAAATATCTGTCATTGAGTATAGCAACACATTTAAAGATGAACACTGTTGACTCGCATTAGCTGTTATGTCCAAACATGAGAACAGTGGTCTGTTGGGTTGAGATGATGATGGATCTGATTGATCCCACTGAATGCATCATACATACAGCACACACAGTCTGGTCTCCTCTCCAGGTCTCCTCACAAGACCTGCTATGTCTATTTCATTTGAACTGTGCAAATGGAAGAGTGTATCAGAACATAATTATGTCAATGTGGAGCTCAAATAAAAAAAAAATTGTTGAGGTGTTTGATATTCATACTCATCGGCAGGCAGGGGTAAACATGACGCCTTGTTAGAACATAACCTACATCACTTAGCACCATGGTTGTTTTACAGGTACTGTCACGTCCTGGCCATAGATAGCCCTTTTTGGCTGCTCTATGGTGTTTTTGGTCAGGACGTGATCAGGGGTTTTTGTTCTAGGGTGTGTATTTCTTTGTTTGGTTTCGTTAATGGTTCCCAATTAGAGGCAGCTGAGTTTCGTTACCTCTAATTGGGGACCATATTTAAGTTTGTAAATTTCCCACTGATTTCGTGGGTCATTGTTTGTATTTCTGTGTGCCTGTGTTGTGCCACACCAGCGTTACGGTCTTGTCATTGTTTGTTGTTTTTGCCAGTTTCACTACGTAATTAAAGTATGTATACTGGAACCCTCGCTGCATCTTGGTCCGCTCCTGTTGAAGATCGTGACAGGTACAGCTAAATCACTTAGCAGCATGGTTGTTTTACAGGTACAGCTAAATCACTTAGCAGCATGGTTGTTTTACAGGTACAGCTAAATCACTTAGCACCATGGTTGTTTTACAGGTACGGCTAAATCACTTAGCAGCATGGTTGTTTTACAGGCACGGCTAAATCACTTAGCAGCATGGTTGTTTTACAGGCACGGCTAAATCACTTAGCAGCATGGTTGTTTTACAGGTACGGCTAAATCACTTAGCAGCATGGTTGTTTTACAGGTACGGCTAAATCACTTAGCAGCATGGTTGTTTTACAGGTACGACTAAATCACTTATTACCATGGTTAAATATGAAAAAACAAGACTGTCACATCGAACCAAGTATGGATGTTCCCTTTGTCTTTAAACAAAATCTCAGTGTCAGGATACTTCCCAGTTTGTGCCAAGGTGTAAAATATTTCATTTGGTATTTATACATTTTTTGGGGGGGGATAGATCATCTTTAATTGCAGATTGGTTGCAGCTTCCATCATTGTAATTGTCTGCATCACTTCCAGTCCCCCATGTATGTTTTAATATACATTACCATTCAAAAGTTTGTTGTCACTTAGAAATGTCCATGTTTTTGAAAGAAAAACTATTTTTTTTGTCAATTTAAAATAACATCAAATTGATCAGAAATACAGTGTAGACACTGTTAATGTAGTAAATGACTATTTTAGTTGGAATTGACAGATTGTTTTATGTAATATCTACATAGGCCCGTTATCAGCAACCATGGCACATTGTGTTAGCTAATCCAAGTTGATAATTTTAAAAGGCTAATTGATCATTAGAAAACCCTTTTGCAATTATGTTAGCACAGCTGAAAACTGTTGTTCTGATTAAAGAAGCTGGCCTTCTTTGGACTAGTAGAGCATATGGAGAATCAGCATTTGTGGGTTCGATTACAGGCTCAAAATTGGCCAGGAACTAGAAAGGGGAGTGGGAGGCCCCGGTGCACAACTGAGCAAGAGGACAAGTCCATTAGAGTGTCTAGTTTTAGAAACAGACGCCTTACAATTCCTCAACTGGCAGCTTCATTAAATAGTACCAGCAAAACACCAGTCTCAACGTCAACAGTGAAGAGGCGACTCCAGGACGCTGGCCTTCTAGGCAGAGCTGAAAAGAAAAAGCCATATCTCAGACTGGCCCAAAAAAATAAAAGATTAAGGTGGGCAAAATAACACAGACACTGGACAGAGGAAATGCATACATACCTGCATACACATATCAATACATACACACACACATATATATATATATATTTAGTCAGCCACCAATTGTGCAAGTTCTCTCACTTAAAAAGATGAGAGAGGCCTGTAATTTTCATCATAGGTACACTTCAACTATGACAGACAAAATGAGGAAAAAGAAATCCAGAAAATCACATTGTAGGATTTTTTATGAATATATTTGCAAATGATGGTGGAAAATAAGTATTTGGTCAATAACAAAAGTTTATCTCAATACTTTGTTATATACCCTTTGTTGGCAATGACAGAGGTCAAACGTTTTCTGTAAGTCTTCACAAGGTTTTCACACACTGTTGCTGGTATTTTGGCCCATTCCTCCATGCAGATCTCCTCTAGAGCAGTGATGTTTTGGGGCTGTCGCTGGGCAACACGGACTTTCAAAGATTTTCTATGGGGTTGAGATCTGGAGACTGGCTAGGCCACTCCAGGACCTTGAAATGCTTCTTACGAAGCCACTCCTTCGCGTTCGGCGGTGTGTTTGGGATCATTGTCATGCTGAAAGACCCAGCCACGTTTCATCTTCAATGCCCTTGCTGATGGAAGGAGGTTTTCACTCAAAATCTCACGATACATGGCCCCATTCATTCTTTCCTTTACACGGATCAGTCGTCCTGGTCCCTTTGCAGAAAAACAGCCCCAAAGCATGATGTTTCCACCCCATGCTTCACAGTAGGTATGGTGTTCTTTGGATGCAACTCAGCATTCTTTGTCCTCCAAACACGACGAGTTGAGTTTTTACCAAAAAGTTATATTTTGGTTTCATCTGACATTCTCCCAATCCTCATCTGGATCATCCAAATGCTCTCTAGCAAACTTTAGACGGGCCTGAACATGTACTGGCTTAAGCAGGGGGACACGCCTGGCACTGCAGGATTTGAGTCCCTGGCGGCGTAGTGTGTTACTGATGGTAGGCTTTGTTACTTTGGTCCCAGCTCTCTGCAGGTCATTCACTAGGTCCCCGTGTGGTTCTGGGATTTTTGCTCATCGTTCTTGTGATCATTTTGACCCCACGGGTGAGATCTTGCGTGGAGCCCCAGATCAAGGAAGATTATCAGTGGTCTTGTATGTCTTCCATTTCCTAATAATTGCTCCCACAGTTGATTTCTTCAAACCAAGCTGCTTACCTATTGCAGATTCAGTCTTCCCAACCTGGTGCAGGTCTACAATTTTGTTTCTGGTGTCCTTTGACAGCTCTTTGGTCTTGGCCATAGTGGAGTTTGGAGTGTGACTGTTTGAGGTTGTGGACAGGTGTCTTTTATACTGATAACAAGTTCAAACAGGTGCCATTAATACAGGTAATGAGTGGAGGACAGAGGAGCCTCTTAAAGAAGAAGTTACAGGTCTGTGAGAGCCAGAAATCTTGCTTGTTTGTATGTGACCAAATACTTATTTTCCACCATAATTTGCAAATAAATTCATAAACAAATCCTACAATGTGATTTTCTGGATTTTTTTCCTCATTTTGTCTGTCATAGTTGAAGTGTACCTATGATGAAAATCACAGGCCTCTCTCATCTTTTTAAGTGAGAGAACTTGCACAATTGGTGGCTGACTAAATACTTTTTTTCCCCACTGTATACACATCTTTTTTTATATATATATATATCATTTATTACCCTCCAACCCTACCACCCCTCCCCCAATTGGAGCAAACTAGTGAACAACAACACTTAGGCCTGTATTGCCAGCTTATACATACTACAGTTGAAGTCAGAAGTTTACATACACTTAGTTTGGAGTCATTAAAACTAATTTTTACACCACTCCACAAATGTCTTGTTAACAAACTATAGTTTTGGCAAGTTGGTTAGGACATCTACTTTGTGCATGACATAAGTCATTTTTCCAACAATTGTTTACAGACAGAATATTTCACTTATAATTCACAGTATCACAATTCCGGTGGGTCAGAAGTTTACATACACAAAGTTGACTGTGCCTTTAAACAGCTTGGAAAATTATGTCATGGCTTTAGAAGCTTCTGATAGGCTAATTGACATAATTTGAGTTAATTGGAGGTGTACCTGTGGATGTATTTCAAGGCCTACCTTCAAACTCAGTGCCTCTTTGCTTGACATCATGGGAAAATCAAAAGAAATCAGCCAAGACCTCAGAAAACTTTTTTAGACCTCCACAAGACTGGTTCATTCTTGGGAGCAATTTCCAAACACCTGAAGGTACCATGTATAAACAATAGTACGCAAGTATAAACACCATGGGACCACACAGCCGTCATATTGCTCAGGAAGGAGATGTGTTCTATCTCCTAGAGATTAACATACTTTGGTGCGAAAAGTGCAAATCAATCCCAGAACAACAGCAAAGGACCTTGTGAAGATGCTGGAGGAAACGGGTACAAAAGTATCTATATCCACAGTAAAACGAGTCCTATATTGACATAACCTGAAAGGCCGCTCAGAAAGGAATAAGCCACTGCTCCAAAACCGCCATAAAAAAGCCAGACTATGGTTTGCAACTGCACACAGGGACAAAGATCGTACTTTTTGGAGAAATGTCCTACGGTCTGATGAAACAAAACTAGAACTGTTTGGCCATAATGACCATCGTTATGTTTGGAGGAGAAACGGGTAGGCTTGCAAGCCGAAGAACAACATCCCAACCGTGAAGAATGAGGGTGGCAGCATCATGTTGTGGGGGTGCTTTGCTGCAGGAGGGACTGGTACACTTCACAAAATAGATGGCATCATGAGGAAGAAGATATATGTGGATATATTGAAGCAACAGCTCAAAACATCAGTCAGGAAGTTACATTTCTGTTCCTCAAAAATGCAGTGTTTGATATACCATTTTGGAGCTCTGAGTGAAGTTTTGCTACATAAATCCGAATCCAGGTGGTCAGTCACATATGTGACAGAGATTAAAATCCTTTAGAAATGTAGAAAGAGAGGGACTCCAATAGTAACTACTATGGTTGGTTGCTAATATGACTAGGATTGTGCCTTTGGCTTCTGGACAATGAAAGAAAGTTGATAAGAAAACCGAAAGAACAGGAGAGAAATGCTGGTTAATGGCATGAGGGAGTCTTTATCAAATAATTGCCTCCACGTTTCTATGGTTGGATTTTTGCAAGTCTACTTTGAAGCAAGGTAAAACATTATTTGAACTAAAGTAAAACGTTCAGGTTTCAAAAAATTATACTGCCTCAAGCTCACATTGCAAAGTGGTGGGTGATGTGCTGATAGTCAATGGTAGGCAGGCTATAGCCTATACATCCTAATGGCCAATGAGAGGCGCGCTTTACGAGTTGGGATTGAGAAAAAATAACAGCTCCTTTTTAATTGTAGACACCAATGTTTTTACACACGATTGCATTTAGAATTTTTATTTGTTGCACAATGACAAAAGCAGGTTTCACTCAAGTTGACTGCAGGCTTTTTAAGAAGCTACTCTGCTGTCTGACAGGTGGTAGGATATTCCTCTCCTCTAACTAGGCTCTGTATGCTGTCTGACAGGTGGTAGGATATTCCTCTCCTCTAACTAGGCTCTGTATGCTGTCTGACAGGTGGTAGGATATTCCTCTCCTCTAACGAGGCTCTGTATGCTGTCTGACAGGTGGTAGGATATTCCTCTCCTCTAACTAGGCTCTGTATGCTGTCTGACAGGTGGTAGGATATTCCTCTCCTCTAACTAGGCTCTGTCTGCTGTCTGACAGGTGGTAGGATATTCCTCTCTCTAACGAGGCTCTGTATGCTGTCTGACAGGTGGTAGGATATTCCTCTCCTCTAACGAGGCTCTGTATGCTGTCTGACAGGTGGTAGGATATTCCTCTCCTCTAACGAGGCTCTGTATGCTGTCTGACAGGTGGTAGGATATTCCTCTCCTCTAACGAGGCTCTGTATGCTGTCTGACAGGTGGTAGGATATTCCTCTCCTCTAACGAGGCTCTGTATGCTGTCTGACAGGTGGTAGGATATTCCTCTCCTCTAACGAGGCTCTGTATGCTGTCTGACAGGTGGTAGGATATTCCTCTCCTCTAACGAGGCTCTGTATGCTGTCTGACAGGTGGTAGGATATTCCTCTCCTCTAACTAGGCTCTGTCTGCTGTCTGACAGGTGGTAGGATATTCCTCTCCTCTAACGAGGCTCTGTATGCTGTCTGACAGGTGGTAGGATATTCCTCTCCTCTAACGAGGCTCTGTATGCTGTCTGGACAGGTGGTAGGATATTCCTCTCCTCTAACGAGGCTCTGTATGCTGTCTGACAGGTGGTAGGATATTCCTCTCCTCTAACGAGGCTCTGTATGCTGTCTGACAGGTGGTAGGATATTCCTCTCCTCTAACGAGGCTCTGTATGCTGTCTGACAGGTGGTAGGATATTCCTCTCCTCTAACTAGGCTCTGTCTGCTGTCTGACAGGTGGTAGGATATTCCTCTCCTCTAACTAGGCTCTGTATGCTGTCTGACAGGTGGTAGGATATTCCTCTCCTCTAACTAGGCTCTGTATGCTGTCTGACAGGTGGTAGGATATTCCTCTCCTCTAACGAGGCTCTGTATGCTGTCTGACAGGTGGTAGGATATTCCTCTCCTCTAACGAGGCTCTGTATGCTGTCTGACAGGTGGTAGGATATTCCTCTCCTCTAACTAGGCTCTGTATGCTGTCTGACAGGTGGTAGGATATTCCTCTCCTCTAACTAGGCTCTGTCTGCTGTCTGACAGGTGGTAGGATATTCCTCTCCTCTAACTAGGCTCTGTATGCTGTCTGACAGGTGGTAGGATATTCTCTCCTCTAACTAGGCTCTGTATGCTGTCTGACAGGTGGTAGGATATTCTCTCCTCTAACTAGGCTCTGTCTGCTGTCTGACAGGTGGTAGGATATTCCTCTCCTCTAACTAGGCTCTGTATGCTGTCTGACAGGTGGTAGGATATTCCTCTATTCTAACTAGGCTCTGTATGCTGTCTGACAGGTGGTAGGATATTCCTCTCAAACAAGGCTTGTATGCAGTGCTCATGTGATAAATGAAATGCATGACGACTAACGAAAAAACACGTGTTCCAGTTTAATTCCACACGGTTATGCAAATTAAACTATATACTGATAAAAACCACCAGTCAAATGTATTTTTCCCAGCTAACCGATTAGCGGTTAACAGTTAACATCCCTATTTTCAACACTTTGAAAGGCCACCAAAGTCCAATGTACTGTAACTCGAATGAAAGAATTGAATGAGTTAATGAATGAGTTGGAGTCTGTGTCCCTTTCAATTTTTTGAATATCTCTCTGTTTGGAATCTCTGTCTGGTCTGTCTCTCTGTCTGGTCTGTCTCTCTGTCTGGTCTGTCTCTCTGTCTGGTCTGTCTGGTCTGTCTCTCTGTCTGGACCCGTCTCTCTGTCTGGACCCGTCTCTCTGTCTGGACCCTCTGTCTGGACCCTCTGTCTGGTCTCTCCGTATAAAATCTCTGTCTGTATGGTCTCTCCGTCTGGACTCTCGGTCTGGTCTCTCCGTCTGGTCTCTCCGTCTGGTCTCTCCGTCAGGACACTCCGTCAGGACACTCTGTCAGGACACTCCGTATAAAATCTCTGTCTGTATGGTCTCTCCGTCTGGACTCTCGGTCTGGTCTCTCCGTCTGGTCTCTCCGTCTGGTCTCTCCGTCAGGACACTCTGTCAGGACACTCTGTCAGGACACTCTGTCTGGACTCTCTGTCTGGTCTCTCTGTCTGGACTCTCCGTCTTGTCTCTCCGCTACCTAATGCAGTACAGTACTGTAATAAGGAGCAGTGATAAAATGTTGATTTAAACAAAACATCTTGTGTGTTTGTCTTTCATTAGGGGACAAAGAGACAGAACTATAAGCAGATGGAGGTGGCTTATGTCTACTTGGTACCATGCTGGGAGGACCAGGAACCAAGCCAACGCCATACACACATGGGCACACTTACACACATGCAGGCAGGCACAAACACACACAGACACGCACACACACAGAGGCACACCTGCACACACACATGGGCACGAAAGCATCCACACTCTCTCTCTCAAGCACACACATTCAATCCTCAAGATACACCAACCCTTAAAATTCAAACAATCCTCCCATCTGCCAATGACAATTTCGAGGCGCTACAGAAAATCCCTCACATGGCTAATGTTAGCATGGTTCCATATGCGATGAGTCAGGAACGCAGAACACAACACCCTAAAAGCCCCAGGTTAAATCCTTAAATATCTGTACACTGTATGTCCTGATTAAAATCTTTTAGTTTCTTAAAAAAAACCAAAAACAATCAAACAGAAATAAACAGACTCTAAATGGGGAAGCCTACACGTTGTTTTGTTGTTAGTGTCATGGTTGGTATAATCTTCTCCTACAGCAGATAAGAATTGCTGTGTATCTACGGTGCATTGAGAAACCCTCTCAGTATCTGGTTCTCAGCTAGAGAGCAGTGTGGAATGGTGACATGGTCCTAAGGTTTGCTTTCCTCTCTCTGTCTTGGTGCAAAGGCAATCTGTTGATCAGTGGGGAGAGAGGTACCCCATGCTATGAAAAACAAGAGCTTTACCCAATGTTGATTTCTATCCCACTGGATGTTGGAAAATTCGATTAGCACAGGATGTTTCCTTGACCCTCGGTGTCCCTTTCCTAAGTTTAGTTTTTTCACACTCTGTAGGAACTGTCATGTCACCGTCCTTTACCTAATCCATGTTGTAGATAGCATGAGCTACTCTAAACTGTAATGTCTTGTATATTGATGAATGTTTTATAATTAAACTTTTGGATTTTGAATTTGGCTTCTTACATTTCTCCGGGTAGTGTCGGGAATGATCCTTAATTAAACCTTGTAACATCTTAATCCAGACAGAGAAACATATCACATATTTACCTCAACTCATTCTATTAGATATTCAAATTTATAGAACACTGTTTTTATTCTCTTTTGTTTCCCTGCATGTAAAATCATTAATTTCAAATTTTGCCTCCACTACAAAGTCTTGGTTTATTAAGGAATTTATGAAACTCATAGATGGGGAACTAATACGGCAACGCTGTTGGAATTACTAAACCAAGTTTCTGTGATACCCAACTACTTTACTAGGAGTCAGTAATGAGATACAGATCAAAACTACTTTACTAGGAGTCAATGATGAGATACAGATCCAAACTACTTTACTAGGAGTCAGTGATGAGATACAGATACCAACTACTTTACTAGGAGTCAGTGATGAGATACAGATACCCAACTACTTTACTAGGAGTCAGTGATGAGATACAGATACCCAACTACTTTAATAGGAGTCAGTGATGAGATACAGATACCAACTACTTTACTAGGAGTCAGTGATGAGATACAGATACCCAACTACTTTACTAGGAGTCAGTGATGAGATACAGATACCCAACTACTTTAATAGGAGTCAGTGATGAGATACAGATACCCAACTACTTTACTAGAAGTCAGTGATGAGATACAGATCAAAACTACTTTACTAGGAGTCAATGATGAGATACAGATCAAAACTACTTTACTAGGAGTCAGTGATGAGATACAGACAGTGGCAGTTCTAGCTTGTATGGCTCCATGGGCGTGCCACCCCCCTCAGCCACCACCCCGTCCCCCCCAAAAAAGCTCCATTCTGCATTACTGTAACATATAAAACTATATAAATATAAAATATATACAAAAGTATGGTTCATACATATCAAAGAGAATAACAAGGACAAATAAAAACAAATAGTAGTATATAAATACAAATCAAAAAAAGAGAATCGAAATCACACAAATAGAATAACACACTTATATAGAAGAGAACCTGATTATTACACTTCAAACAAGAAACTACCCAAACTAAATTGCACATCTGCCATCTAAACACTGACGATTTTGCACAAACCAGAAAAAAATGCAACAATATGTCTGTGAAACTACATATTCACAGTATATTAAATAGCTTTTCGTAGGGTGACTGATTTTACTAATTGCATTAGTACTGTACAAAGTTAAATATGCCCGCTCCCCTACCTTGGGCTTCCAGTGGGGAGACCTGAGGTCAACCTACCCCCGTCCCCGTCCCGCACTTCTGAGCGGGAGACCTTCCCAGGCAGTAGCCTGCCTAGCTCACAAACTAGAATCAGGGCACCCACTCCGATAAGGTTAATTGACGAGAGAGAGAGAGAGAGAGAGAGAGAGAGAGAGAGAGAGAGAATTAATGCCATGTGTTTCTGTAAGGGAGGATCATAGCGTGACCTTTTTAAGGATCCATCATTTTACTCATTATGCAGGAAGCCAACTAGATCCAAGCTGACACCAGCCTCCTGCAGGGGGCAATTATGGCCTAAATGAATCCGCAACAACTTGGTAAACTTGCTCTCTACATCAAGAAGAGAAAATAAAACACCAGACAAAAAAAACATAAACAGACTAATTTGACTTTAGGGCATTTTCTAGAAATCATTAAAGCTTTACCATTAGCTTTAATAGTTTGAGCGAACAATTAAAGCAAAATGAGTCTTGTTTGTTTGAAAGAGGTAGGATCTATTTGGCTCTTTTTTTTATCTTATTGTGATCTTAAATAACTCACGACAGATCACAGAGGAGAGGCTTCAAATCAAATCAAATTTTATTGGTCACATACACATGGTTAGCAGATGTTAATGCGAGTGTAGCAAAATGCTTGTGCTTCTAGTTCTGACCATGCACTAATATCAAACAAGTAATCTAACAATTTCACAACAACTACCTTATACACACCGGTGTAAGGGAATGAATAACTTCTTTGGGAGCGGCCTTTGGTTTTTTCCTTTCTTATCGCCCAGTTTATATTCCGGTTGAAATATTATACTATTTATACATAAAAGTGTTCCTAAGGATACATTTAAAATTATGTTTGATTGTTCTTGGGCAAGTTTATAGGTATAAGTTGAACGAGTTCTCTTCACGTTTCAATGGAGGAGTCTACGCTCTATTTTCTCATTATAACGCGCCAACCAAACGGAGATTTATGGATATAATACATTACTTTTTCTAACAAAAGAAACATGGATTGTCTTCGTTGGACACTTGGGAAGCCCTCAGCAGAAGTTCTTCAAAAGGTAATTGATTTGTTTTCGCTGTGAAATGTGTTTTCTGTGAACCGTGAAGGCTTATGAATTAATGGGAAAAATATATGGGGTGCTATCCTCAAAGAATCAAATGTGGTGCTTTCACCGTAAAGCCTTTTTGAAATCTGACAACGCTGTGATATTGCCAAGAAGCAGAGCTTTTGATGACTATGAAACACTTGTATATTGATGCATGTTTAATAATTCAACTTTTGGATTTTGAATTTGGCGCCTTGCATTTCACCTGGTAGTGTCGGGCCCCACCACTCCCCACCACTCCGTAAGAAGTTAAGAATATGTACATATAAATATATGGATGAGCGATGGCAGAACGGCATAGGCAAGATGCTGTAGATGGTATAGAGTACAGTATATACATATGAGATGAGTAATGTAGGGTATGTAAACATTATATGAAGTGGCATTGTTTAAGTGACTAGTGATACATTTGTTACATCCAATTATTAATTCTTAAAGTGGCTAGAGATTGAGTCTGCATGTTGGCAGCAGCCGCTCAATGTTAGTGATGGCTTTTTAACAGTCTGTTGGCTTTGAGATAGAAGCTGTTTTTCAGTCTCTCGGTCCCAGCTTTGATGCACCTGTACTGACCTCTTCTTCTGGATGACAGCGGGGTGAACAGGCAGTGGCTCGGGTGGTTGTTGTCCTTGATGATCTTTTTGGCCTTCTTGTGACATCGGGTGGTGTAGGTGTCCTGGAGGGCAGGTAGTTTGCTACCTTTGATACAGCCCAACAGGATGCTCTCGATTGTGCATCTGTAAAGGTTTGAGTGTTTTTGGTGACAAGCCACATTTCTTCAGCCTCCTGAGGTTGAAGAGGCGCTGTTGCACCTTCTTCACCACGCTGTCTATGTGGGTGGACCATTTCAGTTTGTCCGTGATGTGTACGCAGAGGAACTTAAAACTTTCCACCTTCTCCACTACTGTCCCCTCGATGTGGATAGGGGGGTTCTCCTTCTGCTGTTTCCTGAAGTCCACAATCATCTGCTTTGTTTTGTTGACGTTGAGTGTGAGGTTATTTTCCTGACATCACACTTCGAGGGCCCACACCTCCTCCCTGTAGGCCGTCTCGTCATTGTTGGTAATCAAGCCTACCACTGTAGTGTTGTCTGCAAACTTGATGATTGAGTTGGAGGTGTGCATGGCCATGCAGTCATTTGAACAGGGAGTACAGGAGAGTGCTGAGAACGCACCCTTGTGGGGCCCCTGTGTTTAGGATCAACGGGGTGGAGATCTTGAGGGGTGGAGGGTCTCGAGCTTAATGACGAGTTTGGAAGGTGCTATGGTGTTGAATGCTGAGCTGTAATCGATGAACAGCATTTTTACATAGGTATTCCTCTTATCCAGATGGGTTAGGGCAGTGTGCAGTGTGATTGTGATTGTGTCATCTGTGGACCTATTGCGGCGGTAAGCAAATTGGAGTGGGTCTAGGGTGTCAGGTATGGTGGAGGTGATATGATCCTTGACTAGTCTCTCAAAGCAATTCATGATGACGGAAGTGAGTGCTACGGAGCGATAGACGTTTATCTCAGTTACCTTAGCTTTCTTGGGAACAGAAACAATGGTGGCCCTCTTAAAGCATGTGGGAACAGTAGACTGGGATAGGGATTGATTAAATATGTCCGTAAACACACCAGCCAGCTGGTCTGCGCATGCTCTGACGACGCGGCTAGGGATGCCGTCTGGGCTGGCAGCCTTGCGAGGGTTAACACGCTTAAATGTTTTACTCACATTTGCTGTGGTGAAGGAGAGCCCGCAGGTTTTGGTAGCAGGCCGTGTCGGTGGCACTGTATTGTCCTCAAAGCGAGCAAAGAAGTTGTTTAGTTGGTCTGTGAGCAAGACATCCGTGTCCACGACGGGGCTGGTTTTCTTTTTGTAGTCCGTAATTGAATGTAGACCCTGCCACACATGTCTCGTGTCTGAGCCGTTGAATTGCAACTCTACTTTGTTTCTATACTGACGCTTAGCTTGTTTCATTGCCTTGCGGAGGGAATAGCTACACTGTTCGTATTCGGTCATGTTTCCGGTGCCTTGCCATGATTAAAAGCAGTGGTTCGTGCTTTCAGTTTTGCGCAAATGCTGTCATCATTCCACGGTTTCTGGTTAGGGAAGGTTTTCATTTTCACCGTGGGTACCACATCAAAATGCACTTGCTAATAAACTCACTCACCGAATCAGCGTTTACATCAATGTTATTGTCCGACGCTATCCGGAACATATCCCAGTCCACGTGATCGAAGCAATCTTGAAGCGTGGAATCAGATTGGTCGGACCAGCGTTGAACAGACCTGAGCTCGGGCTTTTCCAGTTTTAGTTTCTGTCTATAGGCTGGGAGCAACAAAATGGAGTCGTGGTTAGATTTGCCGAAAGGAGGTTGAGGGAGGGCTTTGTATGCGTCGCATAAATTAGAGTAGCATTGATCCAGACTTTTACCAGCCCGGGTCGCGCATTCAATATGCTGATAAAATTTAGGGAGCCTTGTTTCAGATTAGCCTTGTTAAAATCCCCAGCTCAATAAATGCAGCCTCAGGATAGGTGGTTTCCAGTTTACATAAAGTCCAATGAAGTTCTTTCAGGGCCGTCGAGGTAGCTGCTTGGGGGGGGGATATACACGGCTGTGATTATAATCGAAAAGAATTCTCTTGGTCGATAATGCGGCTTGAATAGATTTTAGATGAGCATCAAATTAGTTTTATTTTGGGATGAAGAGTCCGCCCTGTTTGTTTTTCACACAATAAAAAAACTGAAAAAAATGCTTTCCAAAAGAAGTTAGAACCTTGCACTGTCATGTCATCGTCCTTTATCTAATCCATGTTGTAGATATCATGAACTACACTAAACTGTAATGTCACAGTCCTTTATCTAATCCATGTTGTAGATAGCATGAACTACTCTAAACTGTAATGTCCGTCCTTTACCTAATCCATGTTGTAGATAGCATGAGCTACTCAAACTGTCATGCCAGTGTCCTTTATCTAATCCATGTTGTAGATAGCATGAGCTACTCTAAACTGTAATGTCCGTCCTTTACCTAATCCATGTTGTAGATAGCATGAGCTACTCTCAAACACCTCCACTTGTCGTACTGTGACAACTCTGTAGTGTTTCTTTGTGTTTCTGTTAAACCTTGTAACATCTTAATCCAGACAGAGAAACATATCACATATTTACCTCAACTCATTCTATTAGATATTCAAATTTATAGAACACTGTTTTTATTCTCTTTTGTTTCCCTGCATGTAAAATCATTAATTTCCATTTTTGCCTCCACTACAAAGTCTTGGTTTATTAAGGAATTTATGAAACTCATAGATGGGGAACTAATACGGCAACGCTGCTGGAATTACTAAACCAAGTTTATGTGATACCCAACTACTTTACTAGGAGTCAATGATGAGATACAGATCCCAACTACTTTACTAGGAGTCAGTGATGAGATACAGATACACAACTACTTTACTAGGAGACAGTGATGAGATACAGATCAAAACTACTTTACTAGGAGTCAGTGATGAGATACAGATACCCAGCTACTTTACTAGGAGTCAGTGATGAGATACAGATACCCAACTACTTTACTAGGAGTCAGTGATGAGATACAGATACCCAACTACTTTACTAGGAGTCAGTGATGAGATACAGATACCCAACTACTTTACTAGGAGTCAGTGATGAGATACAGATACCCAACTACTTTAATAGGAGTCAGTGATGAGATACAGATACCCAACTACTTTACTAGGAGTCAGTGATGAGATACAGATACCAACTACTTTACTAGGAGTCAGTGATGAGATACAGATACCAACTACTTTACTAGGAGTCAGTGATGAGATACAGATACCAAACTACTTTACTGAGAGGGGAGCTGAAGAGACAAAAAGAGAGAGATAGAGAGAGCGAGAGAGAGTAGACAGAGTGCTTTCATTAATTCCATGTGTTTCTGTAAAGGAGTATCATAGCGTGACCTTTTTAAGGATCCATCATTTTACTCATTATGCAGGAAGCCAACTAGATCCAAGCTGACACCAGCCTCCTGCAGGGGGCAATTATGGCCTAAATTAATCCGCAACAACTTGGTAAACTTGCTCTCTACATCTCAGTGAGACAAGAAGAGAAAATAAAACACCAGTCAAAAAAAACATAATCAGACTAATTTGACTTCAGGGCATTTTCTAGAAATCATTAAAGCTTTACCATTAGCTTTAATAGTTTGAGCGAACAATTAAAGCAAAATTAGTCTTGTTTGTTTGAAAGAGGTAGGATCTATTTACCTCTTTTTATTCTATCTTATTGTGAAGTTAAATAACTCACGACAGATCACAGAGAAGAGGCTTGAGTACATTTTAGATGAGCATTACATCCGTTTGAATTTGGGATGAAGAGCCCGCCCTATTTCATTTCTTAGAACATCTATGGAGTTGTCTCATGTTATATTTTTCAGTGATTGTTTGACAGCTCTCTAGGCCAGTAGTGTGCGTTGGTTGACAAAACATCATCAGTAATGCCACTCGCATTGGCATGGGGAGGAGCAGGGTAAATGTGGCCTTTTTCACGTTTCAACCCTCCAGTAACTGCTATGCATCTTTAAATACTGCCCTCTCCTCACTTAATTATTTCGAGCACAACATCTAATTAGGCCGGTAGAGCTTCTATATTACAGACTCTCTCACTCGCATCTTCACAGCTTCGCAACGCACAAATCTCCCACTATCACTCTTGAATGTTAATCACAGTTACAATGCAGTGGTTTTGATTTAATAAGCAAGCTGGAGGTTATACGCTCACTGTGGATAATGGATACACTCTGAGACGGATAACCTTGATCATCTCAAAGATAACCCTCCATGAATTCTATGCATTTCCCCAATGTACTCAGACACACACACACACACACACACACACACACTCACTCACGCAGAAACACACACACATGCACACGCACGCACACACACACACACACCCCGACCCCATATGGGACTACAGTGAAGGCAGGAAACGCAGATTTGACAAGTTCTCTAGTCTCCGGAGTCATGGTGTCATGAACATACGTGCTCTTGTCATGAGCAGTCATAACAGCTTGTGTCAACAGGCATATGACTGTCATGACAGGCCGTAGCGAGCATCGTGACATCCTGGATACAGAATCATTTGACTGTATGAAGGGCATTTACTGTAATAAGGGTCAGATATGACACACACACGTCATGCACATAATTTTAAGCTGCAATGACAAGGCGCTGCATGGCAATGCATTGTGGGACACATTTGTCATGATGAGGGTGATGGTTTATGTCAAGATGTTTTCTCTCTCCCAAGCCACGTCCATAATAATTTCAACTGAGTTGAGAGGATGTGAAATGTATATTTTGAATTTGATTACAAAGGTTGTGCCACTACGACCTGCCAATCTAAAGATGATATGTGTAGAGTTGTCTTGTATATTTCAGCATTATACTGAACATTTGATTACAGTATAGACAGAGAGAAGTGGATGATAATTTCTCTGGGGTTTCCTCTTATCATGTCTCTAGGTGATACAGATAGATACTACCCTCCTTTATGTGAATTTGTTAACCTAACAAAGACAACACTTAATGTGTCTTCCTCCTGTGTGAAAAATCATTTTGTCAGGGTGCTTGTCTTTAAGCCAGAGCTCTGTACGCACTGAGACTATTCTCCAATCCCCTTATTCCACACAGTGTGACAAGTCTGTAAACTCCTGCAGTTAGACAGATATCTAGATGGATGTCTACAGGGCTAAAATACTTCATTTCTTCCTGAACCTGCTGCCTATTTGTCTGTTATTAAATCCTCTATAATGTGTTTGTTTTCTGTACTGCATCAGTTCCAAAACAGAATATGTTGAAGTTGAAAACCTATTTTTCAGAAAGAGACCTGCTAAGAAAGCCGGTAAGTGTAACATCAGAGCGCTGTTTTTCCTGTGATTTACTCCTCCCGTGTATGATATATATCCTCCCGTGTATGATATATATCCTCCCGTGTATGATATATATCCTCCCGTGTATGATAGTTTTTGCCTGCCTCACTAACGACGCCTTTTGCCTATTCCCTGCCTGTACTTTAGCCTATTGGATTTCCTGTTATCAACCTATTGCCTGATCTCCTGGACTACATTACTAGCCTTTTCCCTGCCTGTACTGTTGCCCTTTTGGACCCCCTGTGTATGACCTTCTGCCTGCCCCTGGAGCCAGCTACCTGCCTCCTCCTGTGGTCCTTTACTAATAAACACCTGCTGCTCCCTGCGCTTGAAACCAGCTCTCTGTCTCCCCTCGTGTTCATTAAAGGAAATGGTGTTCCATGAAGACAATTGATTTACCTCCAGCAAGAACTTTAATGTTTCATTAGACGTTTGTTTTAGTCACATTGATGGTGTTTTTCCTGTTCTTTTTTTTTTTAATCAAAGGTTACAAAGTAGTCAAACTTCCTAAACATACCAGGCTCCTTTTCCTTTTGCTTCAGACTCTTTTTGCTGTTCTGTCTCTCATACCTGTCCATCTCCAACCATGATACAGTCTCTCTCACAGAGTTCAGCCCCTATGAAACTTGCTCTGACTCTGTGTGAGTTGTCCTTTTGAATTAAACCAGGGGAGAAGAACAATGATCTGACCTCACTGAACATTTCCACAGGGGTACCTCTTGTCTGGGCAAGGAAACAGACACACACACACACACACACGCACACACCCCTATCCCAGCATTTTTGCCTGAAATATTGGGTTTTACATTAGGTCCTAATAAGAAAGAGCAGCGGTAACACAGTGCACCCCGCCGGGATCTTTCATGTGTCCAATTACTGACCGTTTAAAGACGTATTAGTTCCCAGGATATGTCAGAGTCCTGGGATTTTAGAAGGGTTTGGCAGCATGGGTTGTGTTAATTTCCATTAGTACAGGTTTTAGAAGAGTGCTCAAACCAAATGGATTATTAAATAGAAGGATTTGATAGAATTTAAGTTGTTGATGTTATGTCACCGAGCAGGTATCAATCCTGGGGCATCAGCTTGGTTCAAAGACTATGTTAGCGCTCAGAGCTAAAACCTGTGCAACGGCAGGTCTGGGAGCCAACAGGAATCTTCATGTGTCAGGCAACGTTACTAATCATCACTTCAGACAAATACATACAGTGCCTTCGGAAAGTTACAGACTTTTTCTAAAATTGATTAAATTGTTTTTTTTCCTCGTCAATCTACAAGCAATACCCCATAATGACAAAGCAAAAACAGAAATATCACATTTACATAAGTATTAAATACCTTTTTTCAGTACTTTGTTGTAGCCCATTTTGGCAGTGATTACAGCATCGAGTCTTCCTGGGTATGACGCTACAAGCTTGGCACACACCCATATTTGGGGAGTTTCTCCCATTATTCTCTGCAGATGCTCTCAAGCTCTCTGAGGTTGGATGGGGAGCGTTGCTGAACATTTATTTTCAGGTCTATCCAGAGATGTTCAATCAATTCAAGTCCTTGCTCTGGCTGTGCCACTCAAGGACATTCAGAGACTTGTCCTGAAGCCACTCCTGCGTTGTCTTGGCTGTGTGCTTAGGGTCGTTGTCCTGTTGGAATGTGAACCTTTGCCCCAGTCTGAGGTCTTGAGCGCTCTGGAGCAGGTTTTCATCAAGGGTCTCTCTGTACTTTGCTCTGTTCATCTTTCCCTCGATCCTTACTAGTCTCCCAGACCCTGCCACTGTAAAACATCCCCACAGCATGATGCTGCCACCACCATGCTTCAATGTAGGGATGGTGCCAGATTTTCTCCAGATGTGATGCTTGGCATTCAGGCCAAAGAGTTCAATCTTGGTTTCATCAGACCAGAGAATCTTGTTTCTCATGGTCTGAGAGTCTTTAGGTGCCTTTTGGCAAACTCCAAACGGGCTGTCATGTCCCTTTTACTGTGGCATCCGTCTGGCCACTTTACCATAAAGACCTGATTGGTGGAGTGCTGCAGAGATGGTTGTCCTTCTGGAAGGTTCTCCCATCTCCACAGAGGAACTCTGAGCTCTGTTAGTCACCATTGGGTATTTAGTCACCTCCCTGACCAAGGCCCTTCTCAGTTCAGCTCAGCTCAGTTTGGCCTGCTCTAGGAAGAGTCTTGGTGGTTCCAAACTTATTCCACTTAAGAAGGATGGAGGCTACTGTGTTCTTGGGGACCTTCAGTGCTGCAGACATTTTTTAGTAACCTTCCCCAGATTTGTGCCTGGACACAATCCTGTCTCGGAGCTCTACGGACAATTCCTTCGACCTCCAAATCATGACCAATTAAATGAATTTACCACAGGTGGACTCCAATTAAGTTGTAGAAACATCTCAAGGATGGTCAATGGAAACAGGATGCACCTACTGTAAGCTCAATTTCGACTCTCATAGCAAAAGTTCTGAATACTTATGTAAATAAGGTATTTCTGTTTTGCAAAAATGTCTAAAAACCTGTATTCACTTTTTCATTATGGGGTGTTGTGTGTAGATTGCTGAAGATTTTTTTATTCAATAAATTTTAGAATAAGGCTGTAACATAACAAAATGTGAAAAAAGTCAAGGGGTCTGAATACTTTCCGAAGGCACTGTACTTTACTGTACAAGAAAGTGTCATTAACATAGCAAGCATAAAAGAAACGCCTGAAACTAGATACCCTACATATTGGTGTTGAGAAGAATAAAACATTTGGGGGGGGTAGGTTTTCTTCTGCACTGTTCATTCAATCCAGTAAATGTGGAGGAGTTAAGATGGGGTGTCGCCTTGTTAACATACAAAAGTCAAAGTCAAGTCACAGGCTATCTTTAAATTTACTCTGAAAACAGGAACATCCCGTTGTTGGGGACACGGCAGAGGGAAAATTAGACTTAGTCATTAGAAAAGTACAATTAGCATTCCTACATTTCGTTTTAAGGCTAATTAAATCTAACAACCTAATCTAAAGGCAGAAAATTCAACAACAAAAAAAAAATAGCAATTTTGTAAATGTTAGTGGTCCATCACTTATAATGAAAATATAATTAGTCACTTTGAGATACATGGTAAGATAGAGATCTGCATATGAATTTGGAAATAGAGAGAAACAAACGCATGTTTGATTTGATGTGTGTGACATGTTTTTAATTCTGCATTAACTTCTTCCTGGCTGAAGGCTTTTAAATCAAACCCTGGCGTTAGACATTAATTACATTGGTCTGTGGACAGCATTTGAGGTCTCGGAGCGAAATGAGCTTTCGCCCCTTTTTGCCTGTCTGCTAATTATCGAAAACAAGATTGGTTTCTGATTAAACAAGCGGATGGATCGTTGCTGGGCAGGTGAGACACATTGACATACAGGAAAACACCTGAGGTTATTAGTGTGTGTGTGTGGGAGGGGTTATATAATGGGTTATTGGTGAAGGAGGGGTGTTATACAATGAGGTATTGGTGGGGAGGGTTATATCATGGGTTATTGGTGGGGAGGGTTAGATCATGGGTTATTGGTGAAGGAGGGTGTTATAAAATGGGGTATTTGTGGGGGGAGGGTAATATCATGGGATATTGGTGGATGGGAGGGTTATATCATGGGTTATTGGTGAAGGAGGGGGTGTTATACAATGGGTTATTGGTGGGGGGAGGGTTATATAATGGGTTATTGGTGGAGGGGGTGTTATACAATGGGTTATTGGTGGTGGGGGGGTTATATCATGGGTTATTGGTGAAGGAGGGGGTGTTATAAAATGGGGTATTGGTGGGGGGAGGGTTATATCATGGGTTATTGGTGAAGGGGAGGGTTATATCATGGTTTATTGGTGAAGGAGGGGGTGTTATACAATGGGTTAACTTTCACAGCTATGCAGATGATACACAGCTGTACATTTCGATGAAACATGTTGAAGCCCTAAAATTGCCCTCCCTGGAAGCCTGTGTTTCAGACATAAGGAAGTGGATGGCGGCAAATGTTTTACTTTTAAACTCGCACAAAACAGAGATGCTAGTTCTAGGTCCCAAGAAACAAAGAGATCTTCTGTTGGATCTGACAATCAATGTTGATGGTTGTGAAGTTGTCTCAAATAAAACTGTGAAGGACCTTGGCGTTACTCTGGACCCTGATCTCTCTTTCGACGAACATATCAAGAATATAGCTAGGAGCGTTTTTTTACATCTTCATAACATTGCAAAAATCAGAGACTTTCTTTCCAAAGAAATGTATCCATGCTTTTGTCACTTCTAGGCTAGACTACTGCAATGCTCTACTTTCCGGCTACCAGGATAAAGCACTAAATAAACTTCAGTTAGTGCATAACACGGCTGCTAGACTCTTGACTAGAACACCAAAATTCTATCATATTACTCCAGTGCCAGCCTCTCTACACTGGCTTCCTGGGCTAGGGCTCTGGCGCCGACAGAGATGGCAGCCTTGCTTCACGTTCTCAAGAAACCATGCAGTATTTTGTTTTTTTATGTATTACTTCTTACATTGTTACCCCGGAAAATATTAAGTTTTATTACATACAACCGGGAGGAACTATTGGATATAAGAGCAACGTCAACTTACCAACATTACGACCAGGAATACGACTTTCCCAAAGAGGATTCTCGGTTTGTTAACCCAAACACAACAATAGACTGGATAGCACCCGGCGACTCAAAGCAACGGCGGCGCCGGAGAAGAGGGAAACGGGCCGGTCTTTTGGTCAAGCTACGTCGACGGGCGCATCGTGCACCTCTCCCGAGTATTTTAATCTCTTGACAACAAAGTAGACGAAATCCGATCGAGGGTTGCCTTTCAGAGAGACATCCGAGACTGCAACGTTCTTTGCTTCACGGAAACATGGCTCACTCAGGACACGTTATCAGAGTCGGTACAGCCACCTGGTTTCTCCACGCATCGCGCCGACAGAAACAAACATCTCTCTGGTAAGAAGAAGAGGCGGGGTGTGTGTCTTATGATTAACGAGACGTGGTGTGATCATAACAACATACAGGAACTCAAGTCCTTTTGTTCACCTGACATAGAATTCATTACAATCAAATGCAGACCACATGATCTACCAAGAGAATTCTCCTCGATTATAATCACAGCCGTGTACATCCCCCCCCTCAAGCTGATACATCAACGGCACTGAAAGAAATTCATCGGACTCTATGTAAACTGGAAACCACATATCCTGAGGCTGCATTTATTGTGGCTGGGGATTTTAATAAGTCTAATTTAAGAACAAGGCTCCCAAAATTTTACCAGCATATCGAATGTGCCACCCGGGCTGGTAAAATCCTGGATCACTGTTATTCCAACTTGGGTGATGCATACAAGGCTATTCTCCGCCCTCCTTTCGGCAAGTCTGACCATGACTCCATTTTGTTGCTCCCAGCCTACAAACAGAAACTAAAACAGGAAACGCCCGTTCTCAGGTCTGTTCAACGCTGGTCCGACCAATCTGATTCCATGCTGCAAGATTGCTTCGAGCACGTGGACTGGGATATGTTCCGGATAGCATCTGACAACAACATTGATGTATACGCTGATTCGGTGAGCGAGTTTATTAGCAAGTGCATTGGTGATGTTGTACCCATAGCAAATATCAAAACCTTCCCCAACCAGAAACCGTGGATTGATGGCAGCATTCGCAAGAAAACTGAAAGCGCGAACCACTGCTTTTAACCAGGGTAAGGCGACAGGAAACATGACTGAATACAAACAGTGTAGCTATTCCCTCCGCAAGGCAATCAAACAAGCTAAGCGTCAATATAGAGACAAAGTAGAGTCACAATTCAATGGCTCAGACACAAGAGGAATGTGGCAGGGTCTACAGTCAATCACAGACTACAAAAAGAAAACCAGCCCCGTCGCTGACCATGACGTCCTGCTCCCAGACAAACTAAACAACTTCTTTGCTCGCTTTGAGGACAATACAGTGCCACCGACACGGCCCGCTACCAAAACCTGCGGGCTCACCTTCACCGCAGCCAATGTGAGAAAAACATTTAAATGTGTTAACCTCGCAAGGCTGCCGGCCCAGATGGCATCCCTGGACGTGTCCTCAGAGCATGCGCAGACCAGCTGGCTGGTGTGTTTACGGACATATTCAATCAGTCCCTATCCCAGTCTGCTGTTCCCACATGCTTCAAGAGGGCCACCATTGTTCCTGTTCCCAAGAAAGCTAAGGTGACTGAGCTAAATGACTATCGCCCGTAGCACTCACTTCCGTCATCATGAAGTGCTTTGAGAGATTAGTCAAGGATCATATCACCTCCATCCTGCCAGACACCCTGGACCCACTCCAATTTGCTTACCGTCCCAATAGGTCCACAGACGACGCAATCGCAATCACACTGCATACTGCCCTAACCCATCTGGACAAGATGAATACTTATGTAAGAATGCTGTTCATCGACTACAGCTCAGCATTTAACACCATAGTTCCCTCCAAGCTCGTCATTAAGCTCGAGACCCTGGGTCTCGACCCAGCCCTGTGCAACTGGGTCCTGGACTTCCTGACGGGCCGGTCCCAGGTGGTGAGGGTAGGAAACAACATCTCCACCCCGCTGATCCTCAACACTGGGGCCCCACAAGGGTGCGTTCTCAGCCCTCTCCTGTACTCCCTGTTTACCCATGACTGCGTGGCCAAGCACGCATCCAACTCAATCATCAAGTTTGCTGACGACACTACAGTGGTAGGCTTGATTACCAACAACGACGAGACGGCCTACAGAGAGGAGGTGAGGGCCCTCGGAGTGTGGTGTCAGGAAAATAACCTCTCACTCAATGTCAGCAAAACAAAGGAGATGATCGTGGACTTCAGGAAACAGGAGAGGGAGCACCCCCCTATCCACATCGAGGGGACAGTAGTGGAGAAGGTGGAAAGTTTTACGTTCCTCGGCGTACACATCACGGACAAACTGAATTGGTCCACCCACACAGACAGCGTGGTGAAGAAGGCGCACAGCGCCTCTTCAACCTCAGGAGGCTGAAGAAATTCGGCGTGTCACCAAAATCACTCACAAACTTTTACAGATGCACAATCGAGAGCATCCTGTTGGGCTGTATCACCGCCTGGTACGGCAACTGCTCCGCCCACAACCGTAAGGCTCTCCAGAGGGTAGTGAGGACTGCACAACGCATCACCGGGGGTAAACTACCTGCCCTTCAGGACACCTACACCACCAGACGTCACAGGAAGGCCAAAAAGATCATCAAGGACAACAACCACCCGTGCCACTGCCTGTTCACCCCGCTATCATCCAGAAGGCGAGGTCAGTACAGGTGCATCAAAGCTGGAACCGAGAGACTGAAAAACAGCTTCTACCTCAAGGCCATCAGACTGTTAAACAGCCATCACTAACATTGAGTGGCTGCTGCCAACATACTGACTTAAATCTCTAGCCACTTTATACATAGGAATTGGATGTAACAAATGTATCACTAGCCACTTTAAACAATTTTGTATAGAATGTTTACGTATCCGACATACTCATATCAAATGTATACACTGTACTCTAAACCATCTACTGTATCTTGCCTATGCCGTTCGGCCATCGACCCAAATCTCTAGCCACTTTAATAATTATAATTGGATGAAATAATGTATCACTAGCCACTTTAAACAATGCCATTTATTTAATGTTTACATATCCTACATTACTCATCTCATATATATATATATATATATGTGTATATACTGTACTCCATACCATCTACTGCATCTTGCCTATGCCGGTCAGCCATCGCTCATCCATATATTTATATGTACATACTCGTATTCATTCCTTTACTCTTGTGTGTATAAGGTAGTTGTTGTGAATTTGTTAGATTACTTGTTAGATACTACTGCATGGTCGGAACTAGAAGCACAAGCATTTCGCTACACTCGCATTAACATCTGCTAACCATGTGTATGTGACAAATAAAATTTGATTTGATTTCAAGGTTTTACTGCTAACCTACAAAGCATTACATTGGCTTGCTCCTACCTATGTCTTCGATTTGGTCGTGCCGTACATACCTACACGTACGCTACGGTCACAAGAAGAAGGCCGCCTTATTGTCCCTAGAAATTCTAAGCAAACAGCTGGAGGCAGGGCCTTCTCTTATAGAGCTCCAATTTTATGGAATGGTCTGCTTATCCATGTGAGAGACGTAGACTCGGTCTTGACCTTTAAGTCTTTATTGAAGACTCATCTCTTCAGTAGGTCCTATGATTGAGTGTAGTCTGGCCCAGGAGTGTGAAGGTGAACGGAAAGGCACTGGAGCAACGAACCACCAATGCTGTCTCTGCCTGGATGGTTCCCCTCTCTCCACGGGGATTCTCTGCCTCTAACCCTTTTATGGGGGCTGAGTCACTGGCTTACTAGTTCTCTTCCATGCCGTCCCTAGGAGGGGTGCGTCACTTGAGTGGGTTGAGTCACTGGCGTGATCTTTCTGTCCGGGTTGGCGACCCCCTCGGGTTTGTGCCGTGGGGGAGATCTTCGTGGGCTATACTCGGCCTTGTCTCAGGGTAGTAAGTTGGTGGTTTGAAGATATCCCTCTAGTGGTGTGGGGGCTGTGCATTGGCAAAGTGAGTGGGGTTATATCCTGCCTGGTTGGCCCTGTCCGGGGGTATCGTCGGACGGGGCCACAGTGTCTCCCGACCCCTCCTGTCTCAGCCTCCAGTATTTATGCTGCAATAGTTTGTGTTGGGGGACTAGGGTCAGTCTGTTATATCTGGAGTATTTCTCCTGTCTTATCCGGTGTCCTGTGTGAATTTAAGAATGCTCCCTCTAATTCTCTCCCTCTCCCTCCCATCCTGGAGGACCTGAGCCCTAGGACCATGCTTCAGGACTACCTGGCCTGATGACTCCTTGCTGTCCCCAGTCCACCTGGTTGTACTGCTGCTCCAGTTTCAACTGTTCTGCCTGTGGCTAGGGAACCCTGACCTGTTCACTGGACGTGCTACCTTGTCCCAGACATGCTATTTTTCTGTTCTCTCTCTCTACTGCACCTGTTGTCTCTAACTCTGAATGCTCGGCTATGAAAAGTCAACTGACATTTACTCCTGAGGTGCAGACCTGTGGCACCCTCTACAACCACAGTGATTGTCATTATTTGACCCTGCTGGTCATCTCTGAACGTTTGAACATCTTGGCCATGTACTGCTATAATCTCCACCCGGCACAGCCAGAGGAGGACTCGCCCCCCCTAAGAGCCTGGTTCCTCTCTAGGTTTCTTCCTAGGTTCCTGCCTTTCTAGGGAGTTTTTCCTAGCCACCGTGCTTCTACATCTGCATTGCTTGCTGTTTAGGGTTTTAGGCTGGGTTTCTGTATAGCACTTTGTGACATCGGCTGATGGATTATTTCATTGGTTATTGGTGGAGGGGGTTATATAATGGGTTATTGGTGGAGGGAGGGATTATATCATGGGTTAATGGTGGAGGAGTGGGGGTTATCATGGGTTATTGGTGGAGGAGTGGGGGTTATCATGGGTTATTGGTGGAGGAGTGGGGGGGTTATCATGGGTTATTGGTAGAGGAGGGTGGGTGGGTTTATATAATGGGTTATTGGTGGAGTGAGGGATTATATCATGGGTTATTGGTGGAGGGAGGGATTATATCATGGGTTATTGGTGGAGTGAGGGATTATATCATGGGTTATTGGTGGAGGGAGGGATTATATCATGGGTTATTGGTAGAAGGGGTCCCCAAGTCCAGAACAGACTATGGGAGGCGTACAGTACTACATAGAGCCATGACTACATGGGACTCTATTCCACATCAGGTAACTGATGCAAGCAGTCGAATCAGATTTAAAAAGAAGCACTTGATGGAACAGCAGGGGCTGTGAAGTGTCATGACTCTCTGTCTTGGGTGAGGATCATAGGTGCTAGATCAGCTCGGCACAGGGCTGACAGATAGCCAGACCCCCTCCCCCTCTTCTCCCACCAGAGGTTTATGACTTAATGCCGGTCATAAACTTTCTCTCTTTGGCTCTGCCGTATTGAGAAAGGAATGTGTGTAGAGAGAGACTTTGACAAAACTCCAACATCCAAAAGTGGATAATGAAACAATATTTCTAACATAAAGAATGTGGGAAATGGTTGGTGGGGATCTAAACAATAATCATGTCATATCATTTAGCATTTTGTGATGTTATTACAAATGGTATAACAAGATAACTGTAACTCTGAAAGTAGACACATCCGAGTTACCAGAGTTACATCTAAATGTTTGAAAACGTATATGATTAAATGTGAAACTGTTTGTGAAAAGATAGCATTGTGATTTTAGCCTTTCTATATGAGAAATGTTTTTTGTGCAAAACTATAGCCAAGACATTTTGGCAACGTGATGGAACCTCCCTCCAAGGCGAGTGCTGAAAAGGACTTGCTGAAGAATTAACATACAGACCAGAGAACATGACGATCATCCACACGTTGAAATGGTTGGAATCTCTACAGACCAGTGTGCCTGCAGCGCAAGCTGAATCTGCTTTTGGGGAGGGGTTATACCATGGCTTATTGGGGGTTATATTATGGGTCATTGGGGAGGGGTTATATCATGGGTTATTGGTGGAGGGCGGTTCTAAAATGGGTTATTGGTTGGTGGGGGTTTATATCATGGGTCATTGGGGAGGGGTTATATCATGGGTTATTGGGGGTTATATCATGGGTCATTGGGGAGGGGTTTATATCATGGGTTATTGGTGGGGGTTATATCATGGGTCATTGGGGAGGGGTTATATCATGGGTTATTGGGGGTTATATCATGGGTTATTGGGGGGGTTATATCATGGGTCATTGGGGGAGGGGGTTATATCATGGGTTATTGGGGGAAGGGGTTATAAAACGGGTTATTGGTTGGTGTGGGTGGACTTATATCTTAGATTATTAGTGGAGGAGTAGGGGTGTTTATCATGGGTTATTGGTGGGGGGAGTGTTTATATAATGGTTTATTGGTGGAGGGGGTTGGGTTTATATCGTAGGTTTTTGGTGGAAGGGGTTGGGTTTATATAATAGGTTATTTGTGGAGGGGGTTGGGTTTATATAATAGGTTATTTGTGGAGGGGGTTGGGTTTATATAATAGGTTATTTGTGGAGGGGTTGGGTTTATATAATAGGTTATTTGTGGAGGGGGTTGGGTTTATATAATAGGTTATTTGTGGAGGGGGTTGGGTTTATATCACAAGTAATTGGTCGAAGAGTGTTTTTTTTTTTTAATCATGTGTTACTGGTGGAAAGGGGGGTGTTTATAGCATAGGTTATTAGTCATGTCTTTTGGTCTTTTCCTCAAAACAGATACCTTATTCAGATGGCTTAGCTGATACCTTATTCAGATGGCTTAGCTGATACCTTATACAGATGGCTTAGCTGATACCTTATTCAGATGGCTTAGCTGTTATCTTATTCAGATGGCTTAGCTGATACCTTATTCAGATGGCTTAGCTGACATCTTATTCAGGTGGCTTAGCTGATACCTTATTCAGGTGGCTTAGCTGATACCTTATTCAGATGGCTTAGCTGATACCTTATACAGATGGCTTAGCTGATATCTTATTCAGGTGGCTTGGCTGATACCTTATTCAGATGGCTTAGCTGATATCTTATTCAGGTGGCTTGGCTGATATCTTATTCAGATGGCTTAGTTGATATCTTATTCAGGTGGCTTAGCTGATACCTTATTCAGGTGGCTTAGCTGATACCTTATTCAGATGGCTTAGCTGATACCTTATACAGATGGCTTAGCTGACATCTTATTCAGATGGCTTAGCTGATACCTTATTCAGATGGCTTAGCTGATACCTTATTCAGATGGCTTAGCTGTGTTACATCTTTAACATAAGGGATTATGTGTAAAACAATAATGAAAATGTCTGGCTTTTTTTAGGTGAAAATGTATTAAATGTAGTATTATTAGGACTGTGCTTACATACTGTACAGTACCAGCTCTGGGGTTAATTATGCACCACAATGTGGGCTATTGTCGTGAGATGTAATCCTTGCTGTAGGAAGTTGGGGTGCTAAAAATTTGAAATAATTTCAACAAATATATTGTGGCAGATGGCAGGGAGAGGTGAGGGGAGTGGTTATTGAAGGGAGATATCTGGCAGCCCGCTGGCTCCACCCTCGAGCCTTATATGGACTTCCTGCCCCAACGAGGTGAGCCTGTGGCTCATTAAGCCAGGGAGTACTTGGGGATAAAAGAGGAAGCGGCCTGCACAAAGGGGCAGAGAACAGAGAACAGAGAACAGAGAACAGAGAACAGAGAACAGAGAACAGAGAACAGAGAACAGAGAACAGAGAACAGAGAACAGAGAACAGAGAACAGAGAACAGAGAACAGAGAACAGAGAACAGAGAACAGAGAACAGAGAACAGAGAACAGAGAACAGAGAACAGAGAACAGAGAACAGAGAACAGTGTTGTGGAGAGTGCGTTGTGGAGAGTGCGAGAAGAGAGAAATATTTGTGTAATTCCCCGTCGTGACCTGGACTGTCTGACTACCCCCACTGTGTACCGAACCAGTTTGGCTGAGCAACCGAGTTTTAGAAGTACCCCTGGAGAACGGAACAGACAACGAGAACAGATTGTTGACTGTGAAATGGTTGGTGAACACCCCCCTTTTTCGCCAGTGTGCAAAAAATTCCTAATAAACTCTCCATTTGCATTCTAGTTGTGCTCCTTGTGCGTGTTTTGTAATTGAACTTGGTGACGTGGAAACCCCACACCCTTGAACCTGCTACAATACATTTATATATTCCCAAAAGTAGTGCACCTGGCCTTTACTAGTTCTGTATTAGCCGACCGATATAGCCATCTGTAGCGCGGGCAACAAAAAAATCGCAGCACCTCCACCCCCCAAATATCTTCCCACAGCTATGGATGTAATAGCGAGCTGTAGTAGCTTTTGTTTTGATTGACAGCGGGAGGTTAATTCAATGTTGTGAAAATGACTGTTTGGAAAATTGCTGCTTGTGAAGTAATTTTAAAGGATACTGCTCATCGTGGGTTAATGTTATTGAAGCTTTCGTACAACCTCCATTCAACTGTGAAAGGACATTGTAAGGGCTAATGTAGGGTTTATGGGAGAGTTTTGGCGTTCTAGTGGTAGAGGTCAAAGACTACTGTAGAGACTCTGGCTTTCTATTTTTGATTTTATGTAACAGCTTTCCTCCACTGACAAGATGCTACAGACTTTATAACTGTATACTAACTATTCAAATGTGCTGTTTTCTAACCATCCACCAATAGTCACAGGTTACAGCTAAAGCCATATGTAATTCATGTACTGTACGTGTGGTTTTCATCCCATATCATAGAGGCGATAATAAATCAGTAATGGAGGAATATCAAACAGCGAGCGGCTGGTTGCCCTGAAGAGATCCTGTGACCTCTGACCCCTTGTCATCAACAGTGTCGCATCCCACGAGGAGAGAAATAATTGCTCATTTTGTAGCTACACCACCTCCCGAACCAAGTACCCACTTAAATATTTATATTTTCTCTCCATGGCTGGCCCACCGGCAAGCCGCAGCATCTTTCAGCTAGATTGAAACCGGATGGAGAATGTATCAAAACACACACCTCTCTCATTCCTTGTTCTCGCTCTGTCCGCCTCTCTCCCTCCCTCTTCCACTCTCACGAGCGTATGAGTGGTGTCTTTCAAATCTTTTACACTTTTTTCATTTTGTAAAAATATGCATTAGATGTTTTTTTGTATATTTTTATTTGAGCTTTTTCTGAGGTAAAATGTAATTGTGGTTGTACAGTGTGTTCTGCATAAATCAAATGTTATTTGTCACATGCGCCGAATACAACAGGTGTAGACCTTACAGTGAAATGCTGAATACAACAGGTGTAGACCTTACAGTGAAATGCTGAATACAACAGGTGTAGACCTTACAGTGAAATGCTGAATACAACAGGTGTAGACCTTACAGTGAAATGCTGAATACAACAGGTGTAGACCTTACAGTGAAATGCTGAATACAACAGGTGTAGACCTTACAGTGAAATGCTGAATACAACAGGTGTAGACCTTACAGCGGAATGCTTACTTACAAGCCCTTAACCAACAGTTTTAAGAAAAATAAGTGTTAAGTAAAAAATAGATAAGTAAAAATACGTAAAGAGCAGCAGTAAAATAACAGTAGCAAGCTAATATACAGAGGGTACCGTTACAGAATAAATGTGTGGTGGCTCCGGTTAGTCAAGGTAATTGAGGTAATATGTAGATGTGGGGAGAGAGACAGAGAGAGACAAGAACCTGACACCCTCAGCAAACAGGGGGATAAACACCTACCTGGAGGTGACAGCATTCCCTCCCCCTAGACACAACTACGACAACATAACCAACAAAAACAGGTCACAACTCCTGCAGCTCTGTCGCACGCTGGGTATGTGGATAGTCAATGGAAGGCTTTAAGGGGACTCCTACGGTAGGTACACATATAGCTCATCATTTGTACTGTATAGTACTTTATCACTGACCTAAACCCAGTCTCTCAGAGCATTCAATCAGTTCACTGACACCACTATCAGATCACAGCAAAATCACACTACTTGAAGAGAACTATGCTCAATCATGAGGCATCAAAGAAAAATATTAAGACATGTTGTAGATGGAAGGAAAGTAGTGTGGAAATAGTGTGGAAAACAAAAATTACACAACAACAAATTCAATCCCTTCTAGACAATTTCCTGGACAAACTGTTTCACTGTAATAGTGAAGGTGGAAACTTGGCAGTAGAAAACCTAAACAGTGTATTTGACCTCTCAGCTTCCTTATCAAATCTGAAAACTTCAAACAGACAACCAAAAAAATCAACAACGACAAATGGTTTGATGAATAATGCAAAAACCTAGAAAATAAATTGATAAACTGTCACACATACTCCCTCTCCGGCCTCTAGGTAATCAGGCTGCTGATTATCCGCACACCTGTCACCATCGTCTCGCGCACCTGCGCCTCATGACAATCACCTGGACTCCATCACACACGCACATTTCTTTCCACAGGGCCAGGGGGGAAACAGGGATGTAGCTTTAGCGCCACCCTATTCAATATATATATCAAGGAATTGGCGAGGGCACTAGAACAGTCTGCAGCACCCGGCCTCACCCTACTAAAATCTGAAGTCAAATGTCTAAGGTTTACTGATGATCTGGTGCTTCTGTCACCAACCAAGGAGGGCCTACAGCATGACCTAGAGCCTCTGCACAGATTCTGCCAGACCTGTGTCCGAACAGGAAATCTCAGTAAGTCAAAAATAATGGTGTTCCAAAAAAGGTCCAGTTGCCACTTACCTCAGCCTAAACATCAGCGCCACAGGTAACCTCCACAAAGCCATGAACGATCTGAGAAACAAGGCAAGAAGGGACTTCTATGCTTTCAAAAGGAATATCAATATAAATACTTGAATCAGTTATAGAACCCATTGCCCTTTATGGTTGTGAGGGCTGGGGTACGCTTACCAACCAGGAATTCACAAATTGGGACAAACACCAAATTGAGACTCTGTATGCAGAATTCTGCAAAAACATCCTCTGTGTACAATGTCAAACACCAAATAATGTATGCAGAACAGAATTAGGCTGATACCTGCTAATTATCAAAATCCAGAAAAGAGACTTTAAATTCTACAAACACCTAAAATTAAGCCATTCCCAAACCTTCCATAACAAAGTCATCACCTACAGAGAAATGAACCTGGAGAAGAGTCCCCTCAGCAACCTGGTCCTGGGGTTCTGTTCACAAACACAAACAGACCTCACAGATCCCCAGGAGAGCAGCACAATTAGACCCAACAAAATCATGAGAAAACAAAAAGATAATTACTTGACACATTGGAAAGAATTTACAAAAAAACGGAATGCTATTTTGCCCTAAACGGAGAGTGCACAGTGGCAGAATACCTGGTCACTGTGACTGACCCAAAATTAAGGAAAGCTTTGACTATGTACAGACTCAGTGAGCATAGCCTTGCTATTGAGAAAGCCAGACCTGGGGTGGAATGATGTGGAAACTGAGCTGCACTTCCTAACCTGACAAATGTATGACCATATTAGAGACACATATTTCCCTCAGATAACACAGACCCATAAAGAATTCAAAAACAAACCCAATGTTGATAAACTCCCATAGCTATTGAGTGCCACAGTGTGCCATCACAGCAGCAAGATTTCTGACCTGTTGCCACAAGAAAAGGGCAACCAGTGAAGAACAAATATAATTGTAAATACAACCTATATTTATGTTTATTTATTTTCCCTTTTGTACTTTAACTATTTGCACATCATTACAACACTTTATATAGACATAATGACATTTGAAATGTCTTTATTCTTTTGGAACTTTTGTGAGTGTAATGTTTACTATACATTTTTTTATGTTAATTTCACATTTGTTTATTATGTTTTTCACTTGCTTTGGCAATGTAAACATATGTTTCCCATGCCAATAAAGCCCTTTAAATTGAAATTGAATCGAATTGAGAGAGAGCGCGAGAGAGAACGGGTGACTGACTGACTGCATACGGCAGAAATTAAGGAGGTAATTGATCTGCATTGCTGTCTATTCTCAGTCACGCTGCAATCTTTCTCCAACAAGCACTACCATATAAAAGCTTGATCAACATGCTGAATCATTTCATGCAATGCTCTCGCTGACTCATAAATCATATTAGCTTTTCTTTCTCCCTCCCTGCACCACTATCCACCATCTCACACATCTGAATGCTCAAGCTTGTTTACTCATTGAAATCCCACTCCATACCCCCCTTACTTTTAATAAAACCCGCAACTTATTTAAGATGGAGAGAAATAGACAGAGTGCACAGAGCTCCTTGTTCTAAACCTTTCTTTGCCATAAAATCTGTAAAACACAATAATAAAAGATGTGGCAGTGCTTCGTCTTCCGGTGCAGTATTCACAGGTAATCTTTCCCAACGCTGCGGCTGGATACATTTTTAAATGACTCTTTGGGTGAAATATGAATAATGTATGATTCACTCTTCCAAACCCTCTACTTCCTATTAAGGTATTAGGATGAAGAGTGATAGATTAAGAACATTCAGTAAATCTGTGATGTGCAATGCCATGACCCAAGGGTGGCCTGTTTGTTTTTTTTTTTTTTTTTTTTTTTGAAGATAGGACATTTCAACAGTAAATGTTTTGTCATTAAATGGTTAATTTGAAAACATGAAGATTCGATGTCAATTATGTAACCGCTTGTTTTATGTAGAGAGAGAGTGAGAGAGAGAGAGAGAGAGAGAGAGAGAGAGAGAGAGAGAGAGAGACAGAGAGAGACACACACAGAGAGAGAGGCAGAGACACACAGAGAGAGAGAGACAGAGAGAGACACAGAGAGAGAGAGACACAGAGAGAGAGAGACACAGAGAGAGAGAGAGAGACACAGAGAGAGAGAGAGACACACACACAGAGAGAGAGAGACACAGAGCAGAATCATCCCAGTGTTTATCAGAATCCAATCTCCAAGACGTTGTCTCTCAGTGGAACCATTGCGTTGTCTCTCAGTGGAACCATTAAGTTGATTTTATATTTGTTGTGTTTTATATGCTGTATTTCTTGCTGCTGAGCTAAGCTGTTTGAGCAAGGCATCCAGGAGACAGAGAGAGAGAGAAGCACTTTTACTGTTTCATGATCAACAACCAAGGCATTGCTTCCTTTAATAATAATATTTTTAGAAAAAACGCTTCACTTTCTTGGGAAATGAAGCCAGTTTTTTTCCATATTACTTTATTTTTTTATTTTTTTTGCAGTCTTGGCAGGAATTTACTAACGGAATTATGGAGCAATATGCTGTGTCTTTGATAAATATCAGGCCCTGCTGAAAGGTAGACAGACTAGAGGGAGGAAGCAGCAGCAGCGATCAAGGTTGGTACACTGAACTGATGCAAGCAACCACAGCACAGCGGCAGACACAGCCTGAGAGAGAGGCAGAGAGAGAGAGAGAGAGAGAGAGAGAGAGAGAGAGAGGCAGAGAGAGAGAGAGAGGCAGAGAGAGAGGCAGAGAGAGAGAGAGAGAGAGAGAGAGAGAGAGAGGCAGAGAGAGAAAGGCAGAGAGAGAGAGAGGCAGAGAAAGAGGCAGAGAGAGAGAGGCAGAGAGAGAGAGGCAGAGAGAGAGAGGCAGAGAAAGAGGCAGAGAGAGAGGCAGAGAGAGAGAGAGAGAGAGAGGCAGAAAGAGAGGCAGAGAGAGAGAGGCAGAGAGAGAAAGAGAGATAGAGAGAGAGAGGCAGAGAGAGAGAGAGAGAGAGGCAGAGAGAGAGAGGCAGAGAGAGAGAGAGAGAGAGGCAGAGAGAGGCAGAGAGAGAGAGGCAGAGACCTTGGCTGTTAGGCTTTTCCTGTTAAACTGCTTTGTTCAGAGTCAAGACTAGCATCCTCATCTGGGCCGACTATACAGCTGTGGATAGAAAAACGCTGAGTATTTAGGATGAGAGAGGGAGAAGGGCATGCTGACTGTAAACTCTGGAAGAGGACAGGAAAATGGACGGATGAGAGGGAAGGCTGTGGGGGGTCGTAGCCATGGAGATGAGATCTCTAACAGAGAGAGATGAAACATTCCTTTTCTTTTCCTCATTACTACCATGTTTGTCTTTGTGGATTGTGTTTGCCATCCAATCAGGGTATTGTGTTAGGATTGTGTTTGCCATACAACCAAGGTACTGTGTTTGCATTGTGTTTGTCATCCAATCAGGGTATTGTGTTAGGATTGTATTTGTCATCCAATCAGGGTATTGTGTTAGGATTGTATTTGTCATCCAATCAGGGTATTGTGTTAGGATTGTGTTGTCAACTAACGCAAATTCAATGTGAAATCAACAAAGAAATGTCACCATGTCACACCCATTCTACAGTAAGTACTACACATGATCGAGGGATACTACAGTGTGTTGTATAGCATTCTACAGGATACCACAGTTTACTACTGTCGCACCCTGATCTGTTCCACCTGTCTCCACCCCCCTCCAGGTGTCACCCATCTTCCCCATTACCCCCTGGGTATTTAAACCTGTGTTTTCTGTCTGTCTGTGCAAGTTCGTCTTGGATGTTCCAAGTCAACCAGCGTGTTTTTTCCCATGCTCCTGCCTTTTCTATTCTCTTTTTACTACTCCTCCCGGTTTTGACCCTTGCCTGTTTTCTGGACTCTGTACCCGCCTGCCTGACCATTCTGCCTGCCCTGACCTCGAGCCTGCCTGCCACTCTGTACCTCCTGGACTCTGAACTGGTTTTGACCTTTTGCCTGTCCATGACCATTCTCTTGCCTACCCCTTTTGGATTATTGATAAATATCAAAGACTCAGACCATCTGCCTCCCGTGTCTGCAACTGTGTCTCACCTTGTGCCCTTATACACCATGTCATTGGCTTTACAGTAGGTTATTACCATGTCATTGGCTTTACAGTAGGTTATTACCATGTCATTGGCTTTACAGTAGGTTATTACCATGTCACTGACTTTACAGTAGGTTATTACCATGTCACTGACTTTACAGTAGGTTATTACCATGTCATTGGCTTTACAGTAGGTTATTACCATGTCATTGGCTTTACAGTAGGTTATTACCATGTCATTGGCTTTACAGTAGGTTATTACCATGTCATTGGCTTTACAGGTTATTCAAGTTTGGTGAAGAAAATATGAAATTCCCTCACTGTACGTTGATTGTATTTGAAAAAAGATCATCAGTTTTCCACTTTGATTCAACGTCATCACATAGAATTTTTGGGGTTGAAATGACGTTGCAAACAACGTTGATTCAACCGGTTTCTGCCCAGTTGCCATAGCACAGCTCCATTGGAGAGTTTCTTCCTTGATATGAGTGACATACTGCAGCTTGGCGGTAGTTTGGAATTCAATCAAGGGGGTTGGTGGTGGAGGGAGAGGGGGAGAGATGATGAAGAGTATCAATCATTCTGTCCCTGGCGTGAACTTATTTGTGCGTCGACAGAATCGACAATAATGAAAGTTCACTTGTTTTCACTACAAAGGGTTTTGTGGGTAAATTTAGTTTCCCCACGATGCCAGACCTTCTGATGAACGAGGCTTAACCAGCCAAAAAATAATAAAAAGCTGGTGTCAAACAGACTCCAAAGGGCCTCTGAGCTAGATGGCCTGTTGTCTTGCACTGAGCGTTGTTACTTGAACCTTGAACCCCAGAGAGTCCTAACTACTCTTCTCATCACAGCAACTAAAGATTGTCACGCCAGATCTGTTTTATTACCACTATTAACAAAATCATAGTTGCTGTTATTAAGAGCTTTTCTCTTCTGGTGAACTGGGCTTCAGACACCCGACACCTACCCCCATCAGGTGACTTTTAATAATTGTTTCACCAAATCAGAATGGAACCTGCCTCCTCCTTCCTCCTCTTTCTCAATCGTACTTTCAGTTCGTTTTTTGGGGGATGTAAGAGTGATCACAGCAACCCTCCAGAAAAGATTTGATAGCATTTCTATGGAATTGGTCTCACTGCTGTCTCTGCATCAAAGGCACTGGTGATATAAGATTTTTTTAAGTGAGACTGATTGAGCCCAGGTGGGCAGGAATCTTGGTGTGTCAGAGTAATTTAGCCAGGGATAGACTCATAACTCTTCAATCAGATGGATGGATGTAGAGGAAGAGGAGAGCTGAGGGGCAGTACCAGACACTGTCACGCTGCTGCTCCACCTAGAGGAGCTGGTAAGCATTACAACCAGGTGGACAGAGGTGGGATGAGGGTAGGGTACACCTCTGTCACCTCATACATCAGGTGACCTACATCCCGGCGGAGTAATAATTATATCTCTAACCAACGAGTCAAGAGAACTAGTGATGGCTCACACATAATAAAACATGTATTAGTAGAAATTACGGTGACACCCACATCATAACAATCCTATTACCCGTTGCAGAGCAGCAGTTTTATATACATGTAAAACACGGATGCAAATTCATACATCTCTTCAATTTAGAAGGAGGAAAGAAAGTAAAAAACTATTTGCATATATATTCCATAACTCATACATTATCCCAGATAATTACCCAGGTGACCTGACTCATTCCCCGATGGAACTCCTGGAATTAAGAAATGCACACTACAGACAATGAGGTGCCAGGTCTTATGTAACCCAGAACTAATACATTTACATTTTGATGGAATCTATTGCATAAACCTCTGGTCTTTCACCAAGTGGCAAAATCACACTAATAGCTAACATTACATGTATTTATATGAAGAGAAGAGACATTTCACAACAGAGATCTGACAATGTGTAGATTAGCTCTGTTTTTGTTGTTACCCATTTAAAATGAAAGATTCCATCTATTCAGTCCCACTTTACAACACATATACCATGTCTTTGTAATAGCATTGGCATTACCTCATGTACAGTGTCGTAACATTATCTTTATCTATGGGAGGGGAGATGTGATTGGTGTATCTCCTTTATACTTTAGAGTAATATACATGTGATTGGTGTATCTCCTTTATACTTACAGTAATATAAATGTGATTGGTATATCTCCTTTATACTTCAGAGTAATATAAATGTGGTTGCTGTGTCTCCTTTATACTTCAGAGTAATATAAATGTGGTTGGTGTGTCTCCTTTATACTTTACAGTAATATAAATGTGGTTGGTGTATCTCCTTTATACTGTACAGTAATATAAATAACTCCTTCATTCTGTGCCAGATAATGTGTCAGAGATGAGGAGATATCAACGAATTGGTGAGAGCACTAGAACAGCCTGCAGCACCCGGCCTCACCCTACAAGAATCTGAAGTCGAATATCATCTGTTTGCTGATGATCTGGTGTTTCTGTCCCCAACCAAGAAGGGCCTACAACAGCACCTAGATCTTCTGTACAGATTCTGTCAGACCTGGGCCCTGACAGTAAATATCAGTAAGAAAATACATAATGGTGTTTTAAAACAGGTCCAGTTGCCAGGACCACAAATACAAATTCCATCTAGACACTGTTGCCCTAGAGCACACAAAAAACTATACATACCTTGGCCTTAACATCAGCGCTACAGGTAACTTCCACAAAGCTGTGAACGATCTGAGAGACAAGGCAAGAAGGGCCTTCTAGTGGAGTCGCAATTCAATGGCTCAGACACAAGACGTACGTGGCAGGGTCTACAGACAATCATAGATTACAAAGGGAAAACCAGCCAAGTCGCGGACAACCAACGTTTTGCTCCCGGACCAGCTAAATACTTGTTTCAAGATATCTACCATTGTTCCTGTACCCAAGAAAGTGACCGCCCCGTAGCACTCACCTCTGTCATCATGAAGTGCTTTGAGAGACAAGTTAAGGATCATATCACCTCCACCTTACCTGACACCCGAGACCCACTTAAATTTCCATACCGCCCCCCAATAGATCCACAGCCGATGCAATCGCCATCGCACTGCACACTGCCCTATCCCATCTGGACAAGAGGAATACCTATGTAAGAATGCTGTTCATTGACTATACAGTAGCTCAGCCTTCAACACCATAGTACCCTCCAAGCTCATCATTAAGCTTGGGGCTCTGGGTCTGAACCCCGCCCTTTGCAACTGGGTCATGGACTTCCTGATGGGCCGCCCCCCACACCTTCACTTCGCTGATCCTCAACACTGGGGCCCCACAAGGGTGCGTGCTCAGCCCACTACTGTACTCCCTGTTCACCCATGACTGCGTGGCCCCGCACGCCTCCAACTCAATCATGAAGTTTGCAGACGACACAACAGTTGTAGGCCTGATTACTACCAATGACGAGGGCCCTGGCGTTGACTCCAGGAAACAGCAGATAGAGCATGCCCCTATCCACATCACGGGACCACAGTGGAGTAGGTTAAAAGCTTCAACAGCGTCTCTTCAACCTCAGGAGGCTGAAGAAATTTGGCTTGGCCCCTAAGACCCTCACAAACTTTTACAGATGCACAATGGAGAGCATCCTGTCGGGCTGTATCACCGCCTGGTACAGTAACTGCACTGCCCACAACCACAGGGCTCTCCAGAGGGTGATACGGTCTGCCCAACGCATCACCGATGTCACAGGATGGCCCAAAATATCATCAAGGACAACCACCCAAGCCACTGCCTGTTCAACCTGCTACCATCCAGAAGGCGAGGTCAGTATAGGTGCATCAAAGCTGGGACTGAGAGACTGAATAACAGCTTCTATCTGAAGGCCATCAGACTGTAAATTGCCATCACTAGCCGGCTACCACCCGGATACTCAACCCTGCACCTTAGAGGCTGCTGCCCTGTATACATAGACATGGAATCACTGGCCACTTTAATAATGAAACACTAGTCACTTTAATAATGTTTATATGTATATGTATATACTGTATTCTATTCTACCGTGTTTTAGTCAATGCCACTCCGACATTGCTCGTCCTAATATTTATATATTTCTTTGCTCCATTCTTTTACTTTTAGATGTGTGTATTGTTAGATATTACTGCACTGTTGGAGCTAGGAACACAAAGCATTTCACTACACCCACAATAACATCTGCTCAATATGTGTATGTGACCAATAAGATTTGTTTTGAGATGTAGGATCTTAATTTGAGTCAATTTGCTACAGCAGGAAAATATTCCTGCTTCAACAGGAAATATGAATTATTATGTGGATTATAATTAATTAATGGACATTTGTGTAGGGGTTGATACATTTTTTCATAAGGGAAAATCAAGTCTGCAATTTCAAAGTGGAAATTACAATCTTCAGAATATTTTTTAAACCTCAAATACACTACATGTTAAGAAAGGAAAGTTATACTGCAACAGGGTGATCAAATTAACATCCTACAACTGTAGACAGAAAGAGAAAGGCAGAGAGTAAGAGGTGAGGGGAGAAACAGATTTCCTCTCAACACGATGTGTCCACAGATCAATCATTACACAGACTTATAATCAAATACACAGAATTGGCAACAGTGTATATTAAGCAGTCCTCTAGAGCTTATTTTGTGTGTGAAGAGTCTAAATGAGTGAGTGGTTGAGTGATTGAGTGAGTGAGTGAGTGAATGTGTGTGAGTGTGTGTTTGAAGTTTGAAGCGAGGGGGCTGGTACAGAGCATCGAGAAACTCGAGGAGAGCGAGGCACAGATGGAGAGCTGGGCACGCTGACATGCGATGAGTGGGGGGACTCAGCTAGCAGAGAGGCACGGCAGGGAGCGTCTGTGTGTCTGAGAGGAGGCAAGACTTGAGCTGTCCTCGAGTCGTAGTTGGGCCCCATCGGAACAAATTTCACAGCGCCAGATGCTAATGAGCTCCAGTCAGCGTGTGCAAACTCATCTGGCTGTAGTGAAGGGGTGTCATAATATTACGTCTGATCAATCACTGGGAATGTTCACAGTTCTGCTTTTCCGTCCTCCTTTCTTATTCTTTTTTTTGGGGCACATTTTTATTTGTTTTGTTATTTTATTTGATGGGGTTACAGCTACAGTATATGCATTCGATGGGGTGCCACTCAAAAAATAAAAACATTAACAACATGTAGTAACCAATAAAGTGTTTTACAAATCTAAATATAATTTAGATTTTAGATTCTTCAAAGTAGTCACCCTTTGAGTGAGTGATTAAATATGTGTAAGTGTGCGGCAGATAGCCTAGTGATTAGAGCGTTGGGCCAGTTACCCAAAGGTTGCTGGATAGAATCCCCGAGCTGACAATGTAAAAATATGTTGTTCTGCCCCTGAACAAGGCAGTTAACCCACTGTTCCCCGGTAGGCCGTCATTGTAAATAAGAATGTGTTCTAAACTGACTTGCCTAGTTAAATAAAGGTTACATTTAAAACATGTTTTTGCCTTGATCAGTGCTTTGCACACTCTTAGCATTCTCTCAACCTGCCTCATGAGGAATGTTTTTCCAAGGAGTTCCTACATATGCTGAGCACTTGTTGGCTGCATTTCCTTCATTCTGCGGTCCAACTCATCCCAAACCATGTCAATTGGGTTGAGATCGGGTGATTGTGGAGGCCAGATCATCTAATGCAGCACTCCATCACTCTCCTTGGTCAAATAGCCCTTACACGGCCTGGAGTTGTGTTTTGGGTCATTGTCCTGTTGAAAAACAAATGATAGTCCCACTAAGGACAAACCAGGTGGAATGGCATATCGCTGCAGAATACTGTGGTAGCCATGCTGGTTAAGTGTGCCTTGAATTACAAATAAATCACTGACAGTGTCACTAGCAAAGCACCCCCACATTATCACACCTCCTCCTCCATGCTTCAAGGTGGGAACCACACATGCGGAGATCATCCGTTCACCTACTCTGCGTCTCACAAAGACACAGCAGTTGGAACCAAAAATCTCAAATTTGGACTAATCAGACCAAAGGACATATTTCCACCGGTCTAATGTCCATTGATCGTGTTTCTTGGCCCAAACAAGTCTCTCTTCTTATTGGTATCCTTTAGTAGTGGTTTCTTTGCAGCAATTCGACCATGAAGGCCTGATTCACGCAGTCTCCTCTGAACAGTTGATGTTGAGATGTGTCTGTTACTTGAACTCTGTGAAGCATTTATTTGGGCTGCAATTTCAAATCATATCAAATCAAATTGTATTTGTCACATGTGCCGAATACAACAGGTGTAGACCTTACAGTGAAATGCTTACTTACAAGCCCTTAAACCCCCCAAAAAAGTAAGAGATGAGAATAATAAATAATTAAAGAGCAGCAGTAAATAACTATAGCAAGGCTATATACAGGGGGTACCGGTACAGAGTCAATGTCAATGGGCGGGGGCACCGGTGTCAAGATAATTCTGAGGCTGGTAACTCTAATGAACTTATCATCTGCAGCAGAGGTAACTCGGGGTCTTCCTTTCCTGTGGCGGTCCTCATGAGAGATAGTTTTGTCATAGCACTTAATGGTTTTTGCGACTGCACTTGAAGAACATTTCAAATTTTCCAGATTGACTAACCTCCATGTCTTAAAATAATGATGGACTGTGATTTCTCTTTGATTATTTGCGCTTTTCTTGCCATAACATGGACTTGGTCTTTTACCAAATAGGACTAACTTCTGTATACCCCCCTACCTTGTCACAACAAAACTGATTGGCTCAAACACATTAAGGAAAGAAATTCCAAAAATTAACTTTTTTACAAGGTTAATTGAAATGCATTACAGGTGACTACCTCATGAAGCTGGTTGAGAGAATGCCAAGAGTGTGCAAAGCTGTCATCAAGGCAAATGGTGGCTACTTTGAAGAATCTCAAATATAAAATATTTTTTTATTTGTTTAGCACTTTTTTAGTTACTACATGATTCCCTATGTGTGTTATTTCATAGGTTTGATGTCTTCACTATTATTCTACAATGTAGAAAATAGTAAAAATAAAGAAAAACCCTGGAATGAGTAGGTATGTCCAAACTTTTGACTGGTCCTGTATATATTTATTGTTTGTATGTACGGTGCATTCTGAAAATATTCAGACCCCTTGACTTTTTCCACGTTGTTACGTTACAGCCTTATTCTAAAATGGATTAAAGAAATACAAATCCTCATCAATCTACACACAACACCCCACAATGACAAAGTAAAACATTTTTTTTTTCTCATTTATAAAAATAAACAGAAATATCTTATTGACATAAGTACTCAGACTCTTTGCTATGAGACTTGAAATTGAGCTCAGTCATTCCATCATTCTTAAATGGAAGAAGTTTGGAACCAAAAACACTTATCCTAGAGCTGGCCCCCAGCCAAAAATCAGGGGAGAAGGGCCTTGGTCAGACAGGTGACCAAAAACCCGATGGTCACTCTGACAGAGCTCGAGAGTACCTCTGTGGAGATGGGAGAACCATCCAGAAGGATAACCATTTCTGCAGCACTCCACCAATCAGGCCTTTATGGTAGAGTGGCCAGACGGAAACCACTCCTCAGTAAAAGGCACAACAAAGTACTGAGTAAAGGGTCTGAATACTTATGTAAATGTGATTTTTCCATTTTTAATTCTTAATAAATGCGCAAACATTTCTACAAACCTGTTTTTGCTTTGTCATTATGGGGTATTGTGTGTAGATTGATGAGGGAAAAAACAATTTAATCAATGTTAGAATAAGGCTGTAACTTAACTAAACGTGTAAAAAGTCAAGGGGTCTGAATACTTTCCTAATGCACTGTAGGGGTTAGGGATTTATAGAAAGTTTGTTCATTTGTATGTGCTGGGATTTAGCTAAGGTTAATACTTACAGAGTCAAGTGTATTTGTCCAGGCCTCAATTGTTCCTTGACTAGTACCATTCATTCTCACTGTCGATAATTCTGTTATAACTTCTAATGGTAACTGTGTCTACTGGTGAATTGGGAGAGCATGAAGTGATTGCAACCTAAGAGCTAACATATTTTTTGCAGCTGTGCTCCTTGCCAGCGTTAATAATCTCTGATTGAGATATTCAAGGGGATATCATTGTTAAGTAACGTAGCAGATGCAAAACATTGAATACTTAAATTCATGAATTTTGTAACTTTGTCCAAGAAGCATTTCACTGCAGGGCACTTGGACTATGTCCTACATCATATGAAGGAATGTGCCAATGGGACACAGTGATTGGGAATTTCATCCTCCTTTCTTTTGAAAAGAAATGCAGAGCAGAGGGGCATTGAAGGAATACATCTAAGATGGTATTCACTGTAATGTAAATGACATCTGTCTGTTTCCTTCCTTTGTAGACAGATTTGAAGTGCTCAGGGCAAGGTCTCCGTCCATTCAGCTGGTAATACTAAGAGACAGCAAGGTGAGTTCTACACGAGGCTTTGACTCTGGTCTAAGAATAAGCATCAGCAAGACATGATGAAAATATCTCTCAATTGGTACATACATGGTATGCTGAAGGATATACATTGCCCTCCGTATTTGTTAAGACAGTGAACCTTAAACTTTACATTTGGCTCTATATTCCAGCATTTGGGATGTGTGATCTAATGTTTCGTATGACCTTTTCTTTGAGGGTATTTTCATACATCTGTTTTTTCTGTTTAGAAATTAAAGCACTTCATGTATCTAGTCCCCCCATTTGAAGGTGTCTTATTTGGACAAATTCAATGATATTATATTAAAGTAGCCGAAAGTGTATTATTTGGACCCATATTCCATGCAATGAATAGGTCAAGCTTAGAGTTGCAAAATTCCAGGAACTTTCAATAAATTCCTAGTATTTTCAGAAATCCTGGTTGGAAGATTTCGGATTTCCTGATTATTCCCTCCTGATTCCAAGAATCCTCCAACCGGGATATCAGGAAAACCAGGGAATTTATTGAGAGTCAAGCTTGTGACTCCACAAACAGGTTAGATGCATTTGCAGTTTGTTTTGGTTGTGTTTCAGATGATTTTGTGCCCAACAGAAAAGTACCTTTTATTGTAAATAAGAAGAGAATATGTATCTGAACACTTGTTCATTAACGTGGATGCATCATTATTGGGGCAGCAGATATCCTAGTGGTTAGAGCGTTGGGCCAGTAACCAAAAGGTTGCTGGATCGAATCCCAGAGCGGACAAGGTAAACATCTGTTGTTCTGAACAAGACAGTTAACCCACTGTTCCCCGGTAGGCCGTCATTGTAAATAAGAATTTGTTCTTAACTGACTTGCCTAGTTAAAAAAAGAAATACACTGCTCAAAAAAATAAAGGGAACACTAAAATAACACATCATAGATCTGAATGAATGAAATAATCTTATTAAATACTTTTTTCTTTACATAGTTGAATGTGCTGACAACAAAATCACACAAAAATTATCAATGGAAATCAAATGTATCAACCCATGGAGGTCTGTATTTGGAGTCACACTCAAAATTAAAGTGGAAAACCACACTACAGGCTGATCCAACTTTGATGTAATGTCCTTAAAACAAGTCAAAATGAGGCTCAGTAGTGTGTGTGGCCTCCACGTGCCTGAATGACCTCCCTACAACGCCTGGGCATGCTCCTGATGAGGTGGCGGATGGTCTCCTAAGGGATCTCCTCCCAGACCTGGACTAAAGCATCCGCCAACTCCTGGACAGTCTGTGGTGCAACGTGGCGTTGGGGGATGGAGCGAGACATGATGTCCCAGATGTGATCAATTGGATTCAGGTCTGGGGAACGGGCAGGCCAGTCCTTAGCATCAATGCCTTCCTCTTGCAGGAACTGCTGACACACTCCAGCCACATGAGGTCTAGCATTGTCTTGCATTAGGAGGAACCCAGGGCCAACCGCACCAGCATATGGTCTCACAAGGGGTCTGAGGATCTCATCTCGGTACCTAATGGCAGTCAGGCTACCTCTGGCGAGCACATGGAGGGCTGTGCGGCCCCCCAAAGAAATGCCACCCCACACCATGACTGACCCACCGCCAAACCGGTCATGCTGGAGGATGTTGCAGGCAGCAGAACGTTCTCCACGGCGTCTCCAGACTCTGTCACGTCTGTCACGTGCTCAGTGTGAACCTGCTTTCATCTGTGAAGAGCACAGGGCGCCAGTGGCGAATTTGCCAATCTTGGTGTTCTCTGGCAAATGCCAAACGTCCTGCACAGTGTTGGGCTGTAAGCACAACCCCCACCTGTGGACGTTGGGCCCTCATACCACCCTCATGGAGTCTGTTTCTGACCGTTTGAGCAGACACATGCACATTTGTGGCCTGCTGGAGGTCATTTTGCAGGGCTCTGGCAGTGCTCCTCCTTGCACAAAGGCGGAGGTAGTGGTCCTGCTGCTGGGTTGTTGCCCTCCTACGGCCTCCTCCACGTCTCCTGATGTACTGGCCTGTCTCCTGGTAGCGCCTCCATGCTCTGGACACTACGCTGACAGACACAGCAAACCATCTTGCCACAGCTCGCATTGATGTGCCATCCTGGATGAGCTGCACTACCTGAGCCACTTGTGTGGGTTGTAGACTCCATCTCATGCTACCACTAGAGTGAAAGCACCACCAGCATTCAAAAGTGACCAAAACATCAGCCAGGAAGCATAGGAACTGAGAAGTGGTCTGTGGTCACCACCTTCAGAACCACTCCTTTATTGGGGGTGTCTTGCTAATTGCCTATAATTTCCACCTGTTGTCTATTCCATTTGCACAACAGCATGTGAAATGTATTGTCAATCAGTGTTGCTTCCTAAGTGGACAGTTTGATTTCACAGAAGTGTGATTGACTTGGAGTTACATTGTGTTGTTTAAGTGTTCCCTTTATTTTTTTGAGCAGTGTATATATTCACAAAACAAACAGCAAATGCATCCAACAAGCCCCCTCCCCTAGTAAAAGCATTATGCATTTTACCCAATGACATAGAATAATATGTGTATTTAAAATGAGACACACAATACACAGATCATAGCTCTAAAGGCTTCTAAACCACCATCACCACAATGAGGAACGGCTGGGGCAGTAGTCGGTAGAGGAATGGCTGGGGCAGTAGTCGGTAGAGGAATGGCTGGGGCAGTAGTCGGTAGAGGAATGGCTGGGGCAGTAGTCGTTAGAGGAACGGCTGGGGCAGTAGTCGGTAGAGGAACGGCTGGGGCAGTAGTCGGTAGAGGAATGGCTGGGGCAGTAGTCGGTAGAGGAATGGCTGGGGCAGTAGTCGGTAGAGGAATGGCTGGGGCAGTAGTCGGTAGAGGAATGGCTGGGGCAGTAGTCGGTAGAGGAACGGCTGGGGCAGTAGTCGGTAGAGGAATGGCTGGGGCAGTAGTCGTTAGAGGAATGGCTGGGGCAGTAGTCGTTAGAGGAATGGCTGGGGCAGTAGTCAGTAGAAGAACTGTCCCTTTTGTACACAGAGCGTGCAGAGAGCTCTGTATTTATGGAGAAAATCTAATTATGCAAACGATACGGAGGCCCCTCGAACGGCGCTGTAGCCTCCTTGTGAGTGCGGAGCGTGGTTGGTGAATACGGGAGGAACAGCTTGGCTGCATCCCACAGGAGCAGACCTGACGACTATCTGCAGCTGGTGCTGAGAATTGTAATTTTTAAATATTCACATATTTAATCAGCTGAAAGTGCTCTTATGAGAAACCCACTCTCAGAGGCAGAGGCAGCCCGCTGTCACAGCCAGTAGCAACAAAACCACAGCAAGACTGGGCTAGGTTGAGAGGATGGTGTGTGTGTGTGTGTGTGTGTGTGTGTGTGTGTGTGTGTGTGTGTGTGTGTGTGTGTGTGTGTGTGTGTGTGTGTGTGTGTGTGTGTGTGTGTGTGTGTGTGTGTGTGTGTGTGTGTGCGTGCGTGCGTGCGTGCGTGCGTATTTTGGGTGAAAATATTCAATGGTCGTTCATAGTCTACATCCAATATCAGAATTAAAATGCTCATTAGAAATATTAGAGACATGCACTTGGTTGTAAATATGCTATAAATGGGATACAATAGCTGCGTTGCTGTGAAACCATAAATGTGTTTATTTCCATATTACCATTCCAAGCATAATCATTCCACATTACTCAGTCCTGGTGGATAATTAACACTAGAGTGTTAAAGTATCACTGGAGGTAGCAATGAAGGAGTAGAGAGAAACAAAGTGGACAAAACATTAAGAACACCTGCTCTTTCCATGACATAGACTGACCAGGTGAATCCAGGTGAAAGCTATGATCCCTTATTGATGTCACCTGTTCAATCCACTTCAATCGGTGTAGATGACGGGGAGGAGACAGGTTAAAGAAGGATTTTTAAACCTTGAGACAATTGAGACATGGATTGTGAATGTGTGCCATTCAGAGGGTGAATGGGAAGACAAGGGATGTAAGTGCCTTCGAATGGAGTACGGTAGTAGATGCCAGGTGCACTGGTTTGTGTCAAGAACTGCAACGCTGCTGTTTTTCTTTTTTTACGCTCAACAGTTTCCTGTGTGTATCAAGAATGGTCCACTACCTAAAGGACATCCAGCCAACTTGACAACCGTGGGAAGCATTGGAGTCAACATGGGCCAGCATCCCTGTGGAACGCTTTCCGAAATTGAGGCTGTCCTGAGGGCAAAAGCGGGTGCAGTTCAGTATTAGGAAGGTGCTCCTTAATGTTCTGCACACTTAATGTATAATGACCCATAAGTGTGTACATCATTTGTATTTAGTTGTTGATCACTTTATGCATGCAAGACTAAGTCGCTTTGGGTAAAGTATCTGCTAAAGAGGTAAGAGATTGAAACATTTTGAGTGGGAAGTTTCCCATGGAGTATAGCATTGTGGGTAAACGTCCTTGGATGCCACAACTATTGTAGATTTATTTTATAAATGTTTTATTTAACCTTTGTTTAACCTTTATTTAACCTTCGTTTAATTAGGCAAGTCAGTTAAGAACAAATTCTTATTTACAATGACGGCCAAACCAAGATGACGCTGGGCCAATTGTGCGCCTCCCTATGGGACTCCCAATCACGGCCGGATGTGATGCAGCCTGGATTCGAACCAGGGTCTGTAGTGACGCCTCTTGCAAGGCATACAATAAGAGCAAAAACAATGTTCAATGTACAGCCTTGCCAGCTAACAATAACAATCAGTATTGCTATTGAACACAGTGTTTGCTTCTAGTGGAAGTAAAAAATCGTATTTTTTGTTCTCCAAACCGCTTGTGTTAACAATAACAGCAGTGCACTGCAGCAGAACCGAAACATCTCAAAGCAAGTGACACAGCCCATGGAAAGAGGGATCATTTGCAAAATAATTTATGCTGCTATAAACTGAAAGTAAAATCACACCTCTAATCCAATGACATGCATATTTATAACCTAAACGTGACAATACGCTGGTACTAAATGAACACACGTTCAGCCACAACCCTGACCTCTTTTTAATCGTTATCGCACAGGAATTAAGTGTGGCAGGCAGACTGGATGAAGCTGTGAAAACAACTGGAACTGTTGTGTGTTCAGCCTCCCTCCCTACGGGAATAGCATATGTGCATTAACGATATGGAACTTTAAAGATAAATATATAAATACAAATATTCCTGATACTGAGGCAGAGCTACCAAGCTACTGAGGCAACGTCAATTAGCTGGGTACGCTGCTTAAACCTGTCAACAGAATATCTGAGCTGGCTTTTATTACAGAGCACAGGGACTGCGTCTGAGTGTGAGATTGAGGAGGCATCATATTTCATTATGTGCTGGTGGTTTTTTTTTTTTGGGGTTGTTTTTTGGTGGCAGGGTAAAAATATGTCCCGGCTGCAGAAGCCATGCAGTCCCCAGACACCCAGCATGCTGTGTTGTGTACTGCAGGTTAACAAAGGGAAGACAGAAGTCAAGACTGTGACACTGTGAGGTACAGGGAACAAGGTGCCACAATACCACAGCTAGAAAACTACACAAGAGGAATATGAAAGTAGGAGGGAGAGAGGGAGAGAGAGAGCGAGAGAGAGAGAGAGAGCGAGAGAGAGAGAGAGAGAGACACACAGAGCAGAATCATCCCAGTGTTAATCAGAATCCAATCTCCAAGACGTTGTCTCTCAGTGGAACGATTGCGTTGTCTCTCAGTGGAACCATTAACTTGATTTTATATTTTTTGAGAAACACACAATTGAACCCAACCAAATCATGTGGAAACAAAAATATAACTACTTGACACATTGGAAAGAATTAACCAAAAAAAACAGAGCAAACTACTTGGCCCTAAACAGATATTGCTATTGAGAAAGGACGCCGAAGGCAGACCTGACTCTCAAGAGAAGACAGGCTATGTGCACACTGGCCACAAAATGAGGTGGAAACTGAGCTGCACTTCCTAACCTCCTGCCAAATGTATGACAATGTTAGAGACACATATTTCCATCAGATTACACAGACCCACAAAGAATTAGAAAACAAACCCAATGTTGATAAACTCATAAACTTAGCAAAGAAACTTCCTCTCACTGTGAACTGCATTTATTTTCAGCAAATTTAACATGTGTAAATATGTACCCTTTCAGACAGTGGAAAGGGTGATCAGTGATCTCCATCATTGATCTCCATCAGTGATCACCATCAGTGATCACCATTAGTGAGCACCATCAGTGATCTCCATCAGTGATCACCATCAGTGATCTCCATCAGTGATCTCCATCAGTGATCTCCATTAGTGATCTCCATCACTGATCACCATCAGTCTACAGTTAGTAAATCGACTCACTGTTTAGATGCTCTAACTACACGATGTCAATAGAAATTAGGAAAAATGATTTTATATTCATCAAAATCAATAGTTGTCATTTCCTCTCGCTATCTAAACGGAAGCATCCTACCTAGGTAAACACGGGACTAATGAATCCCTAATGATACAGAAGTTGTCCGTCTACCAGGTGTATGACCGTAAATGTCACATGCACACGGGCCAAGCCAAACGCTGGACACGGAGGTGTTCTATCTCAAACACATTTGAGACAGCCGGTAATCATAAATGGCATGGTGATAAGAACGCATCTTCAGCATTACAAACTTTAGGATTAGCATCTTTAGGATTACCGGATTTACTCGTATATTTACCTATCTCCTTAAAACACCCTTCCACCGGGCTGCCCCACCAGGACACCCTACCAGGCCTCCCGCTGCCAGAGGATCAAACGGGCTCAAGTAGTTGTCCAGCTGGTACCATGGAGAGCCCCGTGGATTACTCTATCATACCGCCATAGGGTGAGTGACATAGAGGATGTCAGAGGATGTATCCCACTAGTAGCTCTAATACCCTGGTGTATCCCACTAGTAGCTCTAATACCCTGGTGTATCCCACTAGTAGCTCTAATACCCTGGTGTATCCACTATTAGCTCTAATACCCTGGTGTATCCACCATTAGCTCTAATACCCTGGTATATCCACCATTAGCTCTAATACCCTGGTATATCCACTATTAGCTCTAATACCCTGGTGTATACACTATTAGCTCTAATACCCTGGTGTATACACTATTAGCTCTAATACCCTGGTATATCCACTAGTAGCTCTAATACCCTGGTGTATCCACTAGTAGCTCTAATACCCTGGTATATCCACTAGTAGCTCTAATACCCTGGTATATCTTCTATTAGCTCTAATTCCCCCACTATTAGCTCTAATACCCTGGTATATCCACCATTAGCTCTAATTCCCTGGTATATCCACCATTAGCTCTAATTCCCTGGTGTATCCACCATTAGCTCTAATACCCTGGTATATCCACTATTAGCTCTAATACCCTGGTGTATACACTATTAGCTCTAACACCCTGGTGTATACACTATTAGCTCTAATACCCTGGTATATCCACTATTAGCTCTAATACCCTGGTATATCCACTAGTAGCTCTAATACCCTGGTGTATCCCACTAGTAGCTCTAATACCCTGGTTTATCCACTATTAGCTCTAATACCCTGGTGTATCCACTAGTAGCTCTAATACCCTGGTATATCCTCTATTAGCTCTAATTCCCCCACTATTAGCTCTAATACCCTGGTATATCCACCATTAGCTCTAATACCCTGGTGTATCCACTAGTAGCTCTAATACCCTGGTATATCCACCATTAGCTCTAATACCCTGGTGTATCCCACTAGTAGCTCTAATACCCTGGTATATCCACTATTAGCTCTAATACCCTGGTGTATCCCACTAGTAGCTCTAATACCCTGGTGTATCCACTATTAGCTCTAATTCCCTGGTGTATCCACTATTAGCTCAAATACCCTGGTTTATCCTCCATTAGCTCTAATACCCTGGTGTATCCCACTAGCAGCTCTAATACCCTGGTATATCCACTAGTAGCTCTAATACCCTGGTGTATCAACTTTTAGCTCTAATTCCCTGGTGTATCCACTATTAGCTCAAATACCCTGGTTTATCCTCCATTAGCTCTAATACCCTGGTGTATCCCACTAGTAGCTCTAATACCCTGGTATATCCACTATTAGCTCTAATACCCTGGTGTATTCACTATTAGCTCTAATACCCTGGTGTATTCACTATTAGCTCTAATACCCTGGTGTATCCACTATTAGCTCTAATACCCTGGTATATCCACCATTAGCTCTAATACCCTGGTATATCCACTAGTAGCTCTAATACCCTGGTTTATCCGTTATTAGCTCTAATACCCTAGTGTATCCCACCATTAGCTCTGGTAATAACTCAGTATGAGCTCACAGTAACTCTTGGCCAAGTTACGCCTCCTGCCCATAATTAGGTTACTATTTAATCTCCCAACGGAGCCCAATGTCAGTAGGATAAAGTGGGTATTTATTTAATGCTACCTGGGGCTGTGTCTGCCTGCCTCTGTCTCTGGGCGTCTGTCACAGCACCTGCAATTAAAAGAATAGGGGACGAAGGCTGGCGCATTACACACCTGCAGAGGCCACTCATACACTAGGAGGAGGAGACTAGGGCCAGACGGTAGGAGGAGGAGGAGACCGGGGCCAGACGGTAGAAGGAGGAGGAGACTAGGGCCAGACGGTAGGAGGAGGAGGAGGAGACTAGGGCCAGACGGTAGGAGGAGGAGGAGGAGGAGGAGGAGGAGACCAGGACCAGACGGTAGAAGGAGGAGGAGACTAGGGCCAGACGGTAGGAGGAGGAGGAGGAGGAGGAGGAGACCAGGACCAGACGGTAGGAGGAGGAGGAGACTAGGGCCAGATGGTAGGAGGAGGAGGAGGAGACTAGGGCCAGACGGTAGGAGGAGGAAGAGGAGACTAGTGCCAGACGGGAGGAGGAGGAGACTAGGGCCAGACGGTAGGAGGAGGAGGAGACTAGGGCCAGACGGTAGGAAGAGGAGGAGACTAGGGCCAGACGGTAGGAGGAGGAGGAGTCTAGGGCCAGACGGTAGCAGGAGGAGGAGGAGAATAGGGCCAGACGGTAGCAGGAGGAGGAGGAGAATAGGGCTAGATGGTAGGAGGAGACTAAGGCCAGACGGTAGGAGGAGGAGGAGGAGAATAGGGCCAGACGGTAGGAGGAGACTGGGGCCAGACGGTAGGAGGAATATACAGCTCAGTGAGAATAAAGACAATTAGAAAAAGGCAATCACATTAACACTATACAAATACAAGTGTAAACCTGTTCCGACTGTCACTTACACGGAGTGGTTAATCGCCCCCCAATAAACAGCTCTTACTCTGTTAGCTTGGTTTGACTTCTTTCTGTAACAGATATCCATCAGCTCAGGAGACTTCTTTATTTATATATCTATTTCATCTTTCATTTATTTATAAAGAGTTTTTAAATACCACCCACGTCTGTTCTACCCTTCCTCCTTCGTCTCCTCGGCTCTCCGGTTGAGATTCCGCTAGGCACCACAGCACCGGCATGGCTGCTGACAGTTCTTTACCTCTGTGATTCCTAGATCCAAACCCTGCACATATTGTACATTTCTGTCTGTGTTCTAAATGGTGGGTTTGTAGACAGCAAAGTCTGACAGAGATGTGAAGTACCCTAGACAGTGAGTAAAGCACCCCAGACAGAGAGTAAAGTACCCCAGACAGAGAGTAAAGCACCCCAGACAGAGAGTAAAGTACCCCAGACAGAGAGTAAAGCACCCCAGACAGAGAGTTAAGCACCCCAGACAGAGAGTTAAGCACCCTGGATGGAGAGTAAAGTACCCCAGACAGAGAGTTAAGTAACCCAGACAGAGAGTTAAGCACCCCAGACAGAGAGTTAAGCACCCCGGATGGAGAGTAAAGTACCCCAGACTGAGAGTAAAGCACCCCAGACAGAGAGTTAAGTACCCCAGACAGAGAGTTAAGTACGCTAGACAGAGAGTTACCCAGACAGAGATTTAAGTACCCCGGACAGAGAGTTAAGTACCCCAGACAGAGAGTTAAGTACCCCAGACAGAGAGTTAAGTACCCCAGACGGCAAAACCTACTCTTGGTAAGGCTGGGGAGCTGCTGAGAAATTATACAGGTTGGAAATCTAATCTGTATGCAGAAGTTGGGATATTTTTTACATATTTTTTTAATTTAGCCATAAAAATGAAAGCCCCTACTGAACTTCTATAGACTACTGATTGTAGTTCAAAGTGGAATCGTCTGAAAAGTACAAGTCGTTATACTCTTAGAAGATGATTGAAAAGGTTCTGATGTCTTTGAAAACTGCTCACACAAACTGTTCACACCATCCATGTTAGACTGGCGCAATACGGCTTGTCAAGATTTAGAATTCATATTCAATAAAATCACACACACAGACAGAGAAAATAATCTCAGTAAACTGTTCATGTTTTGTGTGGGAAGAGAGCCATGAGATTTTTTATTTTTATTTTTTACTTTTCGTGTATTTTCGAAAATGACTAACTGTTACAATTACAAACAGACGCTAGAGTGTGTTGGTCCATATCTGCACATTATCGTGTCCCGACTCTGTCGCTAATCAAACAGCTCTGTTACCTTTTATTTCTTTCATATGGACATAATTCCGTTTTAGAGACAGGTTTAGGAATAAAAGGAGGAAGCATAATAATTCAGTTTTAGAGGCAGGTTTAGGAATAAAAAGAGGAAACATAATAATTCAGTTTTAGAGGCAGGTTTAGGAATAAAAGGGAGGAAGCATAATAATTCAGTTTTAGAGACAGGTTTAGGAATAAAAGGGAGGAAGCATAATAATTCAGTTTTAGAGGCAGGTTTAGGAATAAAAAGAGGAAACATAATAATTCAGTTTTAGAGGCAGGTTTAGGAATAAAAGGGAGGAAGCATAATAATTCAGTTTTAGAGGCAGGTTTAGGAATAAAAGGAGGAGACATAACATGCTGAACAGGGACATCTAGGGTTGAAGCAAGGTTTTGCAGCATTGAGTGAACAGTGACATATGCCAATCTCAATAGAAATGGCACCCTTTCAAGAAAGGTGGAAAGAACATGCATGGTTTCTAGTTAGAAATACAGGTAGACCAGAGAGGCCATGTCTGACTGGCAGAGGACTTCATGCCCTGATTAGAAACACCTGGACTCCTAATTTGTGTTTCCTACAAATGTTGTTTCTGGTGCAACATTTGTACCTGCACACTTAAGAAGGTGAAAGGTTAAACGGCTGTGATTGTTACCTTCCTGATGCAGTAAAAAATAATACAATCCAAGTAAGCTTTACGTGACGTCTTTTTGAGTGTCGGACCCATCTCAATTTCTTTTACTTATCTGAAATCCAGGGTTATACGCACCAACCAAATTTCGGGCAGAGCGCGATAGTTCTCTTTTGATTGGTTTAGAGTTAGAGAAAGTATTTTCCCGGGTCACAAGGTCACAATAATGATCATCATTTCTCTACAGGGTGAACATAGTCAGTGAATCATGTTCTATTTTATTGTGGTCATTTTAACAACAGACCCCATTCAACAGATTCCTCAAATTGCAAGTGCACGTTAAATGTGTTTGACCGTTTATTTGCTAGACCCTCAAAAGACACTAGAAATAGTTGAGTACATTTACCAGAGTACCTATTTACTCAACTCGAACCAGCCCCTATCAAACAGTAGGTGGTCTTGATTATGATTCAAGAGACCACTATGGCCTGCACAATGAACAAAGGCTCTCGGGTCAAAAGGGCTGAAGGTTTTCAAAAGATAAAACAGGAGATTAAATGGTTCTAAAGATGATGGAATGGAACAGAATGTAGAATTGTTAGAACAACTTGTTTTCAATCATTGTTCATTGTTCTATAATTTTTTGGATTGAAGAACAACAGGCATTTTCATCAACAATGTTGTGTGCTATTTAGTACACAACATTTATGACAGAGCCCCTACCCTGTTGGTTGATGGGGTATTTTTTTCCACTCTCATGCATTGTTGAACTGAAGTGAAACCATCCGCAGCATCTTTAAAGCGCTTAGTTGACAGTTTGTGAGATGAATAAATAAAGTGACGCATTCTTTAATCCAGTGCTCTCTGTCCCTGCAGATCTGTCCCACAACAGCTGTGGGTTTTTAACTGTTATCCTCAAACAGAATTATTTCACTTCTGCTCTAGCCTGCTCATTACTATTGCATGGTCCACGGCCACTTCTACTTATCAAGAAGCGCATTAAAATATTTACTAACTGGTAACAACTGAGGGGGCCCCTGGTATTACAGGACCGGAGTTACCATGAAAAAACACAAAATGCTGAGTAATGGATGAATACGTCATTTAGCCACATGCTGCATATTCCATACAGAAGGACCCACTGCACCTCCCTCCTAACACTACGAAGGCCCCACCGCACCTCCCTACATTAAAGGTGTATTTTATAGAAGAAGAATGGGAGTAGACCAATTTAGGAGCGCATTCCAGTGCTAGAAGGGAGTAGACAGATCTAGGAGCACATTTCGGTGCTAGAAGGGGAGGAGACACATCTAAGAGCGCATTCCGGTGCTAGAAGGGGAGTAGACAGATCTAGTAGCGCATTTTGGCGCTAGAAGGGGAGTAGACAGATTTAGGAGCGCATTCCGGTGCTAGAAGGGGAGTAAACAAATCTAGGAGCGCATTCCGGTGATTTGAATTGGAGTAGACAGATCTAGGAGCGCATTGCGGTGCTAGAAGGGGAGTAGACAGATCTAGGAGCGCATTCCGGTGCTCGAAGAATGCTGGAAGGGGAGTACACAGATCTAAAAGTGCATTTCAGTGCTAGAAGGGGAGTAGACAGATCTAGGAGCGCATTCCGGTGCTAGAAGGGGAGTAGGCAGATTTAGGAGCGCATTCCGGTGCTCGAAGAATGCTGGAAGGGGAGTAGACAGATTTAGGAGCTCATTCTGGTGCTAGAAGGGGAGTAGGCAGATTTAAGAGCGCATTCCGGTGCCCGAAGAATGCTGGATAGGGAGTAGACAGATTTAGTAGTGCATTCCGGTAATGGAAGGGGAGTAGACAGATCTAGGACCGCATTCCCGGTGTTCAAAGGGGAGTAGACAGATCTAGGAGCGCATTCCGGTGCTAGAAGGGGAGAAGACAGATCTAGGAGCGCATTCCGGTGCTAGAAGGGGAGTAGACAAATCTAGGAGCGCATTCCGGTGCTAGAAGGGGAGTAGACAGATATAGGAGCACATTCCGGTGCTAGAAGGGGAGTAGACAGATATAGGAGCGCATTCCGGTGATTTGAATTGGAGTAGACAGATCTAAGAGCGCATTGCAGTGCTAGAAGGGGAGAAGACAGATCTAGGAGCGCATTTCGGTGCTAGAAGGTGAGTAGACAGATCAAGGAGCGCATTCCGGTGCTAGAAGGGGAGAAGACAGATCTAGGAGCGCATTCCGGTGCTAGAAGGGGAGTAGACAGATTTAGGAGCGCATTCTGGTGCTAGAAGGGGAGTAGACAGACTTAGGAGCGCATTCCGGTGCTAGAAGGGGAGTAGACAAATCTAGGAGCGAATTCCGGTGCTAGAAGGGGAGTAGACAGATCTAGGAGCACATTGAGGTGTTAAAAGGGGAGTAGACTGATCTAGGAGCGCATTGAGGTGCTAGAAGGGGAGTAGAAAGATCTAGGAGCGCATTCCGGTGCTAGAAGGGGAGTAGACAGATATAGGAGCACATTCCGGTGCTAGAAGGGGAGTAGACAGATCAAGGAGCGCATTCCGGTGCTAGAAGGGGAGTAGACAGATTTAGGAGCGCATTCTGGTGCTAGAAGGGGAGTAGGCAGATTTAAGAGTGCATTCCGGTGCCCGAAGAATGCTGGATAGGGAGTAGACAGATTTAGTAGTGCATTCCGGTAATGGAAGAGGAGTAGACAGATCTAGGACCGCATTCCCGGTGTTCAAAGGGGAGTAGACAGATCTAGGAGCGCATTCTGGGGGCTTGAAGGGGAGTAGACAGGTCAAGGAGCGCATTCCGGTGCTAGAAGGGGAGAAGACAGATCTAGGAGCGCATTCCGGTGCTAGAAGGGGAGTAGACAGATTTAGGAGCACATTCTGGTGCTAGAAGGGGAGTAGACAGACTTAGGAGCGCATTCCGGTGCTAGAAGGGGAGTAGACAAATCTTGGAGCGAATTCCGGTGCTAGAAGGGGAGTAGACAGATCTAGGAGCACATTGAGGTGCTAAAAGGGGAGTAGACTGATCTAGGAGCGCATTGAGGTGCTAGAAGGGGAGTAGAAAGATCTAGGAGCGCATTCCGGTGCTAGAAGGGGAGTAGACAGATATAGGAGCACATTCCGGTGCTAGAAGGGGAGTAGACAGATCTAGTAGCGCATTTTGGCGCTAGAAGGGGGGTAGACAGATCTAAGAGCGCATTCCGGTGCTAGAAGGGGAGAAGACAGATCTAGGAGCTCATTCCGGTGCTAGAAGGGGAGTAGACAAATCTAGGAGCGCATTCCGGTGCTAGAAGGGGAGTAGACAGATTTAGAAGCGCATTGAGGTGCTAGAAGGGGAGTAGACAGATATAGGAGCACATTCCGGTGCTAGAAGGGGAGTAGACAGATCTAGGAGCGCAATCCAATGGTGGAAGGGGAGTAAACAGATCAAGGAGCGCATTTTGGTGCTAGTTGGGGAGTAGACAGATCTAGGAGCATCTTCCGGTGCTCAAAGAATGCTGGAAGGGGAGTAGACAGATCTAGGAGCGCATTTTGGTGCTAGAAGGGGAGTAGACAGATCTAGGAGCGCATTCCGGTGCTAGAAGGGGAGTTGGCAGATTTAGGAGTGCATTCCGGTGCTAGAAGGGGAGTAGACAGATATAGGAGCGCATTCCGGTGATTTGAATTGGAGTAGACAGATCTAGGAGCGCATTGCGGTGCTAGAAGGGGAGTAGACAGATCTAGGAGCGCATTCCGGTGCTTGAAGAATGCTGGAAAGGGAGTAGACAGATCTAGGAGCGCATTTCGGTGCTCGAAGAATGCTGGAAGGGGAGTAGACAGATCTAGGAGAGCATTTTGGTGCTGGAAGGGGAATAGACAGATCTAGGAGCGCATTCCGGTGCTCACAGGGGAGTAGACAGATCTAGGAGCGCAATCCGGGGGCTAGAAGGGGAGTAGACAGGTCTAAGAGCGCATTTCAGTGCTAGAAGGGGAGTAGACAGATCTAGGAACGCATTTCGTCGCTAGAAGGGGAGTAGACAGATCTTGGAGCGCATTCCGGTGCTAGAAGGGGAGTAGACAGATCTACGAGCCCATTTCGGTGCTTGAAGAATGCTGGAAGGGGAGTAGACAGATTTAGGAGCGCATTCTGGTGCTAGAAGGGGAGTAGACAGATCTAGGAGCGCATTCCGGTGCTTGAAGAACGCTGGAAGAGGAGTAGAAAGACCCAGGAGCACATTTCGGTGCTCGAAGAATGCTGGTAGGGGAGTAGACAGATCTACGAGCCCATTTCGGTGCTTGAAGAATGCTGGAAGGGGAGTAGACAGATTTAGGAGCGCATTCTGGTGCTAGAAGGGGAGTAGACAGATCTAGGAGCACATTCCGGTGCTTGAAGAATGCTGGAAGGGGAGTAGACAGATCTAGGAGTGCATTTCGGTGCTCGAAGAATGCTGGAAGGGGAGTAGACAGATCTAGGAGCGCATTCCGGTGCTGGAAGAGGAGTAGACAGATCTAGGAACGCATTTCGTCGCTAGAAGGGGAGTAGACAGATCAAGGAGCGCATTCCGGTGCTAGAAGGGGAGTAGACAGATCTAGGAACGCATTTCGTCGCTAGAAGGGGAGTAGACAGATCAAGGAGCGCATTCCGGTGCTAGAAGGGGAGTAGACAGATCTACGAGCCCATTTCGGTGCTTGAAGAATGCTGGAAGGGGAGTAGACAGATTTAGGACCGCATTCAGGTGCTAGAAGGGGAGTAGACAGATCTAGGAGCACATTTCGGTGCTCGAAGAATGCTGGAAGGGGAGTAGACAGATCTAGGAGCGCATTCCGGTGCTGGAAGGGGAGTAGACAGATCTAGGAATGCATTCCGGTGCTCAAAGGGGAGTAGACAGTTCTAGGAGCGCATTCCGGTGCTCGGCTTGGCTTCCCTGTGTTGGAGAGACACACAGAGACACACAGACATTAGGCAGACAGAATGGAACTTCGCAGCTCAACGGCTGGAGGGTGAAGGATTTGTACCAGGTGAGAATGTGTGGCTACAGGAGAGTTCAAAGAAGCACACAGAGACACAGAGTACGGACATAGCTGAGCGTGGATTTCCATGCAGTGATTACAGGAGTAAACTGACTACAGGAGCTTATGGAAGTTTAACTTCCAGACAAGCAACTAGTCAAGGGTTAGCAAGCAGATGTTTTCTTTGGTAACAGTATGGCTTAGTTATTACTTTGATTTTCAGTTGATACCAAGCAACATCGGTTATGATAAGCTGTGAATCAGCCCTACTTTTAACCCTGTCACCTTCAGCCCTACTTTCAAGCCCTCCCCTTCAGCCTTTCTTCCAACCCCTCCCCTTCAGCTTTACTTTCAAGCCCTCCCCTTCAGCGTTACTTTCAAGCCCTCCCCTTCAGCCCTACTTTCAAGCCCTCCCCTTCAGCCCTACTTTCAAGCCCTCCCCTTCAGCGTTACTTTCAACCCCTCCCCTTCAGCGTTACTTTCAACCCCTCCCCTTCAGCCCTACTTTCAACCCCTCCTTCAGCGTTACTTTCAACCCCTCCCTTCAGCGTTACTTTCAACCCCTCCCCTTCAGCCCTACTTTCAACCCCTCCCCTTCAGCCCTACTTTCAAGCCCTCTCCTTCAATCTTACTTTCAACCCCTGCCCACGTGTTCCCACTCCCATTTATGTGACAACTGGAGACAGGTGCACTTCCTCTGATCTACCCCATCAGATGGGAGAGTCAATGTGAATAGAAAGACTGCAACTAAACACCAGCTAGAAACTTTCTATGGATCATTGTGTAAATGGAATGGTGCCATTAAAGCATCACCTCGCAACCAAAGTGACACGTCAGGGTCTGTTCGGCATTAAGGAATAAATAGAGGCTGTGAAAGAGCACTTGGAGACAGCCCGTTTTATTTTCTGGTATTTTTCGTCTTCTGTCTTCGTCATCAGTTAAAGTAACATGTATCTTCCTTTAATGTGAACGTTTAAGATCCCTCTTGAAAAAGGGTGTACTTAATCATTTGGCAGTGTAAGCGGAGGAATCTTATATTCCAAGAGCTTTAAAATCATACAAGTACGTCTAAACATCATTCAGGAACAAGAATAAGAACACGCTCAATACAGTAATCCCCCTGCAGATTGTCAGCTTTCCCTACATCACTCCCTGCTATGGATGGATGTTTATAAAAAGGAACGCCACTATGCCAAGAATGCCTTTTGGGAAACAGTGAGTCACCTACTCTGGCATCGCAGGCATTTTGGGAAGCGTTCAAGAAAGCTCCAAACTCTAATAGCTGTCTGACTCTGAATAAAACAGAAGAGAGAGAGAGAGAGAGAGAGAGAGAGAGAGAGAGAGAGAGAGAGAGAGAGAGAGAGAGAGAGAGAGAGAGAGAGAGTGTGTGAGAGTAAGTGTAAGAGAGAGAGAGAGATAGCGAGAGAGGGAGAGAGAGAGAGAGAGAGAGAGAGAGCGTGTGAGAGGAAAAGTAAGAGAGAGGGAGATAGCGAGAGAGAGAGAGAGAGAGAGAGAGAGAGAGAGAGAGAGAGAGAGAGAGGAGAGAAGCTGGGAACTCAGGCCCCTCAGTCTTAAATCAAATCACGAGCTGACAAATCAAATCGTTCAGGTAAAAACACAACACACACTTAGCTTTCAAGACAGAGCACTAAAGAGCAGTGTTGCTGACAATGTAATCAAAGAGTAAAGAGGAATGTTTGTTCTCTTAGCTGTTAATTGTCAGCGAGCGAGGCTGTCATCTTTGAGCGGCGATGGTTTAAATGCTAACGAGCTTGTCATGGTGCCATTAAACCAAGGGCCGAAAAACACTTGAGCTGTGCGAGAAGCTCTCATGGCCCCCGAATACTGTGCTGTGCGTGCAAATATGGCATAGAGAGGGAGTAATGTATGTGTTGGGGAGATTGTAAGGTGTGTCTTTCGGATGGGACTTTAAACAGGTGTCCTGACTCTCTGTGGTCACTAAAGATCCCATGGCAATTATCATAAGAGTAGGGGTGTTAACCCCGGTGTCCTGGTCAAATTCCCAATCTGGCCCTCATACCATCATGGCCATCTAATCATCCCACCTGTAACTATTGCCCAGGTTGTTGCTGTAAATGAGAATGCGTTCTCAGTCAATTTACCTGGTAAAATAAGGGTAATAAAATACATAATGTTGGGTAGCTGGTAATGTTGGGGACATGGTAATCTTAGGTAGTTGGGTAATGTTGAGGATATGGTAATATTGAGAAGATGGTAATGTTGGGGACATGGTAATATTGAGAAAATGGTCATGTTGGGGACATGGTAATATTGAGAAGATGGTAATGTTGAGAAGATGGTAATGTTGGGGACATGGTAATATTGAGAAGATGGTAATATTGAGAAGATGGTAATGTTGGGGACATGGTAATGTTGAGAAGATGGTAATGTTGAGAAGATGGTAATGTTGGGGACATGGTAATATTGAGAAGATGGTAATGTTGGGGACATGGTAATGTTGAGAAGATGGTAATGTTGAGAAGATGGTAATGTTGAGGACATGGTAATATTGAGAAGATGGTAATATTGAGAAGATGGTAATGTTGGGGACATGGTAATGTTGAGAAGATGGTAATGTTGAGGACATGGTAATATTGAGAAGATGGTAATATTGAGAAGATGGTAATGTTGGGGACATGGTAATGTTGAGAAGATGGTAATATTGAGAAGATGGTAATGTTGAGAAGATGGTAATATTGAGAAGATGGTAATGTTGGGAAGATGGTAATATTGGTAATATTGAGAAGATGGTAATGTCGCGGAGTTGGCAACGTGTCAAGCACTGTAGATGTGCGGTGGTCTTGACGTTCCCGGTCCTTCCACAGCAACACACACTTTATTCAAAGTCACCATTATTAGTCAGTTGTACAACCAAATGCCTTCAACCGAAATGTGTCTTCCGCATTTAACCCAACCCCTCTGAATCAGAGAGAATCCCTCTGAATCGACATCCACGTCTTCGGCGCCCGGGGAACAGTGGGTTAACTGCCTTGTTCAGGGGCAGAACGACAGATTTTTTTCCTTGTCAGCTCAGGGATTTGAACTTGCAACCCTCCAGTTACAAGTCCAACGCTCTAACCACTAGGCTACCTGCCGTCTCCATTTGATTTCATGATTCACGTCCAGTTGTGATGTGAGGCGCTTCAATTAGCATACCTCTCTCTCCCTCCCAGTGATGTGTGCCATCAAATGAGAGCAGCCCGCAGCCGTGATTTAAAAGAGAAAAGACACGGGCTTCAACTCTGAACACAAAATCGGACATGAAGAATGTGATTTTCCCTCATGAAAGTGTCGTCTCGTGTCACAGCGAATAATAGCAGAGCAGTAATAACTGGACTACCATTACGTCTCTCAAATAAAACACATTTTAGGAATGAAATTAGGCTCACACACACACACACAGACAGACACACACACACACACACACACACAAAGCCAAAATTAGCATGCCCCTTTCACACTACAGAACCATCACTTGGCAGGCTTATAGTGACAATAGAACACACAGTCTGAATACAGTAGCCTACTAAAGCAACAGACTGAGGTACAGGGTGATAACCATGGAGAACAGCACTATTGAGGTATGTTTTTCACGGCACACTGGCTGGTTGCATGACTGCTGGCTGTCGTCTCCAGCTCGTGTGGATTGAGAGATCCCCTGGTCAACCAAGCGCCAGAGGGCCTCTGCAGTCAGCACGGCAGCAGGCTGAGAGCCCAGGAAAGAAAAGGTAGAGCTGCACTGTGGAAGCTTTGTTGGTTAATTGCCATGCGACATCTTGGATGTGGGATCTGGAGGGAGGGAGGCAGGGGAGGGGTAGGGGCTTCTGGGACGCCAGCAGTTCAAAATGTGAGCGATTCAATCAAAGCACAAAGCCAAGGCACTTTGGCTTGCCCTAAAAAAAACAGACTGGAGGCGTCATTAATTATACATTTGTCACTTTTGACCAAAGGGGGTGGCAGAATTGCCTAGTGGTTAAGAGCGTTGTCCCAATAACCGAAAGGTCACTGGTTTGAATTGCCGAGCTGTCTAGGTGAACAATCTGTCTGTGCCCCTGAGCAAGGCACTTAACACTATTTTCTCTGGATAAGAGTGTCTCCTAAAAGGCAAATGTGAAATGTTTATATAAACACAACTCTGTTTCTGTCATCGTTTGTTTGCGCAGGACTAGGTTGGCAGTTGGCCTACTAGGTATTGTTGTGTATGAAACTAATAAAAGGCTACTTCCTGATTTGTCCTGGTATAAGATTTTAAAAACACTAGCGGCGTCACGATCTTCGGGAAGGACAGACCAAGGCGCAGCGAGGCATCCAGTATACACGTTTTATTTTACGAACGAAAACACACGCAACTGTGCAAAATAACAAAAGGTAAACCTAACGAAGATCGTGACGTAGCACAAACTAGACACAAAACAAGCAATGTTCAAACAATTACCCACAAACCCCAAGTGAAAACTACAAACATATATATGGTTCCCAATTAGAGACAACGGCACTCAGCTGCCTCCAATTGGGAACCATTACCCCAACATAGAAATATATAACCTAGAACAGAAAAACCCTACACCAAAAACAAAACAAAAACACTCCAGCCTGTCTCTCAGGCCTGGACGTGACAAGCGGCCATGACTGGATTCAAACACGAGTTGGTTTCGAGGTGTGGTTTGATGTGTGTGTTCGCAGCTGGGAGGAGTTAGCCAGTTAGCTTAAGGCTGCTGGTGTGGGACCAAGGCAAAATTGGTTTAACTTTGGGTAGCCTATCTCCGGGCTAGTTAGGGACCATCAATAAATTATACAATGTAAATGAGACAATATTTTAATGTTACACACCTTTTAGTACTCATGTAATTATTTCAATATTTGTATATGAATTTCTAAAATCTATAGTTAGTTTGAGGTTTTTGAAGTCATTGAAATGTAGAACTATTGAAGTTAACATATTGTCCCATGTACATTGTGTAATTTACCGATGATCCCTAACTAGCCCCATAGGGATATCCAAAGTCAACCCAAATTTACCAAAGCCATTACAATCGGGTCGGGTGAAGATGCATTCCTAATTGATGATTACTTGTGTGCTGCCAGCTATGGGCAGGATTAAAACAAACTCAATCTTCATTTACGTTGTGATTCAGTCAGGAACACAAGTCTCAAAACTCATTTTTAGATGAGACTGACTTTATGACCAAAATTCTCCTATTTACACTTTGTAGTAAATTTTTACTGCAGAATAAATGCTTGACCCATACCAAGATGCATAGCAGGACTGCTTTCAAAACCACTTTAATTTCCACGCAAAGAAATTGTAGAACAAATGTCAGTACTGAGACTCTGGTACTGGTGGGGATTCCATTATAAAGGTACAGAGCCACACAAAACATACTCTGTGGGCTATCTTTCCTCTGCTCTCCCCCAGACATGTAGGGAGCAACCTCCTCACCACACATGACAAGCTAACACCTGTTCCCATTTCCTCTACCCGTCCTCTCCGTGCCTCTTGGACCACTGAAGGACAGCTAGCCTACCCAGGAGCTCCTTGAGGTATGGGGGAGAGGCCACCTTTCAAAACACTCCCCATCTATTTCCTGATGGGCGCCACCTGTTCCTCCCCCCGTCCCCTTCCCCGCCACCCCACCCGTCTGAGTGAGGGATGGGAGGAGAGAACGCTGTCAATGTCACAGAGAGAGGGATGGGAGGAAGGAACGCTGTCAATGTCACAGAGAGAGGGATGGGAGGAAGGAACGCTGTCAATGTCACAGAGAGAGGGAGGGATAGAGAGAACGCTGTCAATGTCACAGAGTGAGGGATGGGAGGAAGGAACGCTGTCAATGTCACAGAGAGAGGGATGGGAGGAAGGAACGCTGTCAATGTCACAGAGTGAGGGAGGGAGAGAGAGAGATAAGGGAGTGAGAGGATAGAGAGTGAAAGAGACAGAGTTGGGGAAGAAGGAGAAAGATGGAGAAAGAGGGGAATGACAGAAAGAGGCAGGGAGAGAGTGGGGTAGTCTCTGAGCTACCTGGTGGTTCCAGATGCCAGTCGTTTTAATGGTGCAATTATGTCTGTCTTATGACTCCCACTGGCCCTGGCTATGTCCTTATGGAAATTACACTGGCAGGGGCACACACACGCTCAATTATGCATGTGCAAACGCATCCCATGTTGTATGTGAGGAGACATACAGGACGGTGGGTACCAGATCCTGTCTTCCACATGCCAGGTGCTGCGTACACTGCTCAGAGTGCTTAGTGAACAGTCCTCTCCATCATGACGACTTTAGAGGTACTTTCCCTGTTGTCCACTCCTGATCGCTGATAGGGAGAGATACCACCGATCGATCAAACAGCAAACCGTGTTAGATGTGTTTTCCTCCTCGGAGCGGCTGCCATCTGGCAGGGAAAGCTACCGGTCGTAAACATTACCCACTGCCTGGTGACAGAGGCTGCTACCGGTCGTAAACATGACCCACTGCCTGGTGACAGAGGCTGCTACCGGTCGTAAACATGACCCACTGCCTGGTGACAGAGGCTGCTACCGGTCGTTAACATTACCCACTGCCTGGTGACAGAGGCTGCTACCGGTCGTTAACATTACCCACTGCCTGGTGACAGAGGCTGCTACCGGTCGTAAACATGACCCACTGCCTGGTGACAGAGGCTGCTACCGGTCGTAAACATGACCCACTGCCTGGTGACAGAGGCTGCTACCGGTCGTAAACATGACCCACTGCCTGGTGACAGAGGCTGCTACCGGTCGTAAACATGACCCACTGCCTGGTGACAGAGGCTGCTACCGGTCGTTAACATTACCCACTGCCTGGTGACAGAGGCTGCTACCGGTCGTTAACATTACCCACTGCCTGGTGACAGAGGCTGCTACCGGTCGTTAAGATTACCCACTAGGCTGCAATTAGGGCCACTTTTTTGCCTAAACTCTAGCAGCCTGACGACTGGTGAGGATGGAATGATGGAAAGGTATTGGAACATGACCCTGGATATGAACCAATGTGGGGACATTTGGGGAAACCTCACATACACAGCAGATTAGTCTAATACGCAATGTGCAAACTTACTAAACTATGTTCATAGCTCCAAATATAAAATGAGTCTGTAGCCCTTTATTTTGTGTGCTTATACCTTTGTACTAACACTGTAATTATTACAGTAACAGCACTGTATTCATGTGTACTTATACCTGTGTATTAATGCTGTAATTATTACAGTAACAGCACTGTATTCATGTGTACTTATACCTGTGTATTAATGCTGTAATTATTACAGTAACAGCACTGTATTCATGTGTACTTATACCTGTGTATTAATGCTTTAATTATTACAGTAACAGCACTGTATTCATGTGTACTTATACCTGTGTATTAATGCTGTAATTATTACAGTAACAGCACTGTATTAATGTGTACTTATACCTGTGTATTAATGCTGTAATTATTACAGTAACAGAATTGTATTGGCATTGTCTTAGCTCAAAGTAGAGGAGAAATTGACTTTAGGGATGCATGAAATAAAAAATATTTTCAAAAATATAAAAAATAAATAAATACATTTTGGTAAGCACATCGGAATCGGACGATATTAGCTAAAAATGCAAACAGTGGCATCGGCCCAATGTCTAGTTTAACGGCGATGTTAAAAACCAATGTTAAAGCTGACGTGAATGCCCACATTACGTAGGTAGATGACGTAATGACGCCACGAAAAATATACCGCTACACGTGCAACACAGCATTCCTGGCCCACAACGTCTGCTGTGTGGATCGAGGGGTCAACAAGTCCAGCAGTCATTTAAAAGAGTAAAACATTTTCAGCGAGACAACTCAAAGGCGAAATCCATTAACGCCAAGATAATGGAATTCATTGCCCTTGACAATCAACCGTTCTCTGTCGTTGATGATGTTGGCTTTCGCCGACTGGTCGAGCACTTCGAGCCCCGGTACACACTACCAAGTAGGCGCTATTTTTCAGATGTTGCCCAACCGGAGTTACACCTTATAGTTGAAACCCACATCTATGAGCTTCTTGCTATTAGCTTCATGACTGACATTTGGACCAGCGATGTCAGCCCCATGAGCAGGCTGAGTCTGACAGCACAGTGGGTCGACAAGGATTTCGTACTGAGGAAAGCCGTATTGCATGTTCAAGAATGTGCTGGTTCTCATACCGCTGCTGCCATTTCAATGGCATTTGAGAACATGTTTGAAACTTGGGAACATGAACACACTCCTAGCACCATTCGAACAACTGACTTGAGAAATAAGCTCATCAACTGCGTCTGCAGCAGACGTGATACCCTCTGTCATGGCGTTGAAACGCCTGCTCAACAAAACTGCTGACACAGACCGTGGGGTAAACTTGCAAAAGTACTCTACTAGAGGCTGTGAACAAGCGATTCGGTGGCATTCTCTCTGAGCCTCTTTACTGTGTCGCCACCATGCTCGATGCTAGGTACAAGGACCGCTACTTCGATGCAGACAAGAAACAGGGTTTACATAAAATGTTACAGACACAGCTGGACAAGATGGAAACGGACACAGTGACAGTGCGCACCGAGGAAGAGAGGCCACGGACAGACAGAGCTGAAACTTTACTGGTTGACACGTATGATGAAATCCATGGTTGAGAATGAAACGACTGAACAAATGAACAACGAAACAGCACAGCAAGTAAGTGAAAGAAATAGGTTTTGATTATGTTTTACTGGTAATGGGGACATACGTAAATGCCAACAAAATAACTTTTTGGTCAGTGTGTGTGTGTGTGTGTTTCAACTATTTAACTGTACTAGAATGCTTAAACGGACGCTAAAATATCGATATATTGGCCAAAAATGTAATATCGGTGGATCCCTAATTGACTTCATCACTACTTGTATTTGTGCGAAGTACTGACATGTTGAATACACCAAGCTGTCTGTTTAAACTACTAGCACACAGCTCAAACACCCAGGCTTACCCCAGAAAACAGACCTCTGGTGGCATGTCCACTGTCCCCAAGTCCAGAGCAGACTATGGGAGACGCACAGTACTTCATAGAGCCATGAATACATGGAACTCTATTCCACATCAGGTAACTGATGCAAGCAGTAGAATCAGATTTAAAAAAAACAGGTAAAATTACACCTTATGGAACAGCGGGGAATGTGAAGCAACACAAACATGTATACACACACGTACACATGGATTTTGTCACGATCTTCATAACGGACAGACCAAGGCGCAGCGAGGCATCCAGTATACATGTTTTATTTTACGAAACGAAACACACGTAACTGGGCAAAATAAATAAACGTAAACGAAGACCATGAAGTTGAAAACATAACTGACAAAACACACAGGTATGACCAAACAATAACCCACAAAACCTATACGAAAACCCCAAACATATATATGGTTCCCAATTAGAGACAACGACACACAGCTGCCTCTAATTGGGAACCATTACCCCAACATAGATATATAACACCTAGAACATAAAAAACCCTACACCAAAACCAAAACAAAACACGCCAGCCTGTCTTTTCAGGCCTGGACGTGACAGATTTTGTGTTGTAGATATGTGGTAGTATAGTAGGGGCCTGAGGGCACACACTTAACGTGTTGTGAAATGTAATGTAATGTAATGTTTTTAATTGTATATAACTGCTATAATGTTGCTGGACCCCAGGAAGAGTAGCTGCTGCCTTGGCAGGAACTAATGGGGATCCAATATAAATACAAGGTTGTTACTACAGTAACCAAAACTTTACTACACCTATAGGATCATCTTTATGTAAAGCAAAACAAACAAGTCTTTCATTCAGAGGAGGGGGCCTGTCACCAAGGCAATCCCTTCAACTAACAAAGATAATTGAAGTTCAGACACAGCTAATGCATGATGGATGGTAGAGGAGCCTGGTGGTGAGGGGGTCTCAGGACTGGCTGGCATGAGATCACAAGCATTAATAGAGCTGAACCTTTCACTCTGCCACCTTGCCTGCCGCTCAAAGACATCTGTTGCCAGCAGGTATCCCCCCTCCATCCTTCAGCTCCATCATGCCCAGGCCTGGCGTACCCACCACCTCCTGCCCTGTCATGTTCCTTTAAAGAAAGAATTCACACCCCTTGACATTTTCCCACATTTTGTTGTTTAAAATTGATTAAATTGAGATTTGTTTTTGTCACTGGCCCACACACAATGTCAAAGTATAAATAAATCAAGCCTAAATAAGTTCAACAGTAAACATTTGCTTAACAAATCACATACTAAATAACTTGCATGGACTCACTATGTGTGCAATAATAGTGTTTAACGTGATTTGTGCTTAACATGACCACACACATACAATTATCTTTAAGTTCCCTCAGTCGAGCAGTGCATTTCAAACACAGATTCAACCACAAAGACCAAGGAGCTTTTCCAATGCCTCGCAAAGAAGGGCACCTATTGGTAGATGGGTAAAAAATATATATATTAAAAAAAGCAGACATTGAATATCCCTTTGAGCACGGAGAAGTTATTAATTACACTTCGGATGGTGGATCAATACACCCAGTCACTACAAAGATACTGGCGTCCTTCCTAAGTCAGTTGAGGATGGACCAATAACATTGTAGTTACTCCACAATACTAACCTAAATGACAGAGTGAAAAGAAGGATGCCTGCAAATAAATAAAATATTCCAAAACATGCATCATGTTTGCAAAAAGGCACTAAATCAAATCAAATCAAAGTTTATTCTGCAAAAAATGTGGCAAAGCAATTTACTTTTTGTCTTGAATACAAAGTGTTATGTTTGGGGCAAATCCAATACAACACATTACTGAGTACCACTCTCTGTATTTTCAAGAATATCAATTGCTGCATCATGTTGCTGCATCAGGTACTGGGGAGTTTTTCACGATAAAAAGAAACAGAATGGAGCTAAGCACAGGTGAAATCCTAAAGGAAAACCTGGTTCAGTCTGCTTTCCACCAGACACTGGGAGATGAATTCACCTTTCAGCAGGACAATATCCTAAAAGACAAGGCCAAATCTACACTGGAGTTACTTATCAAGAAGACAGTGAATGTACCTGTGGCCGAGTTACAGTTTTGACTTATATCTGCTTGAAAATCTATGGCAAGACCTGAAAATGGTTGTCTAGCAATGATCAACAATCAATTTGACAGAGCTGGAACATTTTGGAAAATAATAAGGGGCAAATATTGTACAATCCAGGTGTGCAAAGCTCTTAGAGACTTACCCAGAAAGATGCACAGCTGTAATTGCTGCCAAAGGTGACTAACATGTATTGACTCGGGGGTGTGAATAACTATATACATTTACAAACATTTCTAAAAACATGCTTTCACTTTTTCATTATGGGATAGTGTGAAGATGGGTGAGAGAAAAAAATCTATTGAATTCATTTTTAATTCAAGTTGTAAACGAAAGAAATGTGGAATTTGTCAAGGGGTATTTCTGAAGCCACTGTATACTGTATATGTTGGCTGGCTAATTTGAGCGGTCCTCATCATGCCGGTTTGCTGGTGACAAATGGGTGCGGCACGCAACGCGGCAGATGGCCCGGCCTCCTCATCAATCTGAGAAGCCAGGCGGGTGATGGATGGTTCCTCGGGTGTAAACAGTCTTTAAAAGAACCACACAGAGAAGGAATTTGCTCAGAGACAAGCACCTTTTGTCATAAAGTCTGGTATATCGGTGCAGGAAAGAAATGGCGTAAGCAAGGATTGAGAGCATGTAGATTTGATTCTATGACTGAATGTTTTTGGCTGAACAGTGAAGGACATTTCTCTTGGTTTCAGTTCAGTTTAAATTCAATGGGAAAAATGATCTAAGAGTCTTATTGAGTTGTTTTCTACTTGTTTTTCTGAGATGTGCTTTTGTAACGATCGACGAAACAAGTAACAGGCAAATGTCATCCTTCCATCGCTACACTCAAATCAGTGTTTCTGGAGAGTATACAAAATAACAGTGAGTAAGTATTGGTATTCAGAGCTGGTGCTGAGAACTTATTCCTAATACTGACTGCTATAGGTCATATCAATGTCACAAAGACACCCCTGGAAACAACGATCACTGACTGCAAGACTGAGACACTGTGTCACATCGAGACGTCATCAGCTCTATGCCTAGCCTTCGACTCCACCTACAAAAAAATCTAAGTTAAACTTCATTCCAAAATAAACATTTTGGATACAGAGAACAGGGAGGGAGTGAGAGAGGAAAAACTGGAGGAATCTCACTTTGCGACCACCAGTGTCTGCTATAAATAAATCCTAAAGGTTCGGCATTACGGGCGGAGAGAGATAGAAAACATTGGTGCATCTTTCACCTCAGAAGCCTGGAGAGGCCCGTCAGAGACTGCAGATGAAACTACTTCCTCATCACCATGCAGACTGTGTAAGAGCTGATCTGAGGTCCAAACCTGACACCATTACCCCCTCCTCCTCATCACCATGCAGACTGTGTAAGAGCTGATCTCCTACTCCTCACTCCTTCAGGATGGCTCCCTCCCGTTATCTTCTGCCTTCCAACTCCCTCTTTCCCCTACTCCTATACACTTCCTACTCCTATACACTTCCTACCCCTTGAACTCTCACAGCCACTACACTGGTCCCACCCTTCTGGAAAGGGGAATATTTATTTTGCAGCTTTAGAGAACAAAATTAAGTCCACCGTTTTAGATTGAATTAGAAATATAAAAAACAGCAAATTATTACAGAACGGCAAGGCAGTTCAGCCCTCCGGACCTCGGTGAGGACCGAATGTGGCCACCGGGGAAAAATGCCACCAATTCTCTGCTCAATTTGTACTTCAACACACATGGATGATTGACAAGTAGAAGAGTGGTAATTTGAGTGTTTGAAAAAGTACTGTCAGAAAAGGAGGAAGAGGAGCTTCTTTGACTTAATTTATTATAGAACGAGAAGTCATTGTTTGGCCCTTCAGTCAATACTATGTGAAAATTAGGCTGTCTTCACACAGGCAGACCCATTTTAATAATTGTTTTCCCCCATTGGTATATTGACCAATCACATCAGATCTTTTCACATCGGATATTTTTCATAGCTGATCTGATTGGTAAAAAGACCAATTAGTGGGAAAAAAATATCAGAATTGGGCTGCCTGTGTGAATGCAGTTGGTGGCAGGGCACCTAACGGATAAGAGCTTTGGGCTAGGAACCAAAAGGTTGCTGGTTCGAATCCCTGAGCCGACTAGGTGAAAAAGCTGCTGATGTGCTCCTGTACGTCACTCTAGATAAAAGCATCTTCTAAATGAAAGACCAGAAAGACGAACGGCTGAACGCAGCGGGTGGCCACCGTGTGTTAGTGATCACCTGCTCAACACGTAGAATCGTTGGGAAATGAACTGAAAATGACAGCCAATGTTCTGTGGTCAGAGGCGATAAAGTAGGACAAGCCACTGAACTGTTGGTCTCCTCTAAAACACTGGAAACAAATGGAAAAATCATTACCACAGATTCGGAATATAGTTTTTATTTATAATTTATACAAAAACTTCCAACTGTATCCAAAATGTGCAATAAATCACTATCGTTTATTTTTCAAAAGAAAAAAAAGACAAAAACAAAATGGAAACTGAAGTAGTGTTTTTTTTCCTAATAAGGACTTACTAATAGCTACGAATGATAATTTTCCACTGACTAAAACTGTTTACAAATTGCAAATCTACTTCTCCCAAGATGATAACAAAAGTCATTGTGTGTACATACTTCAAAATGGCGACATTCTCTTTCCCCATAGTATAATACAAGAAACGCAATATCATATTCATGAAGTAGCACAAATGTGTAGAACACAAAAAAAATACCAAAGATGTACCAAAGATGATAGGTCCGTGATAGGAGTGAGGATAAACAAGATGGGGATAAAAACTGGTATTTACCAAATCATTGTAAACAATCACCTTCATTTGCAGAGATGCGCAACAAACAAGCAATATAAAATGGGTGAAGCTTGTTCGCTAAGTGCTAAACAACTTATGAATTCAAAAATGCTTCAGCAGTTTGAACAAGCGTCAACCTCTAAAACTCACACATAAGAAGGCAATGACTCAGAGTGATAATGAACAGAACAAGTCCCGGGCTACTGAAGTATCATAGCAGAGATACACATAATAACGACAGCCAATTGGGGACCGGTTTGTCTGGCTCTGCCACACAATAATCAGGGTTCGAACAGACAGTGGTTAGTCAAAATCAAGGACTTTCAAGTACTTTTTCAAGCACTAATATTTATTTTCAAGGGCCATTAATTTGTAACAGTTCCTTTTATGCAATTGCTTCTAGTTGCCACCAGATGGCAGTATATCACCAGTATAAACACCTTACTATTTCATTACTACCTTACAAATTCTACTAATATGTTATTTCTATACATGAACAGTAAGTCAGTACTGATGTTGTAATTTGAGTAGTGATGAGCAGAGTTTTGGGCAATGCCTAATGGTGAACACATTTCCTATTCACATTACTACACAATTCCAGCTTTATGACTATTGTGTTTTTATTGGGCATTTGGGAATCTACTACTTAATAGCTACGCAAAAGCGTCTTGTTTCCGAATTGGCAGCTCTAGAGTCGCGGGTCAGGAGAAGGTTGGGTGGACTGTGTGAGGAAAACGGCACCTGAACGGCCACCAGAACGGCAGGAGCACAGCTGCCGCTTGATAAAGCGTAATATCGCTGGCGATGCGTGAATGAGGCGGTTGGTGAAAAAAGCTCTGGAGGTTGTTGTAGAGAAAAAGTCACGATGTAGAACTGGCGCCAGCGCAGGACGCAGCTTTGTCTTTCCCGCTTCATGTGGCTCTTCAGGGCCGATTCACCCACGTTCGCCATGTCAATGTCTGACGCATTTTTTGCACCTTACACAGTGTGGGTTGATTGGGTCCAATGATGTAGAGGTAATTCTTTTTTTTTTTTAAAGGTGGGTAAACTACACTGATAAAAAATATAAAACCCAACATGTAAAGTGTTGGTCCCATGTTTCATGAGCTGAAACAAAACATCCCAGAAATGTTCCATACGCACAAAAGGTAGGATTTAATTTACATTTGCCCGGCGTTTTCGATGTGACGTTTGGCGGTGCATAATCAGCCTGGCTGAGAGGCTGGTCTGGGCGCCTGGCAACCAGAGCGTCAAACGGGAGGAAATGACACTGCAGTATGCCTGGAAATTCATACACAAGACCAATACATTTCTCTCTAACATTTTTCTTCAACATATTTGATCATTTTCTCTCTCATTTTAATTCAAGTACTTTTCATGTACCAACTGGAGAAATTGTCAGATTTTCAAGGTATTCCAGTACTTGAATTTCAGAGTGCCAAATTCAATTACGAAGCACATCAAGCACTTTGTGCGGACCCTGAATAAAATCAAAAATACAACAACTACACGGACATTCGTCAAACAATTAACATTTTCATTTCACATTTGTTTTCTTCAATTTAATGTTCCACATTCTAGTCATCTTTGTTCCTTGATAATCTTAAACAAGTCTTAGATATGACACCGGTGTCTTACCCTTTGTATCCCATAGACGTAATAACAAAACAAAAAACAGAGTTCATTTCATTAACATGTACCCCACCTGTGTGTGCTCTGGAGAAATCATACGTTGGACTGTGTGTTGTGACATTTTTTTAATGCTGTCATTCCAGGGACAATATTAGTATTGGGAAACAATGGAAATGTATCGGTGAACAGTACGGTAAAGGACCATGCCCAGAAATGTGGCTTTATCTTCAAGCAAGTGGAGATTTTTGTCTTACATGATTCAAAATAGTTGACCTTGCTAAAAACATGCATACAGCCATATTCCCCTGGTGTTACCTGGAACCAACTGTTCCAGGTAACAAACACCCTACTAGTGCCCAAAAATGACAGAGTTGTGTCACAAGTCACAGGAAATAAAACTAATACTCAAAGCTCCTTGCACACAGAACACCCAGCTGGTGATGGTGATTTAACCGAGTAGAACAATCCTTCTACACCAGACTGACAGCATTACCTACATCCTTCATTCCTATACATGTCAAAGCAATAAAATGCCAACAAATCTTTACGCAACACTTTTGAAACACGCCGACAACATCCGGTGATCTTATCCGGGTGTCATGGTAACCACCTTTAGATACCAAACAGATCTTTACTACCTAGGTCTAGACTATACATATCTACCAACCTACCAAAGTAGTCGGAGATCCTTTCAACATATGTAAAACTACGATTCCTTGTCAAAGTATCTGTTTAGAAAGCACTTGCATAGCATACCGTGTGTTCTTCTCTCCCTTTTATTCTGATATTCACAGTCTGGCTGGACTGTTTTTATGTAGGTTAACATTGACAATAAGCATGACAGTGGATCCATTTTAAAATGTCAAACTGGAAAACTGCCATGAAGTCGAGAGTTTGACATCACTCATGCAAGTCATTGGGCACACTTCCCACAAAAAGCCTCAATCTCATTCTCCATGGAGCAGGACATTACAGCGCTGGGAGGGAATTCTGTCACGTACATCTCCCCCTCTCATTGCGACCTCCCAAATATGAGGAAGGGGCTCCAATATTCATCTATTCTGGCTTTTTCCCGCCCCAAATGCCTCGACCTAAGCAGCCCCATTTTTTGAGATTCCTTTTCACCAGGTTTCCTTAAAATGTGTTTACTAAAAAAAATGTTGCTGTAGAAATGAAAATGCATGTGACTTTCCCTTTTTACAGTTGATACACCTGTCCTGCGTACGGAGTAGGCCCAGGTCTCTGGAGCGTCTGACAGTTCAAACACCCTTCATGCACACAGAGCTAAGCAACCTGTACTGAACATGGCACTTAATTGGTCCTAGGGCAGCTCTTTTTTTGACACTCCAACTACAGAAGCAGTTAAATGTTTATCTTCAGGTTAATTACTTACTGATATTTGCATTTAAAAAGCAATGATATTGATGCATGCTTATTAAGTTAAAGTGCATGGCGACATAGAAACCATCTTGTATCTTTCCTAATAGTACCATTATAGTGGGAGAGAGAAAGTAGTCTATATGCACCCACATACAGCTTACACTTCTTATTAGCAGTTGTCATTAACCAATTTGATGGATGACAAAAAAAGGTTGAATTAACCCTGTTTAAGAACTCAGAAATTAAGAGGATAAAATTGTTGTTTATGCAAAAAACATATATAATATGTTTGTCAAAAGATACACCCCACTGCGTTTAGAGTTGTTGGAGATCTTTCAAATAAATTGTGAAATGACACATAAAAAAAATAATCTGACTGTATATGCATTTCATTATGGTTTCACTTAAAAGCTGGCTTGGGTTTGACATCTTAAAAGGCTGCAGTGAATTAAATTAAATGCATATTTTAAATCTGTAAATTTCAGTCCGAAGGCTGAACTTGCCATTCTAGCGTTTACAGTCTACTACAGCGACTGGGGAGCAAAATATTGATCTTCAGATCTCACTGCTGATAAATGTTGTTCGCTGTAACTTAATCACGCTGCATACTTCCTGACAGATTCTATGATATGTCACTCTGGAGGCGTGGCCACAATGACTTAACCCTTTATCTGAGAAATGGATATTCTATTATATATCCCTGGGGGCTACAATGACTTAACCATAACTGAGAAATGGAGATGCTATGATATGTCTCTCTGGAGGCTTGGCGACAATGACAACCCTTTAACTGAGAAATGGAAGACTGGACACTAACAAAAATAACCAAGGTGTAATCTGAAATGACACCCTATACAGTGCACTACTTTAAGCTAGTGCTCTGGGCAAAAGTAGTGCACTACATACAGAATAGGGTTAAATTTCAGACATCCCTGGACACAAACAAAAAGCCAATGGAACCCCATTGATCGTCTCCAAACTACAGATGACTGTAAACCTTTGTTGAATCTCTTAAACTGAACCCAAAAGTGCAAGTTGCTAACGTTGTCTGTCCCATCTCATGTCTGTGTCAACCGAGTCAGTAGTGCTTCTCCTGCAGGTAGTCTTTCATCTTGTTGGGCAAAGGCAGGTTCTGAATCAGGTCAATCCTGGTGTACTGTCTGATCAAGAACCGACACAGGTACTGCAGAGAGCGCACGTGCATAAACCGAGACACGGGATTGGTCAGCCTGACGGGGTAGGTGGCGGACCCTGGTAAGCGAGATCTAGAATAACAGAAGGCTCCGTTCTCAGAGTCTTTAACGGAGAATTCTATCAGGTCCACCATGGACGTGTGTCCCTCCACGTCAGGCTGCTCATAGAAGCTGAAGCGTCCGTTGGAGTGTTCGATGCGGGTGTGGAGGGTCTTGGTCTGGGAGCGGAAGCTCAGGCTGAGGAGGTACCTGTCGTCCGAGCTGTCCCTGACCAGGAATGAGCCGTCAGGCAGGTTGACCAGCTTCTCCTCGGCCTCCCAGCGTGTGATAGGTCCCCAGTACCAACCCTGCCTGGCTAGCTTCTTCAGCTCCTCAGTCAGGCTGGTCACCACCATTGGTCCACTGCTCCGGACTGAGTCATACAGCCGACTCACCCCTGGAGCAGAGTCGAGGTCAAAGTTCAGGTGCTGCCTCACCCGGGCCGCCACGTGGCCGTCTGCCCCGCTGAACCTGGAGTAAGTCCTGGGGATGTTGTTGCTGGGTAGCGCGGGCAGGAGAGGGGAGCGCTGGGGAGGAGCGGGATGTTGTTGAGAGTTGACCCTGTCCCTGCAGCTATGGAGCATCACACCGTTAGAGCCGATGAAGAGGCCGTTCACCGACTGTGACTCCATGAAGAGGTCCGCTGGAAGGTTCCGGTTAAGACTCACCAGATCCTGGTCCTCCTGACTCTGGTGGTCGGAGTGGAGGTGGAGGGAGCTACTGTCCGCCTCCGTCACCACCTCCATGGGCGAGGACCTGTCCAGGCAGAAGGAGTGGGAGACAGAGTGGGACCCCTCTGGGTACATTCCCTCATCTAAAGGCATGGTGTACTGGATGTAGTCCTGCGGCGTGAGGCCCAGGACTACAGGCACGTGGTCGTCAATGTTCAGGTCTCCGTTCTGCGGCTGCTGGAGGTTCTTCAGGGACTCTGCCTGCTCCTGGAAGATGTTCTCCATCTGAAAGTCATGGTGGTGGAACTCCTTCCGCACGCCGTTCAGGTTTGGGCTGGGGGAATGGACCATGGCTTTAACCTTCACCTCCATCTTGATGCAGGCCTCGTCTGAGGCGACAGGCCGCAGGGGCCAGGGAGAGGGGCTGTAATGGTGGCTACGGAGCGACGCTGATCGTAACGGCCGCTGGGCCTTGACCTCGTTGAAGCTGATCGGGACCGAGGAGGAGGAGGAGGTGTCATCATCGTCAGCCAACCCCATGGCCAACGAGCCACCTTTGACCTTCTGCTTGGCCGACAGCCTCCTCTTCAGAGAACCCATCAGGCTCTCGCTCTTGGACCGGCCCTTGTTGTGGCACGCCTTCTCTCCCACATCACCAATTCCCAGGTTGCAGCCCGCAAGATCTTTAGTGTAGCAGCCCCCGAAGAGCGAGTCTTCCTTGGAGAAGTCGGCCGCTAGCGAGGGCTGCTGGAGCATGACAAAGTCCCCCCCTCCTTCCTCCTTGACCTTGATGTTGAGGGACTTGCGGATGGTCTTGAGGCTGATTTTCTTCATTCTGAACGGCCCTCCTTGGAAGGGGCGGCTACTCTCCTCCTGGAGTCCTGAAGACGGTGCTGCTATCCACAGAGTCCTCCCATCAGGCTGGAGACAGCTGGTCATACACACTGCATAGCGCTCATCCCCTTAAGAGAAAACACAAATAAAATCACTACAGTTCCCATTTATTTTTTCTTCATAATACAGTAACAGAAGTGTTTCTCGTACCCAATAATGTGTTTCTATAATTCTTGAATGGGCCAACAATAGGCCTACAGTTCCTCTACCTACATCATATTGGTAATCAATACCCTCATTCGATGCAATGCAGATAATCCTGGTACAACACATGCACACCTCTACAGACGTTTCAAGACACACCCTGATGTTTACTGATAAGCTTACCATTTTACTATTTGTGCACAGTGTACAAAGTGATTACTCACCATTGCATGACTAGAATTGATGACTCAGTTGGACTAACGTTCCATCAGCGTTCCCTTGCTCTAGAAATAAAAATGTGATCATGTTGAATCTGATAGCAATATTGTGGGGATTTAAAAATAGACCTACATTTGTTTGGTGGGTACCACTATGAATGTCACCAACCATAGTGACATAACAGAAACCTTTTCAGAAAATGATTTAGCAATAGTTCACCTGTGTCTTTACACGTCCCTTTTACAGTGTTCATCAAGCTATTGTTGTCAAAATATTATTTACAGACTGTTTCAAAATGAAATGGTGTTGTTAGCTAGCCAGCTAAAATATGAACAGAATGAATGCCCATAGCTAGGTAGGCTAGGTAACGGTAGCTTAGGCCCTCGTCATTGCTAAAAAGTATTGATTACGTTTCTGACCTCAAAAAAGGTCATGTTTTGACAACACGTACAGTAGTTGCCATCCAAACACCCACACCTGAAATCATAGTCTAACTACACTGAACAAAGATATAAAATCAAAACTTATTAAAGTGCTGGTCCTATGTCTCATGAGCTGAAATAAAAGATCCCAGAAATGTTCCAGTTGCACAAAAAGCTTATTTCCCTCAAATGTTGTGCACATCTTTGTTTACACTTCTGTTAGTGAGCGTTTCTCCTTTGCCAAGATAGTCCGTCCATCCACCTGACAGGTGTGGCATATCAAGACGCTGATTAAACAGCATGATCATTACATGGTGCCCCTTGTGCTGTAGACAATCCAAGGCAACTCTAAAATATGCAATTTTGTCATACAACACAATGCCACAGATGTCTCAAGTTGAGGGAGTGTGCAATTGACATGCTGACTGCAGGAATGTCCACCAGAGCTGTTGCCAGAGAATTGAATGTTCATTTATTTACCATAAACTGCCTCCAACGTCATTGTAGAGAATTTGGCAGTAGGTCCAACCGGCCTCACAACCACGTGTATTGTCGTGTGGGCAAGCAGTTTGCTGATGGTTATGGTATGGGCAGGCATAAATTACGGACAACCAACACAATTTATTTTTGTAAATACGGTGGCGATCCTAGGGTCAACTATTTATTTTTTAAGGTGTCTGACCAACAGATGCTTATCTGTATTCCCAGTCATGTGACATCCATAGACTAGGGCCTAATGCATTTATTTTAATGGACTGATTTGCTCTAATGAAAAGTAACTCAGCAACATACTTGAAATCGTTGCATTTTTTGTTCAGTTTACTTGCATTGCTAATTAAACAAATGTGCCACGTTGGCCGTGGTGCTAAACTGCATGGTGTCGTCTGTGCCAGCTGCCAATGTAACAATGTGAGCTAGGAGGCTAACAGCTAGTTAGCCAGCTGGCCATTTACATTGTTCAATCGTTACGAGAGAACTTGTAACATCAACGGCCTAAATGAATCACAGCTAGGTATCCCAAAATACCGTGTCAGTTTCACCTTGACGGCTGAATATCAACGTAGTTTCACAAGTAGTCGACAAAAATGTTAATATTGTGTTGACACGTAATACTGCATTTAGCTGTCTGGTCAAGCACGTTAGCTCACCTAGCCAAATAGCATTACTATAGCTAGCGAACTGGCTACATTCATTAGCTAGGAGTATATTAAACAATCTGTAATCATGTATATTCGTGTACTTACTTCGTTAGATGGACATCTGCATACGTGGTCATGTACACTTTGAAATGAGGTTTTTCGGAAAGCTTAGCTGTTTTAGGCCGGAACCGAGCTGAGCTAACTACTTAGTTTAGCCAGTCGGCTAGTTTAGCAGTCCAAAAAACATTTCGCAGAAGCGACTGTAAATCTCGCTAGCTAGAAAATAAATAAAAACAAAAGTGTGTTGCTATGGTTCCCCGTTTTAGCTTTGGCTGTGTGTGTTGTATTGTAATACTTCAACAACAATCTATTTATTTAAATACTTTCTGTCGCCCTCTTCTTCTCTCTGTTGCCTGTTGAATTGTGGGAGAGCGCAAACGGATAAACACAGCGAGTCACATCCAGCCTCCAGGCTGCTGATGTTTGAAACCATTTCTACAATTCCTTCAAGACACAGCTGGAGAATGGGTCACAGAATGGTGTGTGTATTATAAAAAATATATATGTTATTCTATTGGCCTACACATGTCCCAGACCAATGAATACAGAACACACACACACACACACACACACACACACACACACACACACACACACACACACACACACACACACACACACACACACACACACACACACACACACACACACACACACACACACACACACACTGGGGAAAAGAAAGCAAAGAACATGTCAAATAGTATTTTTTAAATGATGGTTGACTGTTTGGTTCTGTTACCTGTTGCGCTCACCATACCATTCTGTTTGGCTCTAAGACTGCACCTCATACCATTCAAATGCCAAGCCCTGAAGGATGTTACAACTAGTAATAATATTTTCCATGACAATATTATGAGTCCCATTTTCTGTCACCAGCAAAACTGACTCTATTGCTTTTCCCGAAAGCAGTGTTACTTAGGAATGTATTGTATTCCAAAACATATCATATTGGTCTGTCCAATTTTTCCAAACATTTTTTTTTTAGTTACCTTATATTGGAGCTACCAGTTCAAACTTGATCTAATTAGTGGACTAATTAGTGTCAGTTTTGTTTTAAAGTGGCCCTAATTGTGTTTACTGCTGCTGGCCTAATTTGGGCCATACACTGTTGGTCATTATTATATTTTGTCTGCGCTGTTAAACTGTCAAGCTCATACAAGGCATACCATGGCAGACTTGCTTAGAGGTGCAGACAGGCCCTATGCAAACACAGTAATTACTGAACCCTATTAGGGCTGATCAAGCTGCCTAAACTTGATATGGGCAGAGAGGGAGGTGGTGGTGGTGTTTATGTGTGTGTTTGTGTATATGTGTGTGTGCTCGCGTACATGCGTGTGTGTTGGGTAGGACAGGGAGAGTTTATGTGGTTTCATAGAGCACAAGCACCAAGGACACTGCCAGTAGCAAACCAGAGTGCCATGGTTTGACACGTCAAATTAGACCTGACAAACAAAGTGTTCCTCTAGTGATGGGCTATTTACTCCCTGGCAGAATGAGTAAACATGTTGCTATTAGCAAAGAAAGTGGTGTTACATTTATTTCAGCGAAATCAAGCAGTTTTTGTAAAATGTTTATGTTATAACTGGGTTAAATGGTATTATTTTGTATCAAACGAATTCTGAAGATTTCAATAGTCTGTCATAATTTGATGAGAGATTAAATATTAACAGGATTATTGGCTGAATAGCACTGCAATGTACAAGGTAAATGGGATTTAGGGAGCATTTATGTCTATGACAAGAGATACAAGATCAATATTTCTACAGAATTTGAATTTATGTTTAAGCACAGGAAGCTAAAAAGAAAATGTAAAGTCAGAACAACAACCAGGGAAGCCTGTCTTTTAATGAGATACATCTACACAGGGGGCAAAGTCTTCTTCCTTTGTCTCCTCTTAATTCCAAATGAAAGCTGCATCAGCCATAAATTATTTGCTCAATAGGTCTGCGGCATCCTTCAACTTGACTCAGATCCTTAGACTTGACTGCTCTGCCGAGGGGGTTTGTCGGGGGTCCCAAGGTGCTCACCCTCATATCCTCAACACTTGCAGCGGAGCGGAAGACGTCTACAGCAGGCATGTCAAGCAGAGACGGTGCCGCTGGGACCACTTGCGTTTTTTGTTTCAGGAATTACTAAGGAATAACACAGGGGGTTGTGTGCGACTCTGCACCATGCCAGTGCCCGCCCTCATGCCGCTTGCTCCCTCTCTCAATGCAGGCAGCTAGGGACATTTATGGAATGGATCATGTTTACCTCTTCAGGCCTACTACTAGGTTTTGTTCTATAGAACCTTTTATGTTTTTTCCAGCCGGCTAGAGCAGTTCTGCTGGTTATTTAGGATTCAGAGGTCGACCCTGTGCTAAATCAGTCCTTCAAGTCACCCCAGCTCTCCTACGGGAGAGGTTGTAAGAGGTCTTGGAGGATTGGGAATTAATTACATTTACAACAGTTATATCCACACTGAATGTAATGAGTCAGCTATAGTAAGACATGAGATGAATGTAAATACTGTATGTTCTGTGAAGGAAAAGGGAAAAGAAGATATCATCCATGTTTGCTTAAAAGGATCGGTTGGTCCCCTGCGGGACGGTCGAGCTAACGTAGGCTAATGTGATTAGCATGAGGTTGTAAGTAACAAGAACATTTCCCAGGACATAGACATACCTGATATTGGCAGAAAGCTTCAATTCTTGTTCATCTAATTGCAGTGTCCTATTTACAGTAGCTATTTCCGTGAAAGAATACCATGATTTTGTCTGAGGACGAAGCACAATTATGAACTTGAAAAGGTATTAATAAACCAATTAGGCACATTTTGGGCAGTCTTGATACAACATTTTGAACAGAAATGCAATGGTTCATTGGATCCTACATTAATTTCACATTTCCACAAACGTCAAAGAATATGCATATCCTTGCTTCAGGTGCTGAGCTAGGCAGTTAGATCTGGGTATGGCATTTTAGGTGACATTTGAAAAAAAGGGGTGGATCCATAAGAGGTGTTTAAGCTGGCCATCATTCACAAGTGATAATGTGTGACTTGTATCAGGAAACTAGGTGTATGTCGCGGGTCACTACCTCACGGGAGAGACGTTTGAACGCAAGCGTTTTCTTTAATGCTTTTTTTTTGGCGGGAAATGCCTTCCCGAACATGTGAACTTTCATGTGCCTGTCACGTCAAGGCCTGAGAAGACAGGCTGGCGTGTTTTGTTTTGGTGTAGGGTTTTTTTCTGTTCTAGGTTCTCTATTTCTATGTTGGGGTAATGGTTCCCAATTAGAGGCAGCTGAGTGTCGTTACCTCTAATTGGGAACCATATATATGTTTGTAGTTTTCATTAGGGGTTTGTGGGTTATTGTTTGTACATAGCGTCGTTAGTTTGTTATGTTCATGTTACGATGGGCGGTTTCATACGTTTTGTGCCAGTTACGTTCATTTAAATAAAGCATGTATACTGGATACCTCGCTGCGCCTTGGTCTGTCCCTCACGGAGATCGTGACAGTGCCTTAATAACTAAATTGTGTGCCATCTGTAAATATGAATAAACGTGTTAAATTACGAGCCTAGTTGGGTTAGCCAAAGGAAAAATCAGTAACCCTCCTGCTAGCCATGATTGGCTGAGATAATGAGTGGGCTGTACATGCTGAGAGATGAGTTTGGATTGGTCTGCCATATATCATGCTTCTGTCTATTTGAGCTGGTCTGTATGTCTAGGTAATCCTGTCTCACGCTGCTATTTAAAAAATGTTTTGTGTATTAAAACTGCATCAGTGTTGCTCTCCACTTTCTGGAGAACTGAGTTTTGAAATCAGTGGAATTTGAGTATGATAGCTAAGGAGATGGAGAAAACACCTGTCTCCGGATTTCATCTTCAAATTAAGGGCAACCATGGCATCCGACAGCAGACGCGTCCAACCGTGAATCATGTATACGGGTAAGATAATCTAGCTAGCTACATTTTCAGTTATTACACGTTTCTAATTTGACAGAAATAGCCATTTGCTTGGCTAGCTAGCTAACATTGAACCTGGTTGGTTAGCTACCTGCAAATTCATGCAGGGCAGTAACGTCGTGAGTTATGATTATAGTTCATTATTTACCTAGCTAGCTAACATTATGTGCATGACCTTATTATTCGTATCTCAGAGCCATTTCCTTAGCTAGCTATAGCCTAGCAAGTTAGCTTGGATGCTTGACTTCTGTTGTTAGGACAGAACGCTCGGACCAACCCTTAAAGAGATGGGTGGGGCTAAAGCTTAAGAGGGTGTGAACGATGCTGAATGGGTGGAGACAAAGAAGGGCTCTCCAATAGTAGTACCAAAGGATTCAAAGGCCATTTTCTCAAAAGTTAGTTTACAAGTTTATCAACTTTCAACTATCATTTTGTAGCTCTGAGTATCTACTTTTATCCTATATAAAAAACACAATTTCAAATTTTGCCTCATAAGACCGATTTGAGCCGGTTGGTCACATATATCCTTCACAAGTGATAGGCTAATATTGTCACCCATCAGACGATTCTTGATTTAATATTGTCTTTACATATAATAAATAATATATGTGTTAAATAAATTTTTATTTAGAATGGACCATTATCATGCACCTGTCTCTAAACAAGGGCAGGTGAAAACATTTATGTAATCTATGCACATAGTGAATGGTGGAAACTTTTCCTGTGGTTCATTTTCATGCCAGCCAGGTAGGCTATACTCCTGTCGTAAAGAGAAGCAATGCGCTTAATACTAGGAAAGTTGAGAAATAAATATAGTAGGCCAAGCCTATAGAAAGCTGATGGGGACCTCCTCTTTTTAAATAAAGGCCATCACTGTTTTCTCACACAATTGCATAGCCTATAGAAATGTTGCTCAACGTGAGCTTATGGGCTCTCATCAAGTGTTTGATTCGATTTTCAATTACATTTGCATTGATGTCAGAATGATTAGGGTGCGGTGTGGTGGTAAAGCTGTCATCGTAACAGCCCTAAATGGGCCTTCCCCTAAGAGAGTCAGATGAAAGCTTTGGCTCAAGCAAACAAATGATATCAGTAACATTTTCTTTGTACATGAGGAAATGGTCACGGAAATTGTTTTCATCAAAATCTTTCCCTGGTTTGTTCCTGTCTATAACCGCTCTTCTGTCAGGTCTTGGTGGTGCTCTTTGATCTTCATTGAAATAGTTCAGGTCATCCATTTTCCTCCATTGCCAAAGTCAATCTGGGGGCCTTTATCTTGCATTTCAAAGACGATGTTATCTTTTACCATATCTAATGTGTTAAATTCTCCTACGTTAATTTCACATTTCCGCAAACTTCAAAGTGTTTCCTTTCAAATGCTATCAAGAATATGCATATCCTTGTTTCAGGTCCTGAGCTAGGCAGTTAGATTTGGTATTTAATTTTAGGTGAAAATTGAAAAAGAGGGGCGGATCCTTAAGAGATTTTAATCTTGTAGTCAGGGTGAAGTATGTCTTGAACTATGACTGCCACAGCATATTATGAATTCTGGACCTAAAACCCGGTCTCCTATTGTCATATGTTCAATTACAATGATGAAATTAAGATGATTTAATACAGGCCCAAGCACTACACCATTTGCCTTCATACTCAAAACACCCCAAAGCAGAATAGTTCCCAAACATTATACTGTATTCACTTTTAGCATGTGTACAGCAAGTACGCTTTCTGTTGGCCTATGTGTTACTGTATGTATGTATGTATGTATGTACAGTTGAAGTCGGAAGTTTACATACACTTAGGTTGGAGTCATTAAAACTCGTTTTTCAACCACTCCACACATTTCTTGTTAACAAACTATAGTTTTGGCAAGTCGGTTAGGACATCTACTTTGTGCATGACACAAGTAATTTTTCCAACAATTGTTTACAGACAGATTATTTCACTTATAATTCACTGTATCACAATTCCAGTGGGTCAGAAGTTTACATACACTAAGTTGACTGTGCCTTTAAACAGCTTGGAAAATTCCAGAAAATTATGACATGGCTTTAGAAGCTTCTGATAGGCTAATTGACATCATTTGTGTCAATTGGAGGTGTACCTGTGGATGGATTTCAAGGCCTACCTTCAAACTCAGTGCCTCTTTGCTTGACATCATGGGAAAATCTAAAGAAATCAGCCAAGACCTCAGAATTTTTTTTTTTAGACCTCCACAAGTTTGGTTCATCCTTGGGAGCAATTTCCAAATGCCTGAAGGTACCACATTCATCTGTACAAACAATAGTACGCAAGTAAAAACACCATGGGACCACGCAGCCGTCATACTGCTCAGGAAGGAGACGCGTTCTGTCTCCTAGAGATGAACGTACTTTGGTGCGAAAAGTGCAAATCAATCCCAGAACAACAGCAAAGAACCTTGTGAAGATGCTGGAGGAAACAGGTACAAAGTATCTATATCCACAGTAAAACGAGTCCTATATCGACATAACCTGAAAGGCCGCTCAGCAAGGAAGAAGCCACTGCTCCAAAACCACCATAAAAAAGCCAGACTACAGTTTGCAACTGTACATGGGGACAAAGATCGTACTTTTTGGAGAAATGCCCTCTGGTCTGATGAAACAAAGATAGAACTGTTTGGCCATAATGACCATCGTTATGTTTGGAGGAAAAAGGTGAGACTTGCAAGCCGAAGAACACCATCCCAACCGTGAAGCATGGGGGTGACAGCATCATGTTGTGCGGGTGCTTTGCTGGTGCACTTCACAAAATAGATGGCATCATGAGGGAGGAAAATGATGTGGATATATATTGAAGCAACATCTCAAGACAACAGTAAGGAAGTTAAAGCTTGGTCGCAAATGGGTCTTCCAAATGGACAATGACCCCAAGCATACTTCCAAAGTTGTGGCAAAACAGCTTAAGGACAACAAAGTCAAGGTATTGGAGTGGCCATCACAAAGCCCTGACCTCAATCCTATAGAAAATGTGTGGGCAGAACTGAAAAAGTGTGTGCGAGCAAGGAGACCTACAAACCTGACTCAGTTACACCAGCTCTGTCAGGAGGAATGGGCCAAAATTCACCCAACTTTTTGTGCGAAGCTTGTGGAAGGCTACCCGAAACTTTTGACCCAAGTTAAACAATTTAAAGGCAATGCTATCAAGTACTAATTGAGTGTATGTACATTTCTGACCCACTGGGAATGTGATGAAATAAATACAAATTGAAATAAATCATTCTCTCTACTATTATTCTGACATTTCACATTCTTAAAATGAAGTGGTGATCCTATCTGACCTAAAACAGGGAATTTTACTATGATTAAATGTCAGGAATTGTGAAAAACTAAGTTTAAATGTATTTGGCTAAGGTGTATGTAAGCTTCTGACTTCAACTGTATGTATGTATCCCCAAGGGTATGTGTACAGCTGTATCAACAAGACAATGTTGTAACCACCGACAAGTCAACATGAATTGACAATAGCTGGAGACTGCAACTCAAACATTACTTTTAACACTGCATGAGCAAATGTTTGCAATTGTGTAAGTGTGATTGGTGACCATTCAAAACACAGAATCCTAGCTAACTCAACAGCATCACATGACTACTCAAACAACATATACATGTGTACTCCACTTCAATGATAGAGCCTACACATCAAAAGGTCAGCCCGGTGCTACATGTAATCACAAAACAAACGTGTTTACCTTTTCATCACACCAACTTCACACCTATGATGTTTATGGTCAGGGCTTCAGATGACACCGACACCAGATGTGACCAAGAGTTTAATGACGTCAAAGTGTTACCACGACAACGAGGCCTGTATATGACATCAAATAACCATAGCCTGGTGTTCTGGAGTTTCAGAGCAGATCAACCTGGATTCATACAGTCAGTCACATTCGTTTCTGCAGCAGACTACTGTGGCATGAGCTGGACGGGGTTCTAGAGCTGCTGCTGTACCACATTGTTCGATTCCGAAGAGTTGTTAAAAAGATAAATGTGTCGGCTAATCAAATCAAAATTGTATTCGTCACATGTTTCTTAAAACTACAGGTGTGGACAACAGTCAAATGTTTTCTTACTGCAATATATTGGAGGAATGGTTCAAATTACACATTTACTCTGATGGATGCATTGATATGGACTAATGCTGATAACAACCATGCCCATGGGTGTATGCCCACATTAGTCTTATGGTGGTGTCCTGATGGCGACACCCCAGCAATTCAAACCCTAACTGGGAGAACTGACAGAAGCACACATTTCAAGTTTTAATGTCATGTGCACAAGTACAGTGAAAATGTTTTCTTGCAAACTCTAAACTCCAAAATTCAGTAACCAATATCAAAGAAAAGGTTGAACAAAACACAAGTAAAAATAAGAAGAACACAAGAAGTAAAATATATAGTGGGTCAGTAGCTGTATACAGGGTCACTAGCTATATACAGGGTCAGTAGCTGTTTTCAGGGTCACTAGCTATATACAGGGTCAGTAGCTGTATACAGGGTCAGTAGCTGTATACAGGGTCAGTAGCTGTATACAGGGTCAGCAGCTGTATACAGGGTCAGCAGCTGTATACAGGGTCAGTAGCTGTATACAGGGTCAGTAGCTGTATACAGGGTCAGTAGCTGTATACAGAGTCAGCAGCTATATACAGGGTCAGCAGCTGTATACAGGGTCAGCAGCTGTATACAGAGTCAGTAGCTGTATACAGGGTCAGCAGCTGTATACAGGGTCAGCAGCTGTATACAGGGTCAGCAGCTGTATACAGGGTCAGCAGCTGTATACAGAGTCAGTAGCTATATACAGGGTCAGCAGCTGTATACAGAGTCAGCAGCTGTATACAGGGTCAGCAGCTATATACAGGGTCAGCAGCTGTATACAGGGTCAGCAGCTGTATACAGGGTCAGTAGCTATATACAGGGTCAGTAGCTGTATACAGGGTCAGCAGCTGTATACAGAGTCAGCAGCTGTATACAGGGTCAGCAGCTGTATACAGGGTCAGCAGCTATATACAGGGTCAGTAGCTATATACAGGGTCAGTAGCTGTATACAGGGTCAGCAGCTGTATACAGGGTCAGCAGCTGTATACAGGGTCAGCAGCTGTATACAGGGTCAGTAGCTATATACAGGGTCAGTAGCTGTATACAGGGTCAGCAGCTGTATACAGAGTCAGTAGCTATATACAGGGTCAGCAGCTGTATACAGGGTCAGTAGCTGTATACAGGGTCAGCAGCTGTATACAGGGTCAGTAGCTGTATACAGAGTCAGTAGCTGTATACAGGGTCAGCAGCTGTATACAGGGTCACTAGCTATATACAGAGTCAGTAGCTGTATACAGGGTCAGCAGCTGTATACAGGGTCAGTAGCTGTATACAGGGTCAGCAGCTGTATACAGGGTCAGTAGCTATATACAGGGTCAGCAGCTGTATACAGAGTCAGCAGCTGTATACAGGGTCAGTAGCTATATACAGGGTCAGTTCCAAGCCGTCATTGTAAGAATAATACACACACACACACACACACACAAGCGAGTCCATTCTGGTGTCATATTTACAATGTGCAGGGATAATTGTGGTGTATAATAAATGTGCCGGAAATCAACCTACAGTTGGTAATGTGAACAGTGCACCTCAGTCAGACAGACAACCATGGTAAAACTGACCAAACAAATCATTGCGCTTGTCTCAAGGTTGGCATCCGCTCAGAGCCAAATGCGAAGGATTGAACATCATGCTTGGGGGAGGAATGAGTCTGCAGACTTTAGACCAAAAGGAGGGTGATTACAACAACGATGAGGCTCAGCGAGAGACAAGGGCAGATGACTCACAACAGCGCTGTTCTCATTTATTTGAAGTGAAGTTTTGCTCCCTGCACACTACTGACGTGAATGACTGATCCAACAGACACACTGACTGGCTGCTAAACAGGGGAAAGGGCGTAAGGGGAAACATTTAACACACCATCCTCAGTCATCACAGACCACAGTCTGACATTTATTTTACATCCAGATAAAAGGAACCCCCCCCCTCTCTTCTGGGTGAAGAATCTGTTTCAAAATGACACCACTCTAATGTCCTTTGAATTCCATCAGAGCTGAGGTTGTGTTGTGTTCCTGTTAGACATCAGTGAATTGGAAACGTGTTTTATTGCTGTTCTCTCAACAAGCCTCTTTCAACATATGTTTTAAACATTTATTTAACTAGGCAAGTCAGTTAAGAACAAATTCTTATTTTCAATGGCAGCCTAGGAACAGTGGGTTAACTGCCTTGTTCAGGGGCTGAACAACAGATTTTTACCTCGGGGATTCAATCTAGCAACCTTTCGGTTACTGGCCCAACGGTCTAACCACTAGGGCTACCTGCTACCCCAAAATATTGAGGGGGACTGAAGAGACTAATTGTTGAGAGTGTCTAGGTTTCCAGGAGGAACCACAGGCGAATTGGATTGTAAGAACAGTTTGGCGGAACAGCAAAATCAACTCCAGAGAAAACAAAACTTGGAGACGCTTCAGCCAAGTCACAAAAAGGAAGTAGGATATTTTGTACGGGAAGAAAAGCGACTTTACATCAAAACTCAAATTCACTTTCAAAAGTATGCAACACCCTGCAGGTTTCTCAAGTTCTGTGTGATTATTATATTTTTCTTGTCAAATTATCATCTTGTTACGTATTTTTTAAATTATAAGCCTCCTGATTGATCAAATATCTGCATCCTCTCTGAAGTGTGAGATCTCAAGCGATTGGATTATTACAGACCACACAAGGCTTATGAGGGGAGATAATCAAATCATATTGTATTTGTCACATACAACCCAAATACAATAGGACCTTACCATGAAATGCTTACTTACAAGCCCTTAACCAACAATGCAGTTCAAGAAATAGAGTATAGAAAATATTTACTAAATAAACTAAAGTAAAAAAATAAAATCAAAAAGTAACACAAGAAAATTACATAGCAATAACAAGGCTTTATACAGGGGCACCGGTACCCAGTCAATGTGAAGGCTATATACAGGGGGGACCGGTACCGAGTCAATGTGGAGGCTATATACAGGGGGTACCGGTACCGAGTCAATGTGGAGGCTATATACAGGGGGTACCGGTACTGAGTCAATGTGGAGGCTATATACAGGGGGTACCGGTACCGAGTCAATGTGGAGGCTATATACAGGGGGTACCAATTCTTGGTACTCCAATTCTTTGGCAAAATAATGTTTTTTTTTGTTAGTTTTTTTTTTATATCAGATTAATTAAATGACAAGATAATTTGAATGCTCTCAAAACTTCACTCGATCTATCATGAATGAATAAGGTCCTCTGATTTTGAAATGCTTCTTTAAATATTGACCATCCTTGGTCAGAGGACTCTCTTTACATTTCAAGACTGTTTAGATATCTAAAGCCATGAGAGAAAAGATATGACCCCCATTAAGATGCCATTGGATTATTGATGGAATGGACAGTTACATTTTGATCTGGTGCAAGACCTGTGTAGAAATGCTGCTCATCAAATTTACCAAAAAAGGATAAGATAAGGACCGCTCTCTTTCTAAATTTATGAAAGAAATACCAATTCCTAACCACATGTATGTAAGCCTATGATAGGCTTACATACATGATCGGACTACAGCGCCATGTGAAGCCTAGGGCTTAGCTACAGATCCATGGCAGCATTAGACTGAAGTGTGAATACAACCTACAATGACAGTTTTTCTACTTGAATTAATCAATACACCATTTTTGCTGTGTATGCAAACACTACGTCAGCTTGGTCATGGAAAATGTGTTCACACACTGACAAGTTATATGATCCCTTCAATCATTCCAGACTGGAGATTTATAATTGAGCTTGACTTGAGAAGCACAGGATAGCTGTTCAGACTTACCTTAGGCTTACCTTTCTTGATAGCTGGTTGGATTTCCAAGACGTAAAGAGGAACCTGAATTAAGAGTTTCTGTACTGTTATGAACAAGTAAAACCAATGCATTTTGGTCCTTGGCCTTAAATCAGCGTTAACAGACTGAAGAATATAATAAGGTTTAATTATCACATTTAGGGGAAGACCCAGATGCAGACTGTCGAAGTAACACAATTTTATTACTAGAACAGGGGGCAGGCAAAATGAAAGGTCAAGGGCAGGCAGAGGTCAGTAATCCAGATCAGAGTCCAAAAGGTACAGAACGGCAGGCAGGGTCAGGGCAGGCAGAATGGTCAAAACCGGGAAAACTAGAAACAGGCAGGAGCAAGGGGAAAACCGCTGGTAGGCTTGATGAACAAAACGAACTGGCAACAGACAAACAGAGAACACAGGTATAAATACACTGGGGATAATGGGGAAGATGAGCTACACCTAGTAGGGGGTGGAGACAAGCACATAACAGGTGAAACAGATCAGGGGCGTGACATTAATATACATTTCAGATTGGCCTCCTATGGGTTCAGGGACCAATCACAACAGGATTATAAAACAGCAAGATTTGATTTATTAAATAAATTGGAGATTTAATCAATAACATCATGTTTTCGTTTGTACTTGCATTGTGATAGGTCCCTGAGCCCATAGAAGGTAATTCTGAAATATATATATATAAAAAAAAGTTACTCACGTAACCACGGTTCTATGAGTGGAGCGAAGCCCCATAGGAGAGCTCCTATTGGTATAACCTGAGGCCTCGCCCATCTGAGAAATTATTTATGCATGCACCTGTAGCCGGTGAGAGTACAGGAGCCCCTGTATAATGGGGTGCAGCCCCTCAATCTGTCTCCCGAATATTATCTTCAGCAAGACAACCGGGGAGCAGAGCAGTCCTCATCGTTTGAAGTGGAGGGGGGTACCTGTTCCTGGGCCAATGGAATTAGCTGGTCTAAAGGGCCACATTCCATTTCCCCATCCTCGTCTTCCTCGTCAGCGTCATCATCAGATGTATCCTCATAACATGAGGTCATCAGAGAAACCGTGTTATCGAGGGGGATCTTCTCACCAAAAAATGCCCAGCGTTTCTTCCTCCATGGGAAGGTTGGTGCAGACCAGGCAAACTGGAGCATCCCTAATGCCCTTCCCAATGTCAGCTCCCAAAAACACCTAACAGAGGTTGTGTAGTTCTACAGACACCACCATAGTGGAACAGCAGCCCAAATCCCTTATTAAAATGGCTTTTGGTGGTGGAGTGCGAGCTCCAATGCCAGGCGTGCTCATGTTGGCTTGGTTACTTGGTTACTAAGACAGGAATCGCCAGGATACATTTCTTTCTTCAATTCTTCTCAACGGTCTTCAGTCTTGTTGGGGTTAGGCATAAGGTTAGCGTTAAGGTTAGGGTTAGGTTTAAATACAGATTTTAAGAAGATAAATTGTAGAAATAGGAGTAGTTTATGACTGTGTGGCTATGACAACAAGGAGAAGATGCTGTTTGCTTACCTGCTGGAGTGGTTCAACTTCACCAAGGTCCCAGTGCAAGAGGTCCTGCAGCTGATCAGTACTCTGTCCAAGGTACCGAAACTGGGCCTCATGACCACAAGCTATACTGATGATTCACTTGGCTAGATTTCTTAAAATCTTTATTTAACTAGGCAAGTCAGTTAAGAACAAATTCTTATTTTCAATGATGGCCTAGGAACAGTGGGTTAACTGCCTTGTTCAGGGGCAGAACAACAGTTTTTTTCCTTGTCAGCTCTGGGATTCTGTCTTGCAACCTTTCAGGTACTAGTCCAACGCTCTAACCACTAGACTACCTGCCACATAGATACTGATGCTATTATGATTGTCTAGCCTTTGAAAAAGAGCGTTATTGCATCTTACAAAAATGATTAGAACATGTATATACAGTACACTAAGGAGCCAGTTTGTTAGGTACACCCATCTAGTACCGTGGCGGACTCCCTTTGCCTCCAGAACAGCTTGAATTCTTTGGGGAATGACAGCGTTGCTCAATTGGTATCAAGGGACCCAATGTGTGCCAGGAAAGCATTCCCCACACCATTACAGCACCTCCACCAGCATGTACCACTGACATTAGGTAGGATGGGGCCATTGACTCATGCTGTTTATGCCAAATCCTGACTTTGCCATTAACATGATGCAACAGGAACTGAGATTGATCGGACCAGGCAATGTTTTTCCACTCCTCATTTGTCCAGTGTTTCCCACTGGAGCCGCTTCTTCTTGTTTTTAGCTGATAGGAGTGGATCACGGTGTGGTCGTCTGCTGCAATAGCCCATCCGTGACAAGGACCGACAAGTTGTGTGTTCAGAGACGCCATTATGCACACCACTGGAGTGAGGAGTCCTCTTCCAGCTCTCCTCCAATGTAGGGCCACGGTTACGAGCCATCATCTACGACATCTTCGACCTGCTGTTTCAGCTACCAGAACTGCTTCCTGCTTGTCCAACCATCTATTCTAATGAACAGCAGCTAGTGAACACTGTTACTGCAAGTATGGGTGAAATTGATTAAACATTATACGCAGAATTTCCAGACTAGCAGGCCTAGTAAGGTTGATGTTCCACCACAGAGGTTAGCAAGTATGTTGGACTCACCTGGAGAGAATCTCACCACAGCAAGTCAGGGACAGAAAAAATAACAATGAATCTAAGACCCTTTTAGAAGGATGTGAGTTATTTGGATTCAGAATAAACAATTTTGACCAATGGTATTACTGTAAAGTTAACCTCCAATCAGAAATGTCTTCTCAGAGGTGAGACAATGGGGGTTGGTGAGATCAACACAGAGAATGCTCAATTCCTAAGACAACACAGAAGAAATGATTGCATGCGGTTGATGAAAAGAGTCACTTCGGGGCTGCCCTACAGTTCTACGACACAATCTATCAAACAAATAGAGCCCACACCCCGTACCTTTACTCACAAACAACGTTTTGTTGCTGACAATATGTAACTTCATGCTAATTTTGCATGCATTTTTTATCTATTTCAATTTCTGCTATTTATTGATTTATCAGCAATGTGTTTTGTCTGAGATGCAGTATACTGTATTTCATTGATTCTCCACGTTGTGATGTCATCTATTTGACAGTGAGTAAATCTGTGCGATGCTTGACAGTTTTCTACGTTTCCAAGGTTGGCAGACAGACATACAGTATACTGTCATCCAACGAGAGGTGGGTGACACTAAAGTGTAGACATTCTTGTCTAATTTCAGCATTTTTCTCTTTTGTGGAACTATATTCATGTCAGTGGGAGGAGCGTCTGTCCTTTTCGGCGTCTGCTATGACTATACACCTCTCTAAGGAGCAACAACCGCAACCAGGTGTTGATCACGTGAGCTCCTACAGTGAGGGAAAAAACGTATTTGATCCCCTGCTGATTTTGTACGTTTGCCCACTGACAAAGAAATGATCAGTCTATAATTTTAATGGTAGGTTTATTTGAACAGTGAGAGACAGAATAACATTTAAAAAATCCAGAAAAACACGTGAAAAATGTTTTAAATTGATTTGCATTTTAATGAGGGAAATAAGTATTGGCCTGGCCCACGACAGTGTCAATAGAAGCTATTAGATGGATTGAATCACTGGGATTTAGAACCATGACATCATTAGCTAGCGACAGATAATAACTCAATTCAAAGTGGCCTTTTATTTAGTGTGTGGTTTTATTTACGGCTCCTATATCACCCAGTTGTTCCTGGGCCTTGAGCAGGAAATGTGCAATGGCTACTGTCACTCGTTCCTTAGGGGTTATAAACCTGACTATTTGTCATTGCTGTCCTCTGGTATGACGTCATGGAAGAATAGCATCTGAATGCCTCCAGGATCAACCTAAAACCTGACTCTAACCAATAGGGTGAAAACCACTAAAACTGATCTTAGATCATTGTTTAGTGGCAACTTCATACAACTACTTTTGAAACCTAGTTACTGTCTTGACCATTCCCACACTGAACCTTCCTAATGGAAGTTTGACCATACTACTGGTTCTAATTCTCTGATTTCTCCTGTGTTCCAGAACCTTCTAGCGAGAGTGAGGCAGGCTACCTGTGACTGCAGGCAGTAGCCTGTCTACAGCAGCTGTGTGTGGGGCTGAGGAGCAGACTACTACCACAGAGACCCCAGATTCTTCTCAGCAAACCAAGGTTGGATTACATCTGGATTATTATTGAATGGTCATTTAATCAGGAAGTATAAAAGAGATAAGAATTTCATTGTTCAAGGCTGAGATGACCTCATAGGTATTACACCTATGTTGACTTAATGCTTGCTACTTGGCAAAGATTTTACATATCGGCTTTGCATAGCATTGTATGAATTTTCTATTTAGTTTGAAAGACAACGCCTAAGCTTGATCACATTGATATTAGTTTCATTTTGATACTGTATTAGTAATGCAACTTTCTCTGCCTATTGAACTAATATTGATACATTGAGTATATTATATGAAGTTGACATACCAATTATTACTTGGGACCCATGTGTCTGAGTGCATCTTAGTTCAGAGTACGTCTCACTTATTAAGAACAATCTTGATTGTTATTTTCAGGATCCATATCTAACTTCATGGAGCCAGGTCCTAAATTTAGTCCAAGTCTCTTTGCTCAGTCAGACCTAATCCCGTCCTATAGACCCCATGGCACGTATCTCCAGAGTAGAGGTGTTCAACTCTGGTGTCTCTGACCAAATTATTGTGCAACAAAGGCAAATTGTAGGGAACTAATGATGATAATTATCTATCTTTCTCTTTCTCTCCTTCCCTTCATCTCTCCCTCTTCCCCGTGGACCCAGTGTCCCAGAACTCGTCTCTGTCCTACTCCCAGGAGGTGTGTGGAGAAGGGGGCAGCGCTCCCTGGTCTCGTCCCCAAGAGAGTGCTCTCCTCGGCCCTCTGTGGTGTTGCGCACCGGCCAGAGACCCTGAGGGGACGGACAAGATGGGGATGCTGCCTCCAACTGGTCTGCATCTGTTGGTGTTTGTCAGTATTGTTATTCTTAAATTTACTAATCTCTAATTTACACTCTTAGAAAAAAAGGTTCCATCTAGAGTCTAAAAGGGTTATTTGGCTGTCCCCATAGGAGAACCCTTTAAAGAACAATTTCTGGTTCCAAGTAGAATCCTTTTGAGTTCCATGTAGAACCCTCTGTGGATAGGGTTCTACATGGAACTTAAAAGGATTCTACTTGGAACCAAAAATTGTTTGGCTGTCCCCCTCCTACACTCTCAGAGTGTACTCATATCATTTTTACCGCTTGCCTGTGATCCCATCAGCAGTATCGGATGGTGTGCTCTCTCTCTGTCTCTGTCTAACTCTTGTCCTCTCTCTCTCAGACAGTGCGGTATGTTCTAGCGTGATATTCGGTAGCTATAAAGGATGCCACTGAAGTGTCTCTACCCACATCAGATGGTGTGAAGTTGCTCCAGCTTTCTCTCTCTCTCTTTCTCTCTCTCAAAGGTTTTTCAGACAACATTATAAATGAACAAAAATGTTATTCTCTCTCCTTCTCTTCTTCCTCCCTCTCTCCCTCCCTCTCTCCCTCCCTCTCTCCTTCCTCCCTCTCCCCCTCACTCTCTCCTTCCTCCCTCTCCCCCTCCCTCTCTTCTTCCTCTCGCCCTCCCTCTCTTTTTCCTCCTTCTCTTTCCTCCCTCTCCCCCTCCCTCGCTCTTTCCTCCCTCTCCCCCTCCCTCTCTTCTTCCTCCCTCTCTCTCTCCCTCCCTCTCTCCTTCCTCCCTCTCCTTCCTAACTCTCCCCCTCCCTCTCTCTTTCCTCCCTCTCCCCCTCGCTCTCCTTCCTCCCTCTCCCCTCCCTCTACCCCTCGCTCTCTCCTTCCTTCCTCCCTCCCTCTCCCCCTCCCTCTCTCTTTCCTCCCTCTCTTCTTCCTCCCTCTCTCCCTCCCTCTCCCTTCTCTCCCCCGGACTCACTGCTGTGTGAGGCGGTGGTCCTGCTCAGAGACACTGGTCTGGGACGACACCTGCCTGGTGAGGATGGAGCTGGTACATCACAACACCCCTCAATAGGAACATCTATATGAATATTTACTGATCCACCGACACAGGTAGCAGACACAGGTAGCAGACACAGGTAGAAGACACAGGTAGCAGACACAGGTAGCAGACACAGGTAGCAGACACAGGTAGCTGACACAAGGTGAAGACAAACGGACACAGACACAGGTAGCAGACACAAAGTGAAGACAAATAGACGCAGACACAGGTAGCAGACAAAAGTTGAAGACAAACGGACACAGACACATCATTACTCTGGTCTCGTATGCCTCCATTCTTGATTCTTTGTGGTTCACATGTTATTGTATATTTCACTGTATTTTATAAAGCCCTTTTAACATCAGCAGTTACAGATACCCAGCCTAAAACCCAAAGAGCAAGCAATGCTGATGAAGAAGCCATTCTGTCATTCTGCAACATCCACGATAATGCTGCTCTCTCAGTGTGTGTGTGTGTGTGTGTGTGTGTGTGTGTGTGTGTGTGTGCGTGCCGTGGGGTCACACGACACACTCATACAACGATTGTGACATGTAGAGTCATTTGTCATGAGTATCCTGTTCATTCAGAGGGCCGGTTTCTCTGTAGGGACTATACTCTTGTCAAGCCGAGACCCTCCTGCAGTAGCAGGTTAATACACGCCCTGAGCATTGCATCGCTCCAAACTGTTCTGTCATCTTTAACCTTTAACTAGCTTGCTGTGCCACTGCCAGGCTTCTTCAGGACTCTCCTGTAAGGACGTCTTTAGTCTGGCCTGGCAATGGGAGGGGTATCTGCTGCCCTCTGGTGGTAAATGGGAGGGTTATCTGCTGCCCTCGTGGTAAATGGGTCCTGTTGTCTGCTTGTGTTTTAGAGGGAGAGGGGTTCATCGTTGATGATTTATGTTGATTGGTGTTTGTGTTTTTATCGGAGATAGAAGCTGCAGTTCTGGATGGAGACACTGGCTGACATCATGACCTATCACAAAAGCTGTTCCTCAGACTTTCCTGAGAGCTCATTGGTCCACCACAGACTAGACTACGTAGACACCGCCCTATTCACCATCAGACTGCTGCAGACCATCCTGCCCCTGGAGAAGGTGTGTGTATGCCTCTCCAGGTCAGTGATAATCTCCCTGGGATTAAATAGATGACTAACCCTAACCAATCACTACTCCTCTCCAGGTCAGTGGTAATCTCCCTGTGATTAAATAGATGACTAACCCTAACCAATCACTACTCCTCTCCAGGTCAGTGATAATCTCGGTGTCTGGACCGGCCCTTCAGCCTGGCCTATCTCAGCCTAGTCTATCTCAGCATGGCGGAGGGCTGTCATGGCCTACCTGGAGCAGGTGAACCCTCTACAGAGGCCAGCCGTTGTCTGGATGGAGTCTAGTAGTCTGTCAAGGAGACACAGCAACAGGTACACAGCTATGCACGCACGTAGGCATTCACACACTATCAGGCGGTTTCACGGACATAGATTAAGCCTAATCCTATACTAAATTGCACTTAAACTGGAATAACTGAAATGGCATTTCTCAGACATGGTTTAAAATAGTCTCAGACTTGCCCTAATCTAGATGTAATTGGATAAAAGTGGATACTTAGAGCTACAAAATGGTACATCATACACTACAGTAGAGGAACAATGGGAAAGTAATTTTGCTTTGAAAGTTGATAAACTTGTAAACTAACTTTTGAGAAAATGGCCTTTGAATCCTTTGGTACTACTATTGGAGAGCCCTTCTTTGTCTCCACCCATTCAGCATCGTCCACACCCTCTTAAGCTTTAGCCCCACCCATCTCTTTAAGGGTTGATCCGAGCGTTCTGTCCTAACAACAGAAGTCAAGCACCCAAGCTAACTTGCTAGGCTACTTACAGACACAAATGAGAGAACAGCTCACTGAACATTATTCGCCCTAGCAGAGCTTGTTAAGTTATCCAGAGCGTTGATGACTGCAACTGGGCTGTCAGATTGTCCGTTGGTAAGTTCAAAACGTGTCATTCTCGGAGCGTTCAGAACGCACACCGGACGCTCTGGCCGATGAGTAGGGTTGAGCCGTACTTTCTGACCTTTTTTCGAATCCTCATTAGAGTCGCATCATGCAGCCTTAGAATGTATTAAACATAAAAACATACAGCCTGACATTTGTATCGTAACTAAAGTTACATAAATAACTCTAAATTAAGCATACAGGACTACCTGTTTCTTTGTTAACCGCATCAACACAGAATAGCCGCATGTGAGCACTCCCTCAACTTATTTGGAGAAAATATCCTTTCTATTTTATTCAGCTATGTTCATTTTATTCTTCATACTATAAAATAATATAAAATAATGCCACAGAATTCTAAGCAAATATTGTCTGCTAAATGAACTAGTGTAGCCCCCTGCCATATGGCATAGCCAGATCAGGACCTAACATAAGGACAACTCAGATTATGCTATTCTGTTCTACTGAAATAGACTACATTTTCTTCATATCATGCTTCTTTAGACCTGTCTAGAATAAATAATGGATTTATTATACTTTTTAAAATGTAGATTTGTTCCAAAGGTCTGCATCAGAGGCTTGTAGGCTATGTGTGGAAGCCAGGAGATGCAAAATGTGTTTGTTAATTAACGGTCAATTACAGTGAGACCGGCAGTTGACAATTCAAGTTTCATGACCGCCACAGCCCTAGGCCCATCCCAAGTGCTGATCAGCTTGAGTTAAAAAATATCTGTAACTTTCCGCCGTGAAACAGGAGATTAATGTTGTTGTTAGTGAACTGACTGTATGCAGAATAGTCCACAATGTCTGCAATGGTATATGTGAACTTAAAGACAATTACATCAAGTTCCCTGATGCTTTCTGCCCAAACCAACTACAAGGTAGACATCTATGAATATGGATATTTCGCCTGGAGTCATTGGCTGTGTAGAGGGATGTCATATTCCCATCAAGTGTCCCTCTACAGCAGATACTGAGGAGTGCTGGAATTGTAAAAAAAAAAATATTTTCAGATTTCCAACATTGTTGCACGTTAGAAAGGTGCAACTCATGACTCAAGGATTTTCCAAAACTCCTCTTTGTATGCTCAGCTTGAAGTATGACGACATAGTGGAATCATACTTGGCGACAGTGGGTATGCACAGACCAACTTCTTGTTCACCCCCTATCTTCATGCAATAGGACCTGAGCAACAACGACACAACAAAAGCTCATATCCGCATCAGAGGTGTAGTAGAGCGCATGTTTGGTGTATGGAAGGTGTCCAGTGTCTCAGAAACACATTGCACTTTCAACCAAGAAGATGCTGCATTGCAAGGACTAACCAGTTCACAATTTTCCATGGCCAGTTTCTCGTGCATGCTCAGCCCCTTTGTCTTTGTCCTCCAGCTCAAGTTAGTGACACAATCTTCCTTCCTGAGTGGTGCAGATGTAGCGGGCTGACCTTCATCCTGTTTTATCTCCTCTAAGCTTTAGTGATCATCTGCCTCTAGAAAATGATTACGTTGCTGCATTAGAGAACATTATTTCTTCAGGAGTTCAGTTCATTACACCATTTATATTATTGGAGTGCAAGAGAAGACTGACAACATGACATATTCCCTGAAGACTGGAACGGTCCCCTATCTGAACTGTGCAAATGGTAATCATTCTTTCATTACAGATGGTAGTCCAGAGGTTCTTTCATTACAGATGGTAGTCCAGGCGTTCTATGATTACAGATGGTTGTCCAGGCGTCCTTTCATTACAGATGGTAGTCCAGGCGTTCTTTCATTACAGATGGTAGTCCAGGCGTTCTATCATTACAGATGGTAGTCCAGGCGTTCTTTCATTACAGATGGTTGTCCAGGCGTTCTATGATTACAGATGGTTGTCCAGGCGTTCTTTCATTACAGATGGTAGTCCAGGCGTTCTTTCATTACAGATGGTAGTCCAGGCGTTCTTTCATTACAGATGGTAGTCCAGACGTTCTTTCATTACAGATGGTAGTCCAGGCATTCTTTCATTACAGATGGTAGTCCAGGCGTTCTTTCATTACAGATGGTAGTCCAGGCATTCTTTCATTACAGATGGTAGTCCAGACGTTCTTTCATTACAGATGGTAGTCCAGACGTTCTTTCATTACAGATGGTAGTCAGGTGTTCTTTCATTACAGATGGTAGTCCAGGCATTCTTTCATTACAGATGGTAGTCCAGGCGTTCTATCATTACAGATGGTAGTCCAGGCGTTCTATCATTACAGATGGTAGTCCAGACGTTCTTTCATTACAGATGGTAGTCCAGACGTTCTTTCATTACAGATGGTTGTCCAGGCGTTCTTTCATTACAGATGGTAGTCCAGGCGTTCTTTCATTACAGATGGTAGTCCAGGCGTCCTTTCATTACAGATGGTAGTCCAGGCGTCCTTTCATTACAGATGGTAGTCCAGGCGTCCTTTCATTACAGATGGTAGTCCAGGCGTCCTTTCATTACAGATGGTAGTCCAGGCGTCCTTTCATTACAGATGGTAGTCCAGGCGTTCTTTCATTACAGATGGTAGTCCAGGCGTTATTGCCTTACAAATGGTAGTCAGGTTTTCTTTCTGTTGTTTTCTGTTGGTGAATCATGCTGTTTGTTCTCCATAATTGGGTGGTTTGACACAATTCGCTTCAAAAGTTTTTTTTCAATGTCACCGAAATTCTTTTAACGTTTTATTTCACCTCCGTCCATTTTTTGGTTTAGGTGACTGAGGTGACTTGCTCCAATTCCACACAATGCTTATGTATAAGTGTCCCATCCCTGTTTTTTTTGTGTGCACATTGTTAATCGAATCAGGCGTCACAAAGATGAACTGGTTAGTTCTTTCTTACCTTAATACTCCCTAGTCTAGAAATAATTATTTATTTTTCATATGGATTAATTTAAGTAGAATTAGTCTTGTCCGGGAATCTGCCCCTATGAGAGTTAGAGGAGGGTAGTTTGAAGATTCCTTTTGCAAGAACAAGAACTAGAATAACATTTATAAGTGTAATTGATGTTGCTCGTAGATCTCATGGTACTTGTTTACTGTTGCACATGAGTACAGGTTTAAGGACTTGTCTCTATTCCTGTCTCCAGAGAAAGAAGAACTGGGTTTGAGTTATTGGAGCTGACGGACCAAGCCATAGATGGCCTTCCATAGCACCAACACCTACCTATCGACAAGGAATGCTCCTAAATGTAAGATATCCATTACTAACTCTATTCATTATAGTTTGGCAAGCCAACTCTCTGTAGATAAATACTGCTCATAACTCTATTGTATTAATTAGCACATTGACTTATTGCTGGTTGTATCGTCAGGTGGAAGTTTGAGCAGGCCAGTCCACTGCTTCAGACAGAGAGCCAATCCTGTCCCATCCCCTCCTCCCTGTCAAGACAGAGACCTACACCTGCCCTCTCAATGGTAAGGTCAACCCTTTAGACTACTGTCTGATATCGGTTCTACTGTAATTCTGTCTGTAATGATGATACTGGCAGGACACAATGTCGTAACAGTACTAATGCTTTTGACCTTTCAACTCTTTATGTGAGGTCATCCGGTAAAGCCTGTTGTTAAACCTTTGATCACTCTAGGAGTGTCTGGGGGTTCAGAACATGGCCAAGCCTGTGTCGTCAGTCTGTGGTGGGGTTTTCAGTGCCTTCATACTTCAGGACACAGCTGGGGAGATTGTGTGTGTGCGTGCGTGCGTGTATTCTGTAGACATGGTTCCAGATATACACTCAGTATGCAAAACATTAGGAACACCTTCCCTCAGAACAGCCTCAATTCGTCGAGTATGGACTCTACACGGTGTCGAAAGCGTTCCACAGGGATGCTGGCCCATGTTGTGTCAAGTTGGCTGGCTGTCCTTTGGGTGGTGGACCGTTCTTGATACACACAGGAAACTGTTGAGCGTGAAAAACCCAGCAGCGTTGCTGTTCTTGACACAGACCAGTGCGCCTGGCACCTACTACCATGCTGCGTTCAAAGGTATATACAACTTTTGTCTTACCAATTCACCGAATCAAAATGGAACTTTTCATGTTAGTACTTCAGGGGGGAAATGTCGGAGTGGAATTATGTTTTTTATTTTCAAAAACAAATCTGTGTGCCATTGAGCCACTGCCAAGCAATAATGTGTTCTCTGCTCATTTGCATATTCTGTGATATTGTTTAAAAAAATAAGAGTCAAGGTTAGGTTAAGAGTCAAGGTTAGGTTAAGAGTCAAGGTTAGGTTAAGAGTCAAGGTTAGGTTAAGAGTCAAGGTTAGGTTAAGAGTCAAGGTTAGGTTAAGAGTCAGGGTTAGGTTTAGAGTCAGGGTTAGGTTTAGAGTCAGGGTTAGGTTAAGAGTCAGGGTTAGGTTTAGAGTCAGGGGTAGGACTCCGGAATAGGAGTAGGTTTAGAGTTAGGAGTCAGGGTTAGGTTTAGAGTCAGGGTTAGGTTAAGAGTCAAGGTTAGGTTTAGAGTCAGGGTTAGGTTTAGAGTCAGGGTTAGGTTTAGAGTCAGGGTTAGGTTTAGAGTCAGGGGTAGGACTCCGGAATAGGAGTAGGTTTAGAGTTAGGAGTCAGGGTTAGGTTTAGAGTCAGGGTTAGGTTTAGAGTCAGGGGTAGGTTTAGAGTCAGGGGTAGGTTTAGAGTCAGGGGTAGGAGTCCGGAATAGGAGTCCGGGTTAGGAGTCCGGGTTAGGAGTCCGGGTTAGGAGTCCGGGGTAGGTTTAGAGTCAGGAGTCAGGGTTAGGAGTCAGGGTTAGGAGTCAGGGGTAGGAGTCAGGGATAGGAGTCAGGGGTAGGAGTCAGGGATAGGAGTCAGGGATAGGAGTTAGGGTTAGGAGTCAGGGGTAGGTTTAGAGTTAGGGTTAGGAGTTAGGGTTAGGAGTCAGGGGTAGGTTTAGAGTCAGGGTTAGGAGTCAGGGATAGGAGTCAGGGGTAGGAGTCAGGGTTAGGAGTTAGTGTTAGGAGTCAGGGTTAGGAGTTAGGGTTAGGAGTCAGGGGTAGGTTTAGAGTTATGAGCCAGGGGTAGGAGTCAGGGTTAGGAGTCAGGGGTAGGTTTAGAGTCAGGCGTAGGAGTCGGGTAGGAGTCAGGGGTAGGAGTCAGTGGTAGGTTTAGAGTTATGAGTCAGGGGTAGGAGTCAGGGGTAGGAGTCAGGGTTAGGAGTCAGGGGTAGGTTTAGAGTCAGGGGTAGGAGTCAGGGGTAGGAGTCAGGGTTAGGAGTCAGGGGTAGGTTTAGAGTCAGGGGTAGGAGTCATGGGTAGGAGTCAGGGATAGGAGTCAGGGATAGGAGTCAGGGGTAGGAGTCAGGGTTAGGAGTTAGGGTTAGGAGTCAGGGGTAGGTTTAGAGTTATGAGTCAAGGGTAGGAGTCAGGGGTAGGAGTTAGGATTTATGGTTAGGAGTTAGGGTTAGGAGTCAGTGGTAGGTTTAGTTAGGGGTAGGAGTTAAGAGTTAGGGGTAGGTTAGAGTTATGGTTAGGAGTCAGGGTTAGGAGTCAGTGGTAGGTTTAGAGTCAGGGGTAGGTTTAGAGTCAGGGGTAGGTTTAGAGTCAGGGGTAGGTTAAGAGTCAGGGTTAGGTTAAGAGTCAGGGTTAGGTTAAGAGTCAGGGTTAGGTTAAGAGTCAGAGTTAGGTTAAGAGTCAGGTTTAGAGTCAGGGTTAGGTTTAGAGTCAGGGTTAGGTTAAGAGTCAGGGTTAGGTTTAGAGTCAGGGGTAGGAGTAAGGGGTAGGACTCCGGAATAGGAGTAGGTTTAGAGTTAGGAGTCAGGGTTAGGTTTAGAGTCAGGGTTAGGTTTAGAGTCAGGGTTAGGTTTAGAGTCAGGGTTAGGTTTAGAGTCAGGGGTAGGTTTAGAGTCAGGGGTAGGTTTAGAGTCAGGGTTAGGAGTCCGGAATAGGAGTCCGGAATAGGAGTCCGGGTTAGGAGTCCGGGTTAGGAGTCCGGGGTAGGGTTGGAGTGAGGGGTAGGAGTTAGGTGTAGGAGTCAGGGGTAGGTTTAGAGTCAGGGATAGGAGTCAGGGGTAGGAGTCAGGGTTAGGAGTTAGGGTTAGGAGTCAGGGGTAGGTTTAGAGTTATGAGTCATGGGTAGGAGTCAGGGGTAGGAGTCAGGGTTAGGAGTCAGGGGTAGGTTTAGAGTCAGGGTTAGGAATCAGGGATAGGAGTCAGGGGTAGGAGTCAGGGTTAGGAGTTAGGGTTAGGAGTCAGGGGTAGGTTTAGAGTTATGACTCAGGGGTAGGAGTCAGGGGTAGGAGTCAGGGGTAGGAGTCAGGGTTAGGAGTCAGGGGTAGGAGTTAGGGGTAGGTTTAGAGTCAGGGGTAGGAGTCAGGGGTAGGAGTTAGGATTTATGGTTAGGAGTCAGGGTTAGGAGTCAGTGGTAGGTTTAGTTAGGAGTAGGGGTTAGGAGTAGGGGTTAGGAATCAAGGGTAGGAATCAGGGTTAGGAATCAGGGTTAGGAGTCAGGGTTAGGAGTCAGGGTTAGGAGTCAGGAGTTAGGTGTAGAGTTAGGTGTAGCGTTAGGAGTCAGGGTTAGGAGTTAGGGTTAGGAGTTAGGGTTAGGTGTTAGGTTTAGGTAAAGAGTAATGTTTAGAGTTAGGGTTGGGTTTAGAGTCAGGGTTTAGAGTCAGGGTTTAGAGTCGGGGTTTAGAGTCGGGGTTTAGAGTCGGGGTTTAGAGTCGGGGTTTAGAGTCGGGGTTTAGGTTTGGAGTTAGGAGTTAGGGTTAGATTTAGAGTTAGGTTTAGGAGTTAGGGGTTAGGAGTTAGGGTTAGGAGTTAGGAGTTAGGGTTAGCTTTAGAGTTAGGTTTAGGAGTTAGGAGTTAGGGTTAGATTTAGAGTTAGGTTTAGGAGTTAGGAGTTAGGGTTAGATTTAGAGTTAGGTTTAGGAGTTTGGGCTTTGGGGTTTAGAAAATACAAAACTGTGTGTGTGTGTGTGTGTGTGTGTGTGTGTGTGTGTGTAGAGTTACGCAGGCACAGAGGATGCGCAAGGAAAATGTGTTCTGATGATAAGTGAGTTGAACCAGGCGTTACCGTGTGTTTCCAAACCGAGAGCTGCACTACGACTACTCCTTACTAAACAGCAGGTGTGTGTGTGTGAGGGAGAGATAAAAGGGTGAATTTGTCTGACTTGTGTGTCTGTATGTTTGAAGCTGTCGGCTGATTTTGACATTGACTCTCTCTGAGTGTTTAGGCATTCTGCTCTCCGACACTGTGTGATGTTGATGAACATATTACCCTCTGTCACCTTTGATCAACTCTGAGTCTCTGGCTGGGGGCTCTTTGCGATGGTTATGGAAGACAGCTGTCTGTCTATAACATTGACGTATCAATATGCATATCCCCTCTCCACTGTGTATCAGGGTGTTGTGTGTGTGTGTGTGTATAGGATGTATGTGTTGTATAGGAAAGTCCTGTATATTTGACTGATCTGCAGACAGGCAGATGAGCAGACAGAACAGAAAAGACAGAGATTAAATGATTGATATATGCAGCACCAACAGCTTTTACTCCACGAGACCAACAACCCGGGGGATCCTGTTTCAATGTGACATTAATATGGTTGATTTTTAAGGTTAGGGAAAAGTGCAGTGAATAGGGGCACTTTTTAGGATGTCAATACAAAGGAATGTGTTTATGGTTGTTTGTAATTTTGTCTTGCCTTTTAATCATTATACGTGTTATTGTTTTTACCATCGAGGACCACTTTGGAAACAAGCGTTTTAATCAATGCTTTCAAGTGATATCCTCTGGGTCCACATTGTACATTTTGTTGAACATGTCTGTTACCTTTTTGAATTGAATTTATTTTTGGGTATTTCCCCTCCTCCCTCTACTACAGCCAGACCAGCCCTGGAGGGTCCTCTCTTCTCGCCCCTCCCTCTTCTGTCTCACCATCACCCTGGACATCACACTAGATATCACCCTGGACATCACACTAGATATCACCCTGGACATCACACTAGATATCACCCTGGACATCACCCTGGACATCACACTAGATATCACCCTGGACATCACACTAGATATCACCCTGGACATCACACTAGATATCACCCTGGACATCACACTAGATATCACCCTGGACATCACACTAGATATCACACTAGATATCACCCTGGACATCACACTAGATATCACCCTGGACATAACACTAGATATCACCCTGGACATCACACTAGATATCACCCTGGACATCACACTAGATATCACCCTGGACATAACACTAGATATCACCCTGGACAGCAGTGACAGGTCCTTCCTCAAGGTATGCTGTTTCCACAACCAGAGAAACACACGTGCACACTCTTACTTACTCACTCACTAATGCACACACATGGTACTCATACTGATTGTTGTGTGACTTCTGTATGAGCATGTGGAGAAGAGGTTCATCACCTCCACCACTGACACTGTTGACCTGAGGAGGTCAGCAGCAGAACAACTGCCTGTGGTCTGACGGTGGTCAACTAGCGTTTCATATCCTCCAAACAAGGCTTTTAGGATCATCAAATCATTTGTAGATCAATAATGTTTTTTGGGGGGGGGAAATGGCAATAACATCATCAAACGATTTGGAAAGAACATGAAGAAAGAACAAAGTTGAGGAATTTGTATTTTACTTTGCATAAGAAAATGTATGAACAGAAACATGTTGTGCAGGTAGTCACTCCAAAGAAACGCTTAACGTGTTATTCCTCTACTTACATTTATTGTTAGGGTCTAGCATTGTTATACAGTCACGGGCCTCTATTTTAACAAACCTAACGCAATGGTAAGTCTAAGCGCAGGCGCTAGCACTATAGGTTCAGGGGGTGTGTGAAATATTTGTGCTAGTTTTCACAATTATCGGCGCACTTGCTGCCGTTGGCATGAAAGGATCTGGCTTTTGATGAATAAACTAGTTGTGAGTCTGTCGAGGCTTGGCCCCTCACTGGCCAATCTGAACGTGCTCTACTGCGAAATATGCGGGTGCTTCAAGTTGTGAATTTACGTGTCTTTTAAGTATTGCCTTGGAGTCAACTGCAATTCCAATGTTCGTCAGTTATAGTTTGTTAAAGGGCTTACAGAAACGAAATAGCAAAATTGTAGATGTATCTTTTCTAAATACATTAACTTGAACCCAATGGCAGGCCACATTGTTCTAAGTCATTGCATAGCTTCAATAGCATTCACACTGCTATAGGGGCTAGGTCTACTGTAAATTACATTATGGATGAGCATGGACATGCCAAACATTGTCAATAAGCAAGATTCAGTTAATTATTGATAAGGCCTAACATGAGAACTAATAATTCTAATCAAATTCTAAACAGAACAACAACTTGTTTTAGATAGGTGATGTCACACTTACAGGCACCATAACTTCTCCCCATGGGCATATAGTATTAAAACAACGCAGATAATAGAGAAGTTTTACACACATCCAAACTTTTCATAGTAGCTGGACAAAGATCCAATAGAAAGATCCATTCACGGTTATATTGCTTCCATATATTTTATGAACATAATCGGAACCATTTTACAGATCAAAGATCTCATTCACACATCTCCAGAAGTTGCATTGCAAGAACGCCATGGACATTGTCACCATAAAACCAGAAAGGTGAATCATACTAATAAGTTTAGTTTTAGTAATATTAAACGAAAAACAAGCAATCCCAACAACAACAATAAATACATGTAAAATCGAATAATATCATAACATCGCCAAGATGAAAAAGACAGGTATTGCTGTTGAACTAGCCTTTGTTATAGTAGACCTAACGGAGGGCTTGGGTTTTGAACATATGAAACGGAAAACAAGCAATTTTCACAGGTTACATATAACTTCTAAATACGAGGTTCACCGATATTCACAGAGGTTCTCATCTCTCCTTTCATGATGGCCATGAACAAGTAGCCTACATCATGGAGGGGGTTTTACGCACGTCCTAAACGGGACCTGCATGCCTAAAATAATGTGGGCCTGCTTATAATACATTGATAAAAAGTGAATGTCAGCTCACTGTTTTACTCCTGTCAGACGTGATATTTTAATAAAGCTTTGGTGATTAAGATTTATTTCCAAGCGATCTCAGGACCCAAATCCCTTTATCGACAGTCTTAAATCCTTTGCGATTGCGTTGGAGGGGAGGATATGCTTGGTTTTAATCAAATAAAACTAAATGGGGAAAAAACAGTTGTTATTTATGTTTCTAAATACGAAGTATACGGGCACCAAAAGCACATTAGGCTACGCTGCCCATCCGCATATGGGCAGCGTGCGTCACGGCTGTATAGTCTTTTGGTTTCCGCTGTCAAAATGCATGCCATAACCAATTGCGTTACCACTAAAACAGCTTTTGGTTGTTAATATCCCTATCAGCGATGCCTGAAATTAGCACGCCTCAAAAATGTCCACCCCGCTCATCTGTGCAAGCGAGCTGACATAAGACAGGTAAATTGCCGAACCTGGCGTTAGGGCAGGAAAATGCCACTGCACCAGTTTTTACATGACTCTATTGCTAACCAATGTGCGTTTGACACTAACGGCATCTTAACGCCAGCGGTAAATAGAGCCCATCATCAGTACTAGTGATAGGCCTTTTGTTAATGTATCACAGAAACAGCAATGAACCCAGTTTAGAAGCGTCTCGGTGTAACATATAGTGACAATGTAAACATGACGGTGACAGACCTCACAGATCATCATTCTTATGTGTTCACTGTTTGTGTGTATGCAAACCCCTCCCTGAGTCACGTCTTGTCGAGAAGAACCTCCCCAGCACTCTGCTCAGGGTTACGTTCACAACACAACTAATTTCATAGCACAACACTATTCCACTGCTCTGAGCGGACGTTCACAACACAACTAATTCACTCACACACAGCTTAACTCATTACGTTGCACAGCTGAGGGGTACGTTCAAGTGACAACTAATTTAGTAACGTTTAAACAGTTTAACACTATCACAACTGCTCTGAGCAGACGGACGTTCACAACAAGTTGTACAGTTTATAGGTACAGTATAGTCACAGGACCTAAACGTTCACATTGGTAAACACATTGTGTTGCACCACTCAAAGGCCTTCACAAGGGTAAACAATCACACAGCTAAACACTCACTGTAAATCAATTGACTGCTCCCAGATGTGTTTACAAACACTGTCGTAAAGTTGAGGGGTACGTTCACCACCACTAATCACTCAATGTGTTCCAATTTGTTAGTTTACCTTGGGTTGATGTGTCTGCTGCTCTTTGACGAGATTGCCACGGTTGAACTCTTCTCCCCTCTCTCATCTCTTTCTTTGGCAGTTTTTTTTGCCAACTGAATTAATTTGTTTTTCATTTGTATTTTATATTTTCTACAGAGCAAAGAGGTTGTTTAAATCATTTTATTGTTTTATCTAATCAGGTCAGAGAGAACCATCTCTGACATGGCTCTCTCACCATTCTCACTCCCTGTGTCAGTCATACAAGGGTAATGAAGTACGTGTGTGTGTGTGTGTGCGCGCATCTGTGTTTGTGTGTGTGTGTGTGTGCATCTGTGTTTGTGTGTGTGTGTGTCCTGTCTCGTTGGTGCATTTGAATTACTTGAGTTTCTTGGCAGCATCTGTTTGTCTATTCCTGCAATAACCCTTCACCTATCACCATGAAACTATGAGAAAAGCCTGAATGAAATTACTAGTGGTGTCTTATAGTTGACAGAGCCAGTGAAATTAGTGGTAATGTCTTATAGTTGACAGAGCCATGTGAAATTAATGGTAATGTCTTATAGTTGACAGAGCCTGTGTCACCTTGTCTTAAATGAGGTAGCGAGAAACACAGTTCAACCTGTGATTGACAGGAGGCATCATTAAGTGTATGTGTGACTCTCGTTCGTTCTGTACAGGAGACCAACTCACTGCTGGACCTGCTGCTTGGTGCAGAGTTACAGGCACACGCTGTGAGTCAGGGAGAGACAGGAACAGGGCCCAGCTCAGCAAGAGACTACAGAGAGAACTGACAGGGTTCCTCAACACTTTACTGCACCGCCTCACACACACCAACGACAGGTATTGTAACTACACACACACACACACACACACACACACACACACACACACACACACACACACACATCCTGGCTGTCTCTCTAACGGGTACCGTCTGCTATTGCCAGACCCTGTAGCGCTGTACGTCTGCTGTTTATTTGGGAGAGTATGAAGTCATTTGTATGCAAACCATGTTCCCTATTGCTTGTGAAAACTGCCTGTAGGCAGTTACACACACACACGTACACCCACCCACACACACACAAACACACACACCGAAATACACATTCAACATAGAGCCACAAGTGTGACTAAGATACTAAAGCATCTCATTAACCCGGATTGGTGTCAATAGTGTACATGACTCATCAAACTGGATTGTTGTCTATAGTGTATATGACTCATCAAACTGGATTTTTGTCTATAGTGTATATGACTCATCAAACTGGATTGGTGTTTATAGTGTATAACTCATCAAACTGGGTTGTTGTCTGTAGTTTATAACTCATCAAACCAGGTTGGTGTATATAGTGTATATGACTCATCAAACTGAGTTGTTGTCTATGGTGTATAACTCATCAAACCGGGTTGTCTATAGTGTTTATGACTCATCAAACTGGGTTGTTGTCTATAGTGTATATGACTCATTTAACCGGTTTGGTGTCTATAGTGTATATGACTCATCAAACCGGGTTGGTGTCTATAGTGTATATGACTCATCAAACCGGGTTGGTGTCTATAGTGTATATGACTAATCAAACAGGGTTGTTGTCTATAGTGTACGTATATGACTCATCAAACTGAGTTGTTGTCTATAGTATAAATGACTCATCAAACTGGGATGTTGTATATAGTGCATAGGACTCATCAAACTGAGTGGTTGTCTATGGTGTATAACTCATCAAACCGGGTTGTTGTCTTTAGGTAATATGACTCATCAAACTGGATTGGTGTCTAGGGTGTATGACTTATCAAACTGGGTTGGTGCCAATGGTGTATGACTCATCAAACTGTGTTGTTGTCTATAGTGCATATGACTAATCAAAATGGGTTGTTGTCTATAGTGCATACGACTAATCATAATGGGTTGGTGTCTATAGTGTATAACTCATCAAACTGGGTTGGTGTCTATAGTGTATAACTCATCAAACTGGGTTGTTGTCTGTAGTGTATAACTCATCAAACCAGGTTGGTGTATATAGTGTATATGACTCATCAAACTGAGTGGTTGTCTATGGTGTATAACTCATCAAACCGGGTTGTTGTCTTTAGGTAATATGACTCATCAAACTGGATTGGTGTCTAGGGTGTATGACTTATCAAACTGGGTTGGTGCCAATGGTGTATGACTCATCAAACTGTGTTGTTGTCTATAGTGCATATGACTAATCAAAATGGGTTGTTGTCTATAGTGCATACGACTAATCATAATGGGTTGGTGTCTATAGTGTATAACTCATCAAACTGGGTTGGTGTCTATAGTGTATAACTCATCAAACTGGGTTGTTGTCTGTAGTGTATAACTCATCAAACTGGGTTTTTGTCTATAGTGTATAACTCATCAAACTGTGTTTTTGTCTATAGTGTATATGTCACGATCTTCAGGGACGGACCAAGGCGCAGCGTGCCGGGTGGAGTTAAACATATTTATTTGGTTAACTCACTCAATACAAAAACAACAAACGAAGATCCAACGTATAGCACCAACGGCACATACACATCAACAGAGTCAACTTCCCACCAGGAAAGGAAGAAAAAAGGGCTACTAAAGTATGGCTCCCAATCAGAGACAACGATGGACAGCTGTCCCGGATTGAGAGCCCTACCCGGCCAACAGCAAAGAAATACAAAACTAGAACATAGAATACCCACCCCAAATCACACCCTGACCAAACCAAAAGGAGACATAAACAGGCTCCTACCGGTCAGGGCGTGACAGTACCCCCACCCCAAAGGTGCGGACTCCGGCCGCAAAACCTGACCCTTTTGGGGAGGGTCTGGGTGGGCATCTATCCGCGGTGGCGGCTCTGGTGCGGGACGTAGACCCCGCACCACCTCTGGCTCCCTCGTTGCGGGCCCCGGACTGGGGACCCTCGTTGCGGGTCCCGGACTGGGCAACCTCATTGCGGGCCCCGGACTGGGCAACCTCGTTGCGGGCCCCGGACTGGGCAACCTCGTTGCGGGCCCCGGACTGGGCAACCTCGTTGCGGGCCCCGGACTGGGCACCCTCGTTGCGGGCCCCGGACTGGGGACCCTCGTTGCGGGCCCCGGACTGGGCAACCTCGTTGCGGGCCCCGGACTGGGGACCCTCGTTGCGGGCCCCGGACTGGGGACCCTCGTTGCGGGCCCCGGACTGGGCACCCTCGTTGCGGGCCCCGGACTGGGGACCCTCGTTGCGGGCCCCGGACTGGGCACTCTCGTTGCGGGCCCCGGACTGATCCGTGGAGCAGGCACTGGATACCTGGTGCGTGGAGCTGGAACAGGACGTGCCGGGCTCTGAAGGCGCACAGGGGACCTGGTGCGTGGAGCAGGGGCAGGACGTGCCGGGCTCTGAAGGCGCACAGGGGACCTGATGCGTGGAGCAGGGACAGGCCTCACCGGGCTCTGAAGGCGCACAGGGGGCCTGGTGCGTGGAGCAGGTACGCGTGGAGCAGGAGCAGGTACGGGACGCGCTGGACCCACGACCCGCACAGGGATCCTGGAGCGTGGAACAGGGACAGTGCATGCTAGGCCCACAACGCGCACAGGGATCCTGGAGCGTGGGACAGGGACAGTGCATGCTGGGCTCACAACACGCACAGGGATCCGGGAGCGTGGAACAAGGGCAGGATACACTGGGCCGTGAAGACGCACTGGAGGTCTCGGGTGTACAGCCTGCACAACCCGCCCTGGCTGAATGGATAAATCCACTCTGCACCTGCGGGGCGCTGGCACAGGACGTACTGGGCTGTGGAGACGCACCGGACACAGAACACAGAGCCGGCGCAGGATATCCTGGTCCGAGGAGGCGTACTGGAGGCCAAGAGCGCTGAGCCGGCACACTCCTCCCAGGCTGAACACTCCTACTCGCAAGAACGATGCGGGAAGCTGGCATGTCGCGCACCGGGCCGTGAACACGCACTGGTAACACCGTGCGTTTACGCCGCCTCACGGTGCCCTACCAGTGCACTGCTCCCTCTGGTAAGCACGGGAGCTGGCCCAGGTCTCCAACCTGGTCCAGCCAAACTCCCCGTGTGCCCCCCCCCCAAAATTGTTTTTGGGGCTGCCTCTCGGGCTTAAAGGCCAGCCGTGTTCCCGCATATTTTTGTTTGAAGAAGCGCCGCTCCTTATTAGCTGTCTCCAGCTCCTCCTTCGGACGGCGGTATTCCCCCGCCTGCCTCCCGGGTCCCTTCCCGTCCAGGATCTCCTCCCATGTCCAGGACTCTAGGTAGGCACGCTGCTTGGTCTCTTGGTGGTGGGAAGTTCTGTCACGATCTTCAGGGACGGACCAAGGCGCAGCGTGCCGGGTGGAGTTAAACATATTTATTTGGTTAACTCACTCAATACAAAAACAACAAACGAAGATCAAACGTATAGCACCAACGGCACATACACATCAACAGAGTCAACTTCCCACCAGGAAAGGAAGAAAAAAGGGCTACTAAAGTATGGCTCCCAATCAGAGACAACGATGGACAGCTGTCCCTGATTGAGAGCCCTACCCGGCCAACAGCAAAGAAATACAAAACTATAACATAGAATACCCACCCCAAATTACACCCTGACCAAACCAAAAGGAGACATAAACAGGCTCCTACCGGTCAGGGCGTGACAGTATAACTCATTAAACTGGGTTGTTGTCTATAGTATAAATGACTCATCAAACTGGGTTGTTGTCTATAGTGTATATGATTCATCAAACTGGGTTGTTGTCTATAGTGTATATGATTCATCAAACGGGTTGTTGTCTATAGTGCATATGACTAATCAAAATGGGTTGCTGTTTCTAGTGTATAACTCATCAAACTGGGGTGTTGTCTATAGTGTATATGACTCATCAAACTGGGTTGTTGTCTATAGTGTATATGATTCATCAAACCGGGTTGTTGTCTTAAGTGTATATGACTCATCAAAATGGGTTGCTGTTTATAGTGTATAACTCATCAAACTGGGTCATTGTCTGTAGTGTATAACTCATCATACTGGGTTGTTGTCTATAGTGTATAACTCATCAAACTGGGTTTTTGTCTATAGTGTATAACTCATCAAACTGGGTTGTTGTCTGTAGTGTATATAACTCATCAAACTGGGTTGTTGTATTTGGTGTGTATGACTCATCAAACTGGGTTGTTGTCTATAGTTTTTATGACTCATCAAACTGAGTTGTTGTCTATAGTGTATAACTTATCAAACTGGGTTGTTGTATATAGTGTATACTACTCATCAAACTGAGTTGTTGTCTATGGTGTGTATGACTGACTCATCAAACCAGGTTGTTGTCTATAGTGTATATGACTCATCAAACTGGGTTGTTGTCTATAGTGTATAACTCATCAAACTGGGTTGTTGTATATAGTGTATACTACTCATCAAACTGAGTTGTTGTCTATGGTGTGTATGACTCATCAAACTGGGTTGGTGTCTATATTGTGTATGACTCATTAAACTGTGTTGTTGTATTTGGTGTGTATGACTCATTAAACTGGGTTGTTGTCTATAGTGTATATGACTCCTCAAGCTGGGTTGTTATATATAGTGTATATGACTCATCAAACTGAGTTGTTGTCTATGGTTTGTATGACTCATCAAACTGTGTTGGTGTCTAGGGTGTATGACTCATCAAATTGGGTTGATGCCAATGGTGTATGACTCATCAAACTGGGTTGGTGTTTATATTGTGTATGACTCATTAAACTGGGTTGTTGTCTATGGTGTGTATGACTCATCAAACTGGGTTGGTGCCTATAATGTATAACTCATCAAACTGGGTTGTTGTCTATGACTCATCAAATTGGGTTGTTGTCTATGACTCATCAAATTGGGTTGTTGTCTATGACTCACCAACTGGGTTGTTCATGACTGATGCGTTAACTGTTCTGTGCAGAACCAGCTCATCTTGGTTTGGTGAGCTATACTGCTAATATAACACAGTGCAGTTAAAATCCTGTACAGTTATCTCCTCCCTCAGTCAGAAATGCCTAGGTACATTTAAGCAACACCACTGACTTTTCACCACCAGCCAGCTGCTTCCCACGGTTGTAGACTTTTTCCTTGATGTTAAACTGATTATAGATGGTCATATTGCTGTACTTTTTCCTTGATGTCAAACTGTTTATAGATTTATTTTTATTTTATTTCACCTTTATTTAACCAAGTAGGCAAGTTGAGAATAAGTTCTCATTTACAACTGCGACCTGGCCAAAAGCAAAGCAGTTCGACACATTCAACAACACCGAGTTACACATGGAGTAAAACAAACATAGTCAATAATACAGTAGAAAAACAAATCTATATACAAAGAGTGCAAATGAGGTAAGATAAGGAAGTAAGGCAATAAATAGGCCATGGTGGCAAAGTAATTACAATATAGTATTTAAACACTGGAATGGTAGATGTGCAGTAGATGAATGTGCTATGTAGAAAACTGGGGTGCAAAGGAGCAAGATAAATAAATACGGTAGGGGATGAGGTAGTTGGTTGGGCTATTTACAGATGGGCTATATACAGGTGCATGGGTCTGTGAGTTGCTCTGACAGCTGGTGCTTAAAGCTGGTGAGAGAGATAAGTGTCTCCAGTTTCAGAGATTTTTGTAGTTCTTTCCAGTCATTGGCAGCAGAAAACTGGAAGAAAAGTCGGCCAAAGAAGGAATTGGCTTTGGGGGTGACCAGTGAGATATACCTGCTGGAGCGCGTGCTAAGGGTGGGTGTTGCTATGGTGACCAGTGAGCTGAGATAAGGCGGGGCTTTACCTAGCAGGGACTTGCAGATGACCTGGAGCCAGTGGGTATGGCGATGAGAGTAAAGCGAGGGCCAGCCAACAAGAGCGTACAGGTCGCGGTGGTGGGTGGTATATGGGGCTTTGGTGACAAAACGGATGGCACTGTGATAGACTGCATTGAGTAGAGTATTGGAGGCTATTTTGTAAATGACATCACAGAAGTCGAGGATCGGTAGGATGGTCAGTTTTACGAGGGTATGTTTGGCAGCATGAGTGAAGGAAGCTTTGTTGCGAAATAGGAAGCCAATTCTAGATTTAATTTTGGATTGGAGATGTTTGATGTGAGTCTGGAAGGAGAGTTTACAGTCTAACCAGACACCTAGGTATTTGTAGTTGTCCACATAATCTAAGACAGAACCGTCCAGAGTAGTGATGCTGGACGTGCGGGCAGGTGCGGGTAGCGATCGGTTGAAGAGCATGAATTTAGTTTTACTTGCGTTTAAGAGGAGTTGGAGGCCACGGAAGGAGAGTTGTATGGCATTGAAGCTCGTCTGGAGGGTAGTTAACACAGTGTCCAAAGAAGGGCCAGAAGTATACAGAATGGTGTCGTCTGCGTAGAGGTGGATCAGAGACTCACCAGCAGCAAGAGCGACATCATTGATGTATACAGAGAAGAGAGTCGGCCCAAGAATCTCAGACGACACAAAAGAGAGGTTGAACAGGCTAGTAATAGGAGTTGCAACAATTTCGGGCAGATCATTTTAGAAAGAAAGGGTCCAGATTGTCTAGCCCGGCTGATTTGTAGGGGTCCAAATTTTGCAGCTCTTTCAGAACATCAGCTGTCTGGATTTGGGAGAAGGAGAAATGGGGAAGGCTTGGGCGAGTTGCTGAGGGGGGTGCAGGGCTGTTGACCGGGGTAGGGGTAGGCAGGTGGAAAGCATGGCCAGCCGTAGAAAAATGCTTATTGAAATTCTCAAATATCTGGTGACAGCGTTTCCTATCCTCAGTGCAGTGGGCAGCTGGGAGGAGGTGCTCTTATTCTCCATGGACTTTACAGTGTCCCAGAACCTTTTTGAGTTTGTGTTACAGGAAGCAAATTTCTGCTTGAGAAAGCTAGCCTTGGCTTTCCTAACTGCCTGTGTATATTGGTTCCTGACTTCCCTGAAAAGTTGCATATCACAGGGGCTGTTCGATGCTAATGCAGAACGCCACAGGATGTTTTTGTGCTGGTCAAGGGCAGTCAGGTCTGGAGAGAACCAAGGGCTATATCTGTTCCTCCTAAATTTCTTGAATGTGGCATGCTTATTTAAGATGGTGAGGAAGGCACTTTTAAAGAATAACCAGGCATCCTCTACTGACGGGATGAGGTCAATATCCTTCCAGGATACCATGGCCAGGTCGATTAGAAAGGCCTGCTCACTGAAGTGTTTTAGGGAACGTTTGACAGTAATGAGGGGAGGTCGTTTGACCGCAAACCCATTACAGATGCAGATGAGGCAGTGATCGCTGAGATCTTGGTTGAAAACAACAGAGGTGTATTTGGAGGGCAAGTTAGTTAGGTTGACATCTATGAGGGTGCCCGTGTTTACGGCTTTGGGGTTGTACCTAGTATGTTCATTGATGATTTGTGTGAGGTTGAGGGCATCAAGCATAGATTGTAGGATGGCCGGGATGTTAAGCATGGTCATATTGCTGGACATTTTTCCTTGATGATAACCTGATTATAGGTGGCCATAATTGCTTCTGTCCACCTTCCTCGTTCTCACATACTCTCTCTCCCTCCCTCTTACTTTCTATGTTTTCCCTCCTACTTCTCTCTACATCCCTTTTTCTTCAACTCCCTCCCTGCGTCTCCTCTCTCTCTCCTACCCTCCAGGTTATGCTTGGTGTTGGCAGGGCTCTTTGAAAGCCAGCTGGCGGCGTGGTTGCCCCAGTGCCTGCTGGTGTGTGCAGGTGCCCACACTTCTATGGGCTCCCCAGCCTAGAAAGGACTCTGCTGGGCATGGTCAGCCTCAGGGCCCATCCCGGCTGGAGCTCACACTACCCTAGCATGGAGCCCCAGTCTCTCTTCACCCAGTACCTCAGCGGACTGCTGGAGGTGTGTGTTCTCCTCAATGCTCTCTCCTCTCCTTGCAGTTTGGGCCAGATGGAGAATGCGGCCTCCAGAAATGAGTCAAAGTAAAAAAAATACCTGCATAATTAATTAGATGTATTGAATTATCAGCCCTCTAGAAATTATAAGGAATAAAATACCTGTGGAATTAATTAAATCAAACCACAATCTCCTACTAAACATGAGTAAATGCAGTTGGTTATTGATTTAATAATATGTAGACAACAACATGGTAAGGTGTTGATAAGATGTCCTCCCAGCTGGTTCCATCTTGTTCCATCTGGTTCTAGCCATAGAAGACAGCAGAGCATTGTTTTGTTCAGCTAAGCAAAGGAGTGCTCAGTGTAGCTTAGTTCAGCATGAGAAAACACAGCACAGCAAACCTAGTCTGGCATAGCCTGGGACAGTCTGGAAAAACAGCACTACTCACACTAGGATATACCTTGCATTTCCCCAGTGCAACCTAACTTAATACAGAAGAGTAGTGTCTGGTCTTAATGGCCATGGACTCTCATAATCTCCACCAGACAGGGCCAGAAGAGGACTGGCCACCCCTCAGAGCCTGGTTTCTCTCTAGGTTTATTCCTAGGATCCTGCCTTTCTAGGGATTGTTTTCCTAGCCACCATGCTTCTGCGTTGTTTGCTCTTTGGGGTTTTAGGATGGGTTTCTGTATAAAACTTTTTGACAACTGCTGATGTAAAAAGGGCTTTATAAAATAAATTGGATTGATTGATGAGCACAAGCTTTGGCCTCTCAACCCCTGTCTCCCCCAACCCTCACCTGTGTCTCCCTCACCACCCACCCTTGACTCCCCCATCCCTCACCCTGTCTCTCCCATCCCTCACCCTGTCTCTCCCATCCCTCACCCTGTCTGTTACGAATCCCTTTTACCCCGTGGTCTAGGGGGAATGGAATAGAGACCCGCAACATATCTTGTGCAAATTACTATGGTGAGAAGGGAACAGTGAGAACAAAAACACAGACAACTTAAATCTACCGTCAAACACAAAAGGTTTATTTTAAACACACGGTAAAGTGGTTTGGGGAAAAGGGGCTGAGCTGGACCCAAGGAAAGAAATAATATATATTCAAAAACCCCTAAGCTAATCTACCTGCGTCACGAACAGCTAGCTAACTAACTAAGTAAATACAGTGGGTGGTCCGCCCAGTTCTAACTAATGTATTTAACACAGGGTTTCCTACGGGTAATGTATGCCCAAGGGCGACTTGTCTGGTTATCCCCTTTTCCACCAACAAACAGTAATACAACACAACTATACAAACTCACAGTTAATGTGAGATGTTGGCACCTACACAAAAGCGATAGCGCACACAACCAAACCAACATCAACTAGGCTTCACCCAGATACTACACCGAGCTAAAGCTCTGTAGCTACAAAATAAGCCAACTACTAAACAACAATAGAGCGCAATGCATACACAAAAGTCAGTTACAAAGCAAGAGTGCTACATACCAAGAACAAGCTAGAGAGAGAGAGATAACTGACTGGGGTTTTAAACCAAGGGAAAGGGGATGTGATTGGGTAAGGGAAAAGGAGCAGGTGTGTCTTCTGATTGGGACTGATTGGGGATTGATGACGGCTGATGAGTGACACCTGTGAGTAGGGCAGAAGGAGAGAAAACAAACACACACACAGGATACCTGTATCCGTAACACTCCCACCCTTAAAAGAGCAAACCTATAAGGATTGCGACCAAAGTATTTACAATGAATACCAGCAAGTTCAACAAGAAAGATCATTCATTTTTTTTTTTTTTTTTTTTAAATACGTGACAAAGCATCTGCCAATACATTTTCAGAACCCTTTTTGTGGCGGATCTCCAAATTATAATTCTGCACAATAAGTGCCCAACGCATAAGGCGCTGGTTCTGGTTGTACATACGGTGGAGAAACACTAACGGGTTATGATCAGTATACACAATCACTGGTAGGGCACTGGAACCAATATATACCTCAAAGTATTGTAGAGCTAACAACAAAGCTAGAGCTTCTTGTTCAATGGTTGCATAATTAGCCTGACATTTGCTAAACTTTCGAGAAAAATAACAAACAGGATGGTCCACTCCACTCTTGTCCTGCTGCAGTAGAACAGCACCAGCACCTCTGGCACTAGCATCTACCTCAAGTTTAAACGGTCGCTCAAAATCCGGAGCAGCAAGTACAGGGGTAGTACATAAGAGTGCTTTAGCGGTATCAAAAGCTACCTGACAATCAGGAGACCACACAAACGATCTAGCCGGACTGAGCAAATCGGTCAATGGAGCCGCTACCGCAGAGAAATTTTTACAGAAACTACGGTAGTAGCCAACCATCCCTAAAAAGCGGCGTAGCTCTCGTCTGGTGGTAGGTGCAGGGAATGCAGTTATAGCCAAGACCTGGGCATCAACAGGGCGCACCTGTCCATGTCCGACCTTTTGCCAAGATAGGTAACAGTGGCCTTCCCAAACTCGCACTTTGCCAAGTTTAGGGTTAGAGAAGCAGCTGCCAAACGTTCACATACTTCCCTTAGAGTGTTAACATGATCTGACCATTCAGACGAATAAATCACTAGATCATCAAGGTAGGCACTACAATTGGGAACGTCAGCTAACACTGAGTTAACCAGGCGCTGGAAAGTGGCTGGTGCATTCCGCATCCCAAAAGCCATAACTGAGTATTGTAGAAAGTTGTCTGGGGTCACAAATGCAGAAATCTCAGAAGCACGTGAGGTTAACGGAACCTGCCAGTAACCTTTCAAAAGATCTAATTTAGTTACATAAGTAGCAGCACCAACAGTGTCGATACAATCGTCCAGTCTGGGTAACGGAAACGAATCTGGCATTGTGACAGAATTTACCTTACGATAATCCGTACATAACCTGGACGTACCATCAGGTTTAGGAACCAGAATACAAGGAGAACTCCAAGGGCTTGAACTTGGCGTAGCCAGGTCATTCTCCAACAAATATTTCACCTCATCCTTCATTATCTTCCTCTTAGAAGCATTGACACGATATGGGTGTTGCTTGATAGGGCAGCATTTCCAACATTAATGTCATGTTCCAACACATTTGTACGAGAAGGAACGTCATTAAAGAGACATGGAAAACTGTGTAGTAGCCTCACAACATCATCTGCCTGTCCATCCGTTAAATGAACCAGACTTGACTGGAGAGACAGTAGCATTTCTGAGTTGGGCAACCTAACGCACTGCTGCTGAGTATTGCGCAACTCTAATCCATCTCCATCAACATCATTAACAGGACAGCCCACTATCATGGCAGCAGAAACAGATGAGACAGCAGTACCTACCGCTGTGTCTGAACTATCTACCTGGGTGATGGGTCGGGTTTGGTATGCTTTCAACATGTTAATGTGGCACACACGAGATTGGCGTTTCCTATCAGGAGTTCGAAGCACATAATCAGTTTCACTTAATTTCTTTTCAATTAAATAAGGACCTGAGAAACGAGCTGACAGTGAAGATCCTGGAACAGGCAATAACACAAGAACTTGGTCACCTGGCTGTAGTGGACGAGAAACAGCCTGTTTATCATAGTGTCTTTTCATACTCCTCTGTGAGGAAGACAGAGCTTCCTTTGCGAGAGCACATGCTTGGTGTAGGCGCTCACGAAAGCGACTAACGTAGTCCAACACATTCTCATCTCCCGTACACAACTCTTGGGACAAAACTGTTCTTTAAGGACTTTCATTGGTCCTCTCACTGTGTGACCAAACACTAGTTCAGCTGGGCTGAACCCTAGGGACTCCTGTACAGTTTCACGAGCAGCAAACAAAACGAGAGGAACTCCTCATCCCAATCTTTCTCAGATTCCAAACAATATTTACAGAGCATAGACTTCAGTGTCTGATGCCAACGTTCCAGAGCACCCTGCGACTCTGGGTGATAGGCGCTTGACACACGGTGCTTAACTGACAAGGATTTTAACACCTGCTTGAAGAGCTTTGATAGAAATTGGTACCTTGATCAGTTTGTACCACCTTAGGTAACCCAAATGTCGAGAAGAATTTAATTAAGGCTTTACTCACCACCGAGCAGTAATCCTTCGCAGAGGAATGGCTTCGGGTATCTCGTTGCCATACACATAATCGTTAATAGAAACTGGTTACCTGATTTTGTCTTAGGTAACGGTCCAACACAATCAACCACCACATGTTCAAATGGTTCACCTATAACAGGTATTGGACAAAGAGGAGCAGGAGGAATAACCTGATTTGGTTTTCCTGTTATCTGACATGTGTGGCACGTTCGACAGAACCGAGCCACATCTTGTTTTAAACCTGGCCAAAAGAAATGTCGAAGGACCCGGTCATAAGTCTTGGTGATTCCTAAATGACCGGACCACTGGTGATCATGAGCAAGGGATAGCACATTTTGTCGAAAGGCTGTAGGAACCATTATTTGGTAAACAGCATTCCAATCTCCGTCCGCGTCAACATGGGATGTCCATTTACGCATGAGGAGATTACCATCAATGAAGTAAGCCACGTTCTTCTTCTTTACCTCTTCCAATGAGACAACACTAGAAAAACATTTAGCAAGCCTCTTGTCAACCTTCTGGTTAGCAATCAGCTGCTCACGAGTGACTGGTAACTGTATTGCCTCAGCAATAAGTTCACTATCCTTCAATTCTTCCCTGGGCTGTTTGTCAGAGGGCAACAGCTTCCCAGAGGTAGCACACAACCCATCCTCTTGATCAAACTCTTTGAACAAAACAGTGTTCGACAAATCTATCACGTCACCCATTTGTTGTGCCTGAGCACGAGTGACAGCACAAGCGGGGAACACATGTGGATAATTCTGTGCCAGTTCATTGGAGAGAGAGTGGTCACTTTTATCCATTACTTCCAATACGGGTACTACCTTTCCTCCGGCAATATCGTTACCCATTATAAAGGTCACACCTTTTACTGGCAACATAGGACGTACCCCCACTCTGAATATTCCACTGATTAACTCAGAGTGTACATTCACAAAGTGCAATGGCACTGGGACAAAACCCATTTCAATACTCCTGAACTAACACACTGGAACCACAGTATGTATCGTCGGATAAGGGCAACACATCAGACAATATAAACGACTCGCGCCGCACCAGTATCTCTAAGGATTTTAACCGGACGCTGAGACGCTTCGTCATTCGTTAGGGACACAAACCCCTCGAAAATGAACGGTTCATAACTGCGGTCGTGGACTGGAACTTTCAAATTACATTTACCCTGAGGTACTTGTTTCGTTTCAGACCTCACAACCGTATTTAATTAGCCCAACACCTGTTGGCGGCTTGGCACGAAGAGGCATCCCTTGTTTGCGTTTTAGCAGGAAGCAATCATTAATCATGTGTCCCACCTTATGACAATAGAAACAGGGACGCTCATTTTTCTGGCGTGCATGATGTACTGCTTGCCGAGTAGGGCTAAAAGTAGGCAATTCAGTGGCTCTACTCTCAGTATGAGCCGTAAACACGCTCTTGTGCGTCAACACAAACTCGTCTGCCAACACAGACGCTTCTGACAAAGAGGATACTTTCTGTTCATTTAGGTAAACTACAATGCGTTCGGGTAAGCAATTTTTAAACTCTTCCAACAAGATTAACTCCCGGAGAGAGTTGAAATCAGTTACCTTGCTAGCAGCATGCCATTTATCAAACAGATTTCCCTTATCTCTAGCAAATTCCACATAAGTCTTACCAGCAGACTTTCTATGAGACCTAAATCTCTGTCGGTATGCCTCAGGCACAAGCTCATAGGCGCGAAGAACCGTAGCTTTGACCACCTCATAATTCAGACTGTCTTCAAGAGGTAGCGCTGACAAAACCTCTTGGGCTTTACCAGTCAGTTTACACTGAAGTAATAGGCACCATACCTCTTCAGGCCATTTCAAAGCGACAGCTATTCGTTCAAAAACACAAAAATAGGAGTCAACCTCTGACTCCCTGAACAAAGGTACTAAGGCAATCTGCCTACTAATGTCAAAAGTGTTTGAAGACACAGCTAGTGAGGACATCTCACTAACAGGCACAGCAGGAATGGAGGCTAGCCTCGCTGTCTCTGCCTCCAGTTCCATCAGGCGCATTTTGAACTCCAATTGCCGCTGTTCTCTTTCTGCCTCAATTTTACACATCTCCAACTGGCGCTGTTCTCTTTCTTTTCACACTGCCGCTGTTCTCTTTCTGCCTCAATTTTACACATTTCCAACTGGAGAGAGTCTCGCCTAATTTGGGCCCTCTCTTCCGCCTCCAGTTGGAGTTGTATCGAACGGACATCCCCCAGCGCCTCACCGTGGGGTGACAGTGGGGAGAGTGGATCAAAACGGGGCAAAGTGGCTGGAACTTTAGCCTCGCCCTCGGTCTCAGACACCGTCGGGCTTATAGGAGAAGCAACATCCCTACAGGGGTAGTAGGCTCAGGCAGCGGTAACACAAGCACCTGCTCTTCCAACAAAACATCTAGCACCACCTGTTTAACCTCAGCTTTTACTAAACTCTGCAACACAGATACAGAATAATGGTCAGCCAAGGTCAGTAAATCAACTCGACGACATTTGTCAAAAACCTCCCACGTAGGGTTATCCAAAAATGATTTTAAATCAAAAGTAGCCATATTGAACTACCTCCCAAACACAAGAGCCAAGAAATAGCAAACACTAATGCTACATCAGCTATGAAGCTCAACACTGAACTAGACCACCACAATAATTTTGCACAAGTGGCATGGGTGTCAGTGAAGACAGATCCCGGATGAGCCCCCACTTATGTTACGAATCCCTTTTACCCCGTGGTCTAGGGGGAATGGAATAGAGACCCATAACATATCTTGTGCAAATTACTATGGTGAGAAGGGAACAGTGAGAACAAAAACACAGACAACTTAAATCTACCGTCAAACACAAAAGGTTTATTTTAAACACACGGTAAAGTGGTTTGGGGAAAAGGGGCTGAGCTGGACCCAAGGAAAGAAATAATATATATTCAAAAACCCCTAAGCTAATCTACCTGCGTCACGAACAGCTAGCTAACTAACTAAGTAAATACAGTGGGTGGTCCGCCCAGTTCTAACTAATGTATTTAACACAGGGTTTCCTACGGGTAATGTATGCCCAAGGGCGACTTGTCTGGTTATCCCCTTTTCCACCAACAAACAGTAATACAACACAACTATACAAACTCACAGTTAATGTGAGATGTTGGCACCTACACAAAAGCGATAGCGCACACAACCAAACCAACATCAACTAGGCTTCACCCAGATACTACACCGAGCTAAAGCTCTGTAGCTACAAAATAAGCCAACTACTAAACAACAATAGAGCGCAATGCATACACAAAAGTCAGTTACAAAGCAAGAGTGCTACATACCAAGAACAAGCTAGAGAGAGAGAGATAACTGACTGGGGTTTTAAACCAAGGGAAAGGGGATGTGATTGGGTAAGGGAAAAGGAGCAGGTGTGTCTTCTGATTGGGACTGATTGGGGATTGATGACGGCTGATGAGTGACACCTGTGAGTAGGGCAGAAGGAGAGAAAACAAACACACACACAGGATACCTGTATCCGTAACACTGTCTCTCCCATTCCTCACCCGGGTCTCTCCCATCCCTCTCCCTGTCTCTCCCATCCCTCTCCCTGTCTCTCCCATCCCTCTCCCTGTATCTCCCATCCCTCTCCCTGTCTCTCCCATCCCTCTCCCTGTATCTCCCATCCCTCTCCCTGTATCTCCCATCCCTCTCCCTGTATCTCCCATCCCTCTCCCTGTATCTCCCATCCCTCTGTCACGATCTTCGTATTGAACGGACCAAGATGCAGCGAGGGTTCCAGTATACATACTTTTATTATACGTATTGCAACTGGCAAAACCATAAACAACGAAAGATTGTAATACACGTGTGGCTCAAAACAGGCACACACACAACCAGATACAAATTCAAATATTGACCCACGAACTCAGTGGGAAAATCTACAAACTTAAATATGGTCCCCAATTAGAGGTAATGAACCTCAGCTGCCTCTAATTGGGAACCATCAACGAAACCAACAAAGAAATATACGACATAGAACAAACCCCTGATCACGTCCTGACCAAAACCACCAAAAAGCAGCCAAAAAGGGCTATCTATGGCCAGGATGTGACAGTACCCCCCCCAAAGGCGCGGACTCCGACCAAAAGTCACAGGGGGGGTCTTTCGGGTGGGTCTTTGCCTTTGGCGGTGGCTCCGGTGCGGGCCGTACAGTACGTACCAGGCTGGGACGACATTCTAGAGGCCTGGTGCGTGAAGCAGAAACAGTACGTACCAGGCTGGGACGACATCCTAGAGGCCTGGTACGTGGAGCAGGGACAGGCCGTGCCGGGCTCTGGATGCGCACAGGGGGGCTGATGCGTGAAACAGGAACAGGCCGTGCCGGGCTCTCGATGCGCACAGGGGACCTGATGCGTGGAGCAGGGACAGGACGTGCCGGGCTCGATGCGCAGGGGACCTGATGCGTGGAGCAGGGACAGGACGTGCCGGGCTCTCGATGCGCACAGGGGGCCTGATGCGTGGAGCAGGGACAGGACGTGCCGGGCTCTCGATGCGCACAGGGGACAGGACGTGCTGGGCTCTCGATGCGCACAGGGGGCCTGATGCGTGGAGCAGGGACAGGACGTGCCGGGCTCTCGATGCACACAGGGGGCATAATGCGTGGAGCAGGAACAGGTCGTACTGGGCTGTGGAGACGCACCGGAGACACAGTGCGCAGAGCCGGCGCAGGATATCCTGGTCCAAGGAGGCGCACTGGAGACCAAGAGCGCTGAGCCGGCACCCTCCTTCCAGGCTGGTCGCTCACCCTAGCCTGGAATGTCGCGCACCGGGCTGTGGGCGCGCACTGGAGACACAGTGCGCAGAGCCGGCGCAGGATATCCTGGCTCCCCGGCCTGTTCCTGCTCCACGCATCAGGCCCCCTGTGTGCATCGAGAGCCCAGCACGTCCTGTCCCTGCTCCACGCATCAGGTCCCCTGTGCCCATCGAGAGCCCAGCACGTCCTGTCCCTGCTCCACGCATCAGGCCCCCTGTGCGCATCCAGAGCCCGGCACGTCCTGTCCCTGCTCCACGCATCAGGCCTCTAGGATGTCGTCCCAGCCCAGCACGTCCTGTCCCTGCTCCACGCATCAGGTCCCCTGTGCGCATCGAGAGCCTGACACGTCCTGTCCCTGCTCCACGTACCAGGCCTCTAGGATGTCGTCCCAGCCTGGTACGTACTGTCCCTGCTCCACGTACCAGGCCTCTAGGATGTCTTCCCAGCCTGGTACATACTGTTCCTGTGTGTGCCTGTTTTGAGCCACACCTGTATTACGATCTTTCATTGTTTGTTGTTTTTGCCAGTTTCACTACGTATAATAAAAGTATGTATACTGGAACCCTCGCTGTGTCTTGGTCCGTTCCATTTAAAGATTGTGACACCATCTCTCATCTCTCTCCAATCTCTCTCCCATCCCTCACCCTGTCTTTCCAATCCCTCACCTTAATTGGGGAGGATGGGCTCGTGGTAATGGCTGGAGCCGAATAGGTTGAATGGTATCAAATACATCATGGTTTCCATATGGTTGATGCCATTCTATTTGCTCCGCTCCATACATTATTATGAGCTGTCCTCCCCTCAGCAGCCTCCACTGGTTTCATCACTGGCCTCAGTGTCCTGCACCCTTCCAGTCCCTAGCAGGGTTGGGGTCATGAGGAGAATTGGAATGTCTGATTACTTTCTGAATTTACTGAATTAGTTATTGAAATCAAATTGTATTTGTCACATACTTGGTAAACAACAGGTGTAGACTAACAGTGGAATGCTTACTTATGGGTCCTTCCCAACAATGCAGAGAGAAAGAAAATAGAGAAATAATAGAAAAGTAAAACAATAAAAGTAATAATAAATACACAATGAGTAACAATACCTTGGCTTTATACATGGGGTACCAGGACTGAGTAATGATAACTAGACTATATACACAGGGTACCAGTACTGAGTCAATGTGCAGGGGTACGAGGTAATAACTTGGCTATATTCACGGGGTACCAGTACTGAGTCAATGTGCAGGGGTACGAGGTAATAACTTGGCTATATACAGGGGGTACCAGTACTGAGTCAATGTGCAGGGGTACGAGGTAATAACTTGGCTATATACACAGGGTACCAGTACTGAGTCAATGTGCAGGGGTACGAGGTAATAACTTGGCTATATACACGGAGTACCAGTACTGAGTCAATGATAACTAGGCTGTATACACAGGGTACCAGTACTGAGTAATGATAACTAGGCTATATACACAGGGTTCCAGTACTGAGTAATGATAACCAGGCTATGTACACAGGGTTCCAGTACTGAGTAATGATAATTTGGCTATATACACAGGGTACCAGTACTGAGTCAATGATAACTAGGCTATATACACATTGTTCCAGTACTGAGTAATGATAACCAGGCTATATACACAGGGTACCAGTACTGAGTAATGATAACTAGGCTATATACACAGGGTTCCACTACTGAGTAATGATAGCCAGGCTATATACACAGGGTTCCAGTACTGAGTCAATGATAACCAGGCTATATACACATGGTTCCAGTACTGAGTCAATGATAACTAGGCTATATACACAGGGTTCCAGTACTGAGTCAATGATAACTAGGCTATATACACAGGGTTCCAGTACTGAGTCAATGATAACTAGGCTATATACACAGGGTTCCAGTACTGAGTAATGATAACCAGGCTATATACACAGGGTACCAGTACTGAGTGATGATAACTAGGCTATATACACAGGGTTCCAGTACTGAGTAATGATAACCAGGCTATATACACAGGGTACCAGTACTGAGTCAATGATAACTAGGCTATATACACAGGGTACCAGTACTGAGTCAATGATAACTAGGCTATATACACAGGGTTCCAGTACTGAGTAATGATAACCAGGCTATATACACAGGGTACCAGTACTGAGTCAATGATAACTAGGCTATATACACAGGGTTCCAGTACTGAGTAATGATAACCAGGCTATATACACAGGGTACCAGTACTGAGTCAATGATAACTGCGCTATATACACCGGGTACTTGCTTTCTCCTTTTTGTTGGATATCTGGAAATCTGGAAATATGTGTATTTGCAGTGGTGTAAAGTAATTAAGTAAAAAAAATTTAAGGTACTACTTAAGTAGTTTTTGGGGGCATCTGTACTTTACTTTACTATTCATATTTTTGACAACTTTTACTTCACTACATTCCTAAAGTAATTAATGTACTTTTTACTCCATACCCTGACACACAAAAATACTCGTTACATTTTGAATGCTTAATAGGACAGGAAAATTGTCTATTTCACGCACTTATGAAGAGAACATCTCTGGTCATCCCTACTGCCTCTGTTCTGGCGGACTCACTAAATACAAATGCTTTGTTTGTAAATGATGTCTGAGTATCCGTAAATAAATTTAAAGAAAATCGAATTGTTGGATGCTTTGCTTAATATAAGGAATTTTATTAATGATTTGTACCTTTACTTTTGATACTTAAGTATATTTTAGCAACTACATTTACTTTTGATACTTAAGTACTTTTAGACTTTTACTCAAGTAGTGTTTTACTGGGTGCCTTTCACTTTTACTTGAGTCATTTTCTATTAAGGTATCTTTACTTTTACTCATGTTTGACAATTTTGTACTTTTTCCACCACGGTGTATTTGTGTTCATCTAGTCCAGGACTTCATTTCCCAGTGGTCTTTGGGTCAGGAGTCGGGTCCAGCCTGGCTCATGCCGCTTTGTGTGAACAGAGACCCAGAGGTAACACACACGCACACACACGCAATATCAGAACAAGCAAGAAAAAAGAACATGGGGAAAGCGAGAGTAAGAAGTAAAAGTTATTATTTCATGGACAGAGTTTGTCAAATGCTGTCTGGAATAGTGGAGAGACGTTCAGTCAAAAGTTCATATTGCTTTACTCTGTTCCAAAGTTTCTTATTAAACCAGTACTTCTTTCTGGACTCGACATTCTGAGGGACACCATGAACTAGAACTCCTGTGCTTGAGATCACAAGAACTGACAATGAAAAGCAAATGGCAGTTTCTTTCTCTCGTTTCTTCTCTTTTCTCTCTCTCTCTCTCTCTCTCTCCGTCTCTATAATTGAATGTGAAAAAGTCCCTTGACAAGCAGGATCTTTCTCTACGTTGATCACAGCAAATGTCAGAGTGACAGTGCAAATAGTAGGAATGTCAGGCAAGTATAATCTATTTACTGTCATACTCACACCCATTTCTTTGGCCCTATTCCCATAACAAGATAGGAGAGTCTGAGGAGTGGGGTGGCAAAAGACAATCCTACTTTTCAATTCACGTTACATCCTTGCCTTAGCTTTCGTTGTGGCTGGCAACGCGGCATTCTTGGTCCGCAGCTCAAATTGTCCGTAAATATCATAGCTAGCCAGTAAGCACAAACTATTCAACAATGACATAAACATTTAATCTAAAACATACTAGACTCTTGAATAATGCAACAATTCACAAGCATGTATGTGCAGACAATTAAGTGGTTTATTTTGTCGTCTGTAGGCTACATTCATTACATTTTAGACAGAAGCAAAGAGTTAATTGTTACAACAGCATTTCTTCATCAGGTAACGTTGTCCTATCAGAAATTAACTTTAACCCTCTCACATGAATATAAAGTACAGTAGGCCTTACAACATTACAACAAACCAGGCTTCATTTTATTCAATATCATGCAAGTCATTGCAAGTGGTAACAGCTAACTGGTACTGAAAACAAATTAAGTGAATTTACCTCGATGAGCTGTTGTAAAAAAACTCATGATTTGTCAACGTGCACAATTAGTCTGTGCTTCAGTCTGGTACTGATAGCAACCACAGCTTCAAGTATCCCATAGTATTGACTGAAATTAATCAATCAACACAATAGTGATGACATACTGGACAAAAGGAACACTTATGTGAGAATGGTATTCATTGACTACAGCTCAGCGTTCAACACCATAGTGCCCTCAAAGCTCATCACTAAGCTAAGGATCCTGGGACTAAACACCTCCCTCTGCAACTGGATCCTGGACTTCCTGACGAGCCGCCCCCAGGTGGTAAGGGTTGGTAACAACACATCCGCCACGTTGATCCTCAACACAGGGGTCCCTCAGGGGTGTGTGCTCAGTCCCCTCCTGTACTCCCTGTTCACTCATGACTGCACGGCCAGGCACGCCTCCAACACCATCATTAAGTTTGCTGATGACATAACAGTGGTAAGGCCTGATCACCGACAACGATGAGACAGCCTATAGGGAGGAGGTCAGAGACCTGACCGTGTGGTTCAAGGACAACAACCTCTCCCTCAACGTGATCAAGACAAATGAGATGATTGTGGACTACAGGAAAAGGAGGACTGAGCACGCCCCCATTCTAATCGATGGGGCTGTAGTGGAGCAGGTTGAGAGCTTCAAGTTCCTTGGTGTCCACATCACCAACAAACTAACATGGTCTAAGCACACCAAGACAGTCGTGGAGAGGGCACGATAAAACCTATTCCCCCTCAGGAGACTGAAAAGATTTGGCATGGGTCCTCAGATCCTCAAAAGGTTTTACAGCTGCACCATCGAGAGCATCCTGATGGGTTGCATCACTGCCTGGTATGGCAACTGCTCGACCTCCGACCGCAAGGCACTACAGAGGTAGTGCGTACAGCCCAGTACATCACCGGGCCCAAGCTACTTCATGGCAAGCGGTACCGGAGCCCCAAGTCCAGGTCCAAGAGGCTTCTAAACAGCTTCTACCCCCAAGCCATAAGACTCCTGAAAAGCTGACTAAATGGCTTCCCAGACTAGTTGCATTGCACCCCCCCCCCCACGCTGCTGCTGCTCTCTATTATTAGTCACTTTAATAACTCTACCTACATGTACATAATTACCTCAATTACCTCGACACCGGTGCCCCCGCACATTGACTCTGTAACGTAACCCCATGTATATAGCCCCGCTATTGTTATTTACTGCTGCTCTTTAATTATTTGTTATTCTCATCTCTTACTTTTTGGGGGATTTTCTTAAAACTGCATTGTTGTTTAAGGGCTTGTAAGTAAGCATTTCACTGTAAGGTCTACACCTGTTGTATTCAGCGCAAAGGTTTTTAATGTTTTCATTCTCCCCAGGGCCAGGAGTTTTTCCAGGGCTTCTGATGGGTGTTGTGCACTACCTCCAGAGGGGCATATTGACCAATAACAGTGGAAAGAATTTCCAGCTAATTAACTTGAAAAACAGTGTAGGAAAACTGTAAAGGTCCAATGCAGCTGTTTTATCTCAATATCAAATTATTTCTAGGTAACAATTAAGTACCTTACTGTGATTGCTTTCAATTAAAATGGTAAAAATGAAATAATTGCTTCTTAGCAAGGAACAATTTCTCTAGCAAGAATTTAGCTACGACTGTCTGGGAGTGGTCTGAGTGGGGAGGGGAAAACTGAAAACTAGCTGTTATTGGCAGAGAGGTTTGGAACTCTCTTTCTAATTGGTCTATTAACTAATTTATCGCCTGGTGATGTCACAGCTCTTACACTAAAAGGGCAATATCATAATTTTCACAATTTCATAGTATAATTCCAACCTCATAGTGTGGAAAGGTATACAAAAGAAAGATAGGCAAATCATGTTTTTGACTTCACTGGGCATTAAAAGTCATGTCCACGCAGTAAAAGCTAAGCACCGCTAGATGGCATTGTTGTTGATGTTCTAGTCATCCTCTCTGTTTCTGTAGGCAGCATTTTCCTTCAATCTACTGGTGTTGCCCCCATGCCTGCCACTGCAGACCAGGTCAAAGACTGGCACTTTCAGTTATGTTTTGTTGCAGTATGTTGCAATAAGTCTCCTCTCTCTCTCTCTCTCTCTCTCTCTCTCTCTCTCTCTCTCTCTCTCTCTCTCTCTCTCTCTCTCTCTCTCTCGTCTCCTCCTAGTGTGCATGATAACCCTGTTTCTGTTTCTTGTCTGAAGGGATGGACTTTAACCCTGTTTTTGTTTCTTGTCTGAAGGGATGGACTTTAACCCTGTTTCTTGTCTGAAGTGGTGGACTTTAACCCTGTTTCCTGTTTGAAGTGCAGGACTTTAACCCTGTTTCTGTTTCTTGTCTGAAGTGATGGACTTTAGCCCTGTTTCCTGTTTGAAGTGATGGACTTGAAGTGATGGACTTTAACCCTGTTTCTGTTTCCTGTGAGCTGAACACTCCAAACACACTACCAAAAAGTAACTGGAGACAGATATGCCAGTTAGTACCAACGTAAGACAGTATCAGTCCTCTGCTGTATATGTTGGTGTAATGAGAGCTTGTTTGAAGAAAACAGGTTGTGTAGGAGGGTTTTTTGGCCCATGAGAAACCTATGCCCTGTGGTTGAATCTACCTAGACTATTTGCACCCCCCACTTCTTTTACACTGCTGCTACTCTCTGTTTATTATCTATGCATAGTCACTTTAATAATAACTCAACCTACATTCCTACTTCTCCTCCTCTCTTCTTCTTCTTCTTCCTCCCTCCTCCTTCTCCTCCTCCTGCCTCCTCCCTCCTCCTTCTTATCCTCGTTTCTTCCTCCTTCTCCCCCCCTCTTCCTCTTCTTCCTCCTCCTCCCATTTCCTCTTCCTCCTCACTCTTCCTCCTCCTTTCTACATCCTCCACTTCCTCCTCCTCCTTTCTACCTTCTCCTCTTCCTCCTCCCCCTTGCCTCCTCCTCCCTCTTCCTCCTCCTCCTCCTCCTTTTTCCTCCCCTTCCACCTGCTCCTTTCTTCCTCCTCCTTTCTTCCTCCTCCTCCGCCTTTCTTCCTCCTCCTCATTTCTTCCCCCTCCTCCCTCCTCTCTCTTCCTCCTCCTCTCCCCCCTCCTCCCCCTCCTTTCTTCCTCCTCCTTCTTTCCTCCTCCTCCTTTCCTCCTCCTCTTCCTTTCTTCCTCCACCTCCTTTCTTCTCCCTCCTCCCTCTTCCTCCTTTCTTCTTCCTCCTTCTCTTCCTCCTTTTGTCCTCCTCCTCCTTTTCTCTTCTTCTTTTTCTTCTTCTTCCTCCTCCTCCTCCTCCTCCTTTCTTCTTCATCCTTCCTTCTCCATCTCCTCATTTTCCTCTCTTTGTCTAATGGGGCTACAGGGAAATCTGATGAGCCCTGTGAAAGATTAATGCTGAGCTGTGTGTGATTGATGACAGTGTGTGTTTTGTAGACAGAAGTGCCTGAGGTGTGAACAAGTCTCAAGCTGTCTACTTTAAGGGATTTACGGATTTGGTTTTACTGGGCTGCACATTGTTGATTCATTCATTCAAATGTAAAACATACACTAATCATGCACTCTTTCCCTCCTGTTATCCTGGTGTGTGTGCGTGTGTGTGTGTGTGCGTGTGTGTGTGTGTGTGTGCATGCGTGTGTGTGCATGCGCATGTGTGTGTGTGGTGGTGGAAAAAGTACCCAACTATCATACTAATCATGGGTTAGCATAAAGTGTCCCTCTGTGTAGAATGAGATAACCATGGGTTAGCATAAAGTGTCCCTCTGTGTAGAATGAGATAACCATGGGTTAGCATAAAGTGTCCCTCTGTGTAGAATGAGCTAACCATGGGTTAGCATAAAGTGTCCCTCTGTGTAGAATGAGCTAACCATGGGTTAGCATAAAGTGTCCCTCTGTGTAGAATGAGCTAACCATGGGTTAGCATAAAGTGTGTCCCCCTGGCCCCCTCCCAGGGACTAAAGTGTATGTCTGCATCCCAAATGCCACTCTATTCCCTATATCATGCATTACTTTTGACCAGAGCCCTAGGGTGCCATTTGGGACGAAGTCTTTCTCTGTAGAGAGAGAGAGTGACAGCTAGCAGGAAGTGCAGCCCTGGTGACTCTCATATCTCATCAAAGCAGCTTCCATTCTGCCTCAGATGGCCAAGATGGAGGCTGCAGAAAAGGACCACTGGTACGCCACGGCACTTCTCCTCTTTCTCTCCAGTCTCACAGGTTATTTTAACAATGAATGTTGATCAGGGAAACATAACTTGTTTGCGTACTTGTACATAATGGATTATAAAGAAGAGGACTTGAAAGTGGTTGGTTTAGGTAGAAGTTTATTTTAGGCTATTTGTTGTCTTACATTTGGAAAAATTTAAGTTTACTGCTGTTAGAAGTCTGTTAACATGGAATATTATTACTGACATGTTCACCCAGTTGTGTTTTAGTATTTACTAAACCGACCAGCTCAATTCAGTCTTATGTAGCAAAATTTGAAATGGTGTTTTTTAAATTGGATAAAACTTGAGATGCAGAGCTAGAGAATTGTATATCGTGCATTACAGTTGAGGAACAATGGGACAGTAATACTGCTTTGAAAGTTGATAAACTTGTAACCCCACTTTTGAGAAAATTTGTTGCTTGAAGATTGCTTTCCATGAGATATTAGATTACAACTTTAAACGCGGTTTCTCTCTGAAACAGTGTTTATTATCCTTGAATGTTTCCATATCAACCAGACTGCATTCAGACATTCTCTCTTTCTTCAACTGTTAATTAAAACAGGTTTTTCCAAACTCTGTCCTGGGGCCCACCTTGTTGCACGTTTTGTTTCTACCCTAGCACTGCATAGCTGATTCAATTAATCCAAGCTTGACGATGACTTAGTTGTTTTAATCAGCTGTGTAGTACTCGGGCAAAAACCAAAATGTGCACCCAGAGGGGCCCCAGGACAGGGATGGGGAAACCCTGAATTACAAGACTGTAGGAACACCAACTATCTCATCATATTTCTTTAACTGTTAATTAGAAGACTCACACACACCTCAGACTATTAATGAGTTAGTCTTCAGATGGGCTGTGGGTAACATTCCGTTTTATTCTGACAGGACTAATACTGCGAGAAGACACACTTCTTCTGTCAGCATAGCTACCTCTCTAGGGGATTGTTGTTTTTGATAGGTTCTCCAGATGGAGGTCTGATTGAAGACCAACCTGTTTGATCATCAGCTATGGTCATTTCTGTTGATTTTTGTGTGGGCTCATATTTTCCTAATTAGTGATACCCAGGGGAGAGACTCAAAAGAGGGAATTGAAGGTGATGACTGCTTCATCTTCCATCGGAGCATCCAACTCAGAACTCCGTGATGAGGGCTCTTCCTATGTTCTTTTCATTCTGCTTTTTGCATATTCTCCATGTCATAATTCCAGTGGTTAACTATATACTGAGTGCTTAAACTCCATATTCATTCCACTACAGAGGTAAAACTAAGCCGGAGATTATCTTAGGTCACAAAATGACATTTATCAGGAATTACTCATATTCTTGAGGAACTAACCAGGTAAAATGTAATAAATATAACACTATGCACATGTATAAAAGCATGTCCTCCGACCTGTCCAGTTTCTGTGCAGCAGACAGATGGTGTCACCACGGTGAAGCTGGAGGAGGGGATGGTTCTAGTGTGTGTGTGTCCGTTGGAAGGGAACCTCACCATGGTCTCCTGGACCAAACTGATCCGGTTTGAGAAGGTCCCTATAGCCGTGTACCACCCTGAGTACGGAGTGTCCATTTCCCAGTCCTACCAGACCAGGATCCAGTTCCTGAAGACCACACCCATGGACGGCAGTATCACCATCACCAACGTCACACAGGAGGACGCTGGGGTTTACCACTGCTCTGTTCAAACCTTCCCTGGAGGATCCTGGGCCAGAGATATATTGGCGGAGGAGGAGGACGCAGGTACTGTACACGACTTCTTGTCTATTTTCATTCATAAAAATGTTGTTTTCACTTGAAATAATCAAATGCAGTTTGTGACTAGCTTGTACCAAATGCAGTTTGTGACTAGCTCGTACCAAATGCAGTTTGTGACTAGCTCGTACCAAATGCAGTTTGTGACTAGCTCGTACCAAATGCAGTTTGTGACTAGCTCGTACCAAATGCAGTTTGTGACTAGCTCGTACCAAATGCTTTGACTGATAATGGTGGTTGTTTTCTTGAAATGTAACGAGATTATTACTATGTCGTTATTATTACAACTTAACCGTATCGTTTCTCTGTATTTTCTCTAACTTTGTTTAGTCTGTTCACAGAGGAAGATCAAGAAGCAAATGACGTCCACACCAGAGAACCAGAACCTAGCCCAGGTGAGAGGTCAGAGTTTAAACATGATCAGGTCAGTTAGACATATGACCTGGTACTTAGTTACTAATACAGTATTTAGTTGTGCAGTAACATTGTGACCTTGAAATCCTGGGTAAAAAAATGTATTATTTTCCATGACAATGATGATCTATACTGAGATGGTACACACATTGAGAACCAAAGTGACACAGGATGTGGTGCAAGCTGTTGGTTTGCAAAACGGAAGTATTTATATTCTATTTTCTCTACATGTGTGGTGGTGTATGGGGAGAGGGGGATATGGTTGGCCACTTATTTAAATCGACAAAAACAATGTTTCTACCCAGCCTACCCTCTTTAAGCCACACCTCAAAAGGAATTAACTGTGACCCACTCACCATTTTGGAAACAGGTTTAGATACAAGTATCTAATGTGCTCTTTTCTCCGTCCGTTCTCTCTTTTCTCCGTCCGTTCTCTCTTTTCTCCGTCCGTTCTCTCTTTTCTCCCTCCGTTCTCTCTTTTCTCCCTCCGTTCTCTCTTTTCTCCCATTGTTCTCTCTTTTCTCCTAGTATTCTCTATTTTCTCCCTCCGTTCTCTTTTTTCTCCCATTATTCTCTTTTCTCCCTCCGTTCTCTCTTTTCTCCCTCAATTCTCTCTGTTCTCACTCCGTTCTCAGTTGATTTCAGCCTGTCTGCGTATCTGATTTACATCTATGTTGGTGGAGGAGTAGCAGGCCTGTTAATCCTGCTCTCTGTCATTCTAATACTGGTCGTTTGGCAGAGGTAAGAGTTAACTTCCCCTACTCTATCTTCATGCAGGGACAATCTACAGCTATTTTTACTCTAGTTTAGTCTAGGTAAACTTCAAAAAAATATTCAGTGACCTCACTGATGAATACATGAATTGAGGAAGGCCCCTTTCTACACATTGCCTTTTCACAGTGTAGCTTTATTTGGAAATGTGATCTGTACGTTATAAATATGAAAGTTCCACATATTCTTACAAGTAAAATACCTCTCCCAGACTATACATTAGTCATCCCAGGTAAAGGTAAATACCTCTCCCAGACTATACATTAGTCATCCCAGGTAAAGGTAAATACCTCTCCCAGACTATACATTAGTCATCCCAGGTAAAGGTAAATACCTCTCCCAGACTATACATTAGTCATCCCAGGTAAAGGTATATACCTCTCCCAGACTATACATTAGTCATCCCAGTTAAAGGTAAATACCTCTCCCAGACTATGCATTAGTCATCCCAGGTAAAGGTAAATACCTCTCCCAGACTATGCATTAGTCATCCCAGGTAAAGGTAAATACCTCTTCCAGACTATACATTAGTCATCCCAGTTAAAGGTAAATACCTCTTCGACTATGCATTAGTCATCCCAGTTAAAGGTAAATACCTCTCCCAGACTATGCATTAGTCATCCCAGTTAAAGGTAAATACCTCTCCCAGACTATACATTAGTCATCCCAGGTAAAGGTAATACCTCTTCGACTATGCATTAGTCATCCCAGGTAAAGGTAAATACCTCTCCCAGACTATACATTAGTCATCCCAGGTAAAGGTAAATACCTCTCCCAGACTATACATTAGTCATCCCAGTTAAAGGTAAATACCTCTCCCAGACTATGCATTAGTCATCCCAGGTAAAGGTAATACCTCTCCCAGACTATACATTAGTCATCCCAGGTAAAGGTAAATACCTCTCCCAGACTATACATTAGTCATCCCAGGTAAAGGTAATACCTCTTCGACTATGCATTAGTCATCCCAGGTAAAGGTAAATACCTCTCCCAGACTATACATTAGTCATCCCAGTTAAAGGTAAATACCTCTCCCAGACTATGCATTAGTCATCCCAGTTAAAGGTAAATACCTCTCCCAGACTATGCATTAGTCATCCCAGTTAAAGGTAAATACCTCTTCGACTATACATTAGTCATCCCAGTTAAAGGTAAATACCTCTTCCAGACTATACATTAGTCATCCCAGTTAAAGGTAAATACCTCTCCCAGACTATGCATTAGTCATCCCAGTTAAAGGTAAATAGGCTACTGGGAGTACTGTAGGTACTCATTTGTTAGGGAATAAACTTTTTGCTTTAAAATTCTATTTCTTCCATCCCTCCCTTCCCCCGCACCATATGTCTAAGATAGTTTTACTCAGATAGTGCACTTTCATTTTGCTGTCACAGCGAAAAGGTTAAAGTGTAGGTGTTGTACTTACAATAGAGTGTGGGCTAGGATAATGTGTGTGTGTGTGTGTGTTTGTCTGTCTATATGTCTCTCTCTGACTCTCTGTGTCTCTCTCTCTCTCTCTCTCTCTCTCTCTGTCTCTCTCTGACTCTCAGTCTCTCTCTCTGTCATTCTGTCTCTCTCTCTGACTCTCTGTGTCTCTCTCTCTCTCTCTCTCTCTCTCTCTCTCTCTCTGTCTCTCTCTGTCTCTCTCTCTGTCATTCTGTCTCTCTCTCTGACTCTCTGTCTCTCTTTCTCTCTCTCTCTCTCGCTCTCTCTCTCTGACTCTCTCTCTCTCTCGCTCTCTCACTCTCTGACTCTCTCTCTCTCTCTGACCCTGTCTCTCTCTCTCTGTTTCTGTCTCTCTCTCTGACTCTATCTTACTCTCTGTCTATGTCTGTCTCTTCAGAAAGAAGAAGAGGAGAGAGGAGTTCAGGATCAAATTGCATCCAGCTCAGAGACAGGTAAAAATATAACATTATCTCTCGTCATTTCCTGATCATGTGGATACTGGACATTAACATAATAGTATTAGGTTTATCATAGAGTATCCTCTTGTTTCCATCAATCAGTCTGTGGCACATCTCTAATATATATATATATATATATATATAATCTCTAATTTCTAATGTCTTTCTATTCCTGCAACGACTATCAGAACATGCCTGTGCATGACAGGATGAGGAAGGGGACCAATCAGAGGGGAGATATGCCAGTGTACACCAACATGCACACCATACGTCCACACACTAAGAGGAAGAGATAGGGAGCAGTGCTGTGTTACAGACCCCTGTCTGACCTCAGTGCTGTGTTACAGACCCCTGTCTGACCTCAGTGCTGTGTTACAGACCCCTGTCTGACCTCAGTGCTGTGTTACAGACCCCTGTCTGACCTCAGTGCTGTGTTACAGACCCGTCTGACCTAAAGATGTATCGTTGAAGGCTTCACATGCAGAACTCAGTAACTCCCTAAGCAAACTGTCATTAAAAGCGTTCACCATTATAAACGAACACATTCTCTATTCAAATCCTCACAGTCGCCTCTAACTCAATCGTGTGACAAAGAACAAAGCAATCATGGCGTGTCATCCTCAGGGAATGCTGTATTTCCTGGTTGTTATTATGCAGATGGAGTCCTGTGGGTTCTCATGGAATGTTGTCATGGAATTTCTCTGATGTAAAATTATGATAATCAGATGAAACAGTGCATGTTCCTTGCATCTAAGCCATAGATCAACTATTTATTCTCATTCTAACTGTAGAATCTACACTGACTGTACAAAACATTAAGAACACCTGCTCTTTCCATGACCGATCAGGTGAATCCAGGTGAAAGCTTCAATTCCCTTATTGATGTCATCTGTTAAATCCACTTCAAATCAGTGTAGATGAAGGGGAGGAGACAGGTTAAAGAAGGATGTTTAAGCCTCGAGACAATTGAGACATGGATTGTGAATGCATGCCATACAGAGGGTGAATTGACAAGACAAAAATGTAAGTGCCTTTGAGCGGGGTCTGATAGTAGGCGCCAGGTACACCGGTTTGTGTCAAGAAACTGCAACGTTGCTGTTTCTTTTTCACACTCAACAGTTTCCTGTGTGCATCAAAAAATAGGTGGTTGGAGTAGAAGGAGTGCAACTCAATATTAAGAAGGTGTTCTTAATGTTTTGTACACTCAGTGTATATGAATGCTGCGATTAGACAAAATTGTAATTATATTCATAGCTAAGAACATAAACATAACATAAAGACGTGTTTGGGCTCTCAGCAGGAAGAGGAAGAATAATGGACAACGTGGGAATACAGGGTTTTGGTCCTGTCAATGTATTAAGCATACATCTGTACAATAGGTTCTGATACAGTCTGTGACTCTGTGACTTTAATAACCTCATGTGAACTAAATAAAAACCAACCGTGACATCAATTGTTATTTTCTAGGAGTGTTTGGGCCGAGTTTAAATTAAAAAAGGTTGTAAACAAGCGCATTGCACTTGACTGTTAAAGGTAATTTACGTTCAGCCGACATCCGCAGCGCTTTCCATGAACGCGATCTCTGCGAATGTCTGCAAAATGGGACGTTTAAAGCACATTGCAACTCGCTTTTGATTGAATCGCTGCCCTAGTACCTTCATCACTAACCACTTATCAGACTGCATTTAGCCCTGTTACACATTGGGTAAATCGGCTGAGAAATGTATCGTCATCAGAACAAAGAAGATACAGAAGAAATACAAAAAAAGAAGAAATGTTATACCTTGACAGCATGTACATTCAATTTATTATCTTACCTCATTGGGAAAAAAAACATTACGTACAGTATATACATTGAGTGAGTGAACAAAGTAATCCTACACTCAATGTATTAAAAGTGCTATTAACACATATTACGACAAAGTGAAAAAACAAACACAAACACATGTAGTGTGTGACTATTTGGACATAAACATCAAAGTAACATTGTGGTGGTAGGAACATTACCAATGTGTAGTGTAGTGCCGGACAGAAAACCTCCTGTTTATTCCTCTACTTTATTAAAACAACATGGCTGACGTAAACAACAGGAGAAGGAAACGGAACGTGGAAAACAGCTAACGACGAATGTCACAGAACAACCTGGAATACTCTCTGGAACTGGAACTGGAACTGGAACTGGAACTGATTCCTCCCTTTACAGTTTTACACAGTTATCATGGTAACAAATAGATCATGAGAACCTTTCGTAGAAGGCCACTTTCTTTATTAATCCAACCAACGTTGAATGTTAAATTGATTGACATGATGTGTTAAGTAGAACCAAAACAAACAACTAATTGTGTGATCTATATACATGATATTCGTGGGTTATTATTTTATACTGTGCCTTGGACGTTTTTGGGATTCCATATAAACATATGTACCGCTTTGAAAATAAATAATCAAACTAATAATCAAACAAAATAATTAATATGATAAACAGTTTTGGACAAATATGCTAATCTGCGTACCTCAATAAACAGATTGTCTTTTCTTGTGAACATTGACTTTGTGTTCTTGGAAACTGTGAATTGGTGGAAACGTTATAATTTCTCAGATAATGACAACACTTAAAAAATGTAATACAAATTGACAAGACTATTTTCAGAATGTCTTGCTCCAGAGATGTACCGTAATCATGGCAGACCCAGACCCAGAGACAGAGGCCTGTGTCTGGTACAGTAGTGTCACACTGCAGTCTGCATGCGTCACAAGGCACTTCATTCTGTGGCTGGAGAACAAGGTGCAAGGTCTGGGGAAACACCAGTAGTCAGAATAGTTCTGAGGGCTCCACACAGAAGGCAACAAACCGCTTGTTAACAATATCTACAGTGGCAAGAAAAAGTATTTGAACCCTTTGGAATTACCTGGATTTCTGCATAAATTGGTCATCTTAAATTAATAACACACAAATTATTGTATTTTTATTGTCTATATTGAATACATCATTTAAACATTCACAGTGTAGGTTGGAAAAAGTATGTGAACCCCTAGGCTAATGACTTCTCCAAAAGCTAATTGGAGTCAGGAGTCAGCTAACCTGAAGTCCAATCAATGAGATGAGATTGGAGATGTTGGTTAGAGCTGCTTTGCCCTATAAAAAAAACACACACAAAAATTGAGTTTGCTATTCACAAGAATCATTGCCTGATGTGAACCAAAGGTGATCTCAGAAGACCTAAGTTTAAGAATTGTTGACTTGCATAAAGATGGAAAGGGTTACAAAGGTATCTCTAAAAGCCTTGATGTTCATCAGTCCACGGTAAGACAAAATGTCTATACATGGAGAATGTTCAGCACTGTTGCTACTCTCCCTAGGAGTGGCCGTCCAGCAAAGATGACTGCATGAGCACAGTACAGAATGCTCAATGAGGTTAAGAAGAATCCTAGAGTGTCAGCTGAAGACTTGCAGAAATCTCTGGAACATGCTAACATCTCTGTTGACGAGTCTACGATATGTAAAACACTAAACAGGAATGATGTTCATGGGAGGACACCACAGAAGAAGCCACTGCTGTCCAAAAAAAACATTGCTGCACATCTGAAGTTTGCAAAAGTGCACCTGGATGTTCCACAGCGCTACTGGCAAAACATTATGTGGACAGATGAAACTACAGTTGAGTTGTTTGGAAGGAACACACACAAAGGGACAGCACACCAACATCAAAACCTCATCCCAACTGTAAAGTATGGTGGAGGGAGCATCATGGTTTGGGGCTACTTTGTTGCCTCAGGGCCTGGACAGCTTCCTATCATCAACGAAAAAAATGAATTCCCAAGTTTATCAAGACATTTTGCAGGAGAATGTAAGGCCATCTGTCCGCCAATTGAAGCTCAACAGAAGTTGGATGATGCAACAGGACAACGACCCAAAACACAGAAGTAAATCAACAACAGAATGGCTTCAACAGAAGAAAATATGCCTTCTGGAGTGGCTCAGTCCTGACCTCAACCCTATTTAAAATGTTGTGGCGTGACCTCGAGAGCGGTTCACACCAGACATCCCAAGAATATTGCTGAACTGAAACAGTTTTGTAAAGAGGAATGGTCCAAAATTCCTCCTGACCGTTGTGCAGGTCTGATCCGCAACTACAGAAAACATTTGGTTGAGGTTATTTCTGCCAAAGGAGGGTCAACCACTTATTAAATCCAAGGGTTCACATACTTTTCCCACCCTCCACTGTGAACGTTTACACGGTGTGTTCAATAAAGACATGAAAATGTATACTTTAAGCAGAATGTGTTTGTCTATTGTTGTGACCTAGATGAAGATCAGATAAAATTTGATCACCAATTTATGCAGAAATCCAGGTATTTCCAAAGGGTTCAAATACTTTCCCTTGTCACTGTAATTTAACAAGGCAAGTCAGTTAATAACAAATTATTATTTTACAATGATGGCCTACGCCGGGCCAATTGTGCGCCACCCTATGTGATTCCCAATCACAGCCAGTTGTGATACAGTCTGGATTCGAACCAGGGCGTCTGTAGTGACACCTGAAGCATGGAGTGCCTTAGACCGCTGCGCCACTCGGGAGCCCACAAGCGTCAGAGATAGAAAGTCTAAGCCTACAGTCCTGCTTCTCAGACTCGCTAATATTTTAATCGTATGGATTTGTTCATGCCTTTTGAAGTTGGGATGATTCTACACATACTATATGTACAGACCTGTACTCCTGAACAAGCAGACCATTTTCAAATGGAAGGATGTGGTGCTTGTTGCAGGTGAACAGACTGAAACCGCCACAAACATTACAGAAAGGTAGAACAGATCTCCCTAATGAACAGGACCCAGCAGGTGTCCCCCAATAATCCTTTCATAAGTATGTATATATATATATGTACTTGTCTACAATTAACACTATCATCATAATGTATTAACATAAAATTATATATTATACATGTTCCTATACATATTTCTACAGGCTTTCTAAAGAGTTGGAATGTCCAGTTTTGTTCTGAAGGTACTTGTCATTGGAGCGTCCCCTGGCTGCAGTTTGAGCCGTAGCCACTGGAGGGGGATAGTGCCTCTTCCTGGCGCTGTGAGGACTGCTCTTCTTCTGTCTTTCCAGAGAGGAAGCTGGGGAAGGTCTGTGCTCGGGTCATCAGGGTCATCGTCAGGCTAGTACCTGGAAACAACAGAAGGCCCATGGTGAGGAAGAGGACCGTCTCTCTGGCTCCACTACATCCCAATGTCCATACTAATACATCCCACAGGAGGTTGGTGGCACCTTAATTGGGGAGGACGGGCTCATGGTAATGGCTGGAGAGGAAGGGGTGGAATGGTATCAGATACATCAAACACATGGTGTCTATGGTTTCTATGTGTTTGATGCAATTCTATTCCTTCCTTTCCAGCCATTGCTATGAGCCGTCCTCCCCTCAACAGCCTCCTGTGGTACATACTTTACATTGTTTCATTCTACAAACAGCTAAGTCACAACAGAGCCAGTAGATGTTTTCTTGGAGTGCGTAAGCTTTCCCCAAGCCTTGCTATTCAAGGAGACATGGGATGGCAGCCCGGGTGAAATAAGGCAGAAGGGTAAAATGTTTATGGAACCGTCTTATCAATATGCCAGAGGACAGAATAATAAATACTATTTCAACTGGGATAAAACACACAACTACCCCTGGACAAAGGAACTCGATTACATATTTAAGAAAGCTGATCTAGAAAACATATTTAGATACCAGTTATGAGGCAATGTCAACGTGATCAAACACAAGTTAACCCTTACCTACAAAGACAAAATGGTTCAACTGATATATGGCTACAACAAAAAAAAAAAAAGAACTTACAACTAGATGAAAAACAGCTATGATCCAGAACCCTATGTCACATGTCACCTAACAACAAATCAAAGGTCCTTTGTTGAGAACCGAGATACTGTCTCTGGCTATTGAAGTAGGTATGTTCAATGTCATAGATGAAGATGAGCGGCTATGTGTTGTCAGTGATTTAGGGGAGATAGAGAATGAACTGCACTTCTTATTTCACTGTCCTTTATATGAGGATTTAAGAGTGACCTTGTTTGAAAAAAAAATGCAACAACAGAAACCAGAACTATTCTGGGGTATTGATGAAGAAAGACTTGAATGGCTATTCAGAAAATAAGTATTCCTGGTTGCAATTTTTATTTCCAAAGCTTGGAAGACGAGACAAGATAGGTTGTATAACATAAAGGTATTTTGTTTTGGGAGTGCAAATGTGTATCACAGGCAGCTGTTGGAAACTTAATTGGGCAGGATGGGCTTGTGGTAATGGCTGGAGTGGAATCTGTGGAATGGTATTAAATACATCAAATATATTTCCATGTGTTTGATACCATTCCATTTACTCCATTCCAACCATTATTCCAACCATCGTCCCATCAATCGCCTCCTGTGATGTGTATGTATGTACGTACATACGTAGGTATGGTACTAGGTGTGTACCTACGTACGTAGGTAGGTAGGTAGATAGGTACATGTTAGGTAGGTATGTATGTACCACAGGAGATTGGTGGCACCCTAATTGGGGAAAATGAGCTCATGGTAATGACTGGAATGGTATCAAATACATCAAACACATGGTTTCCATGGTTTCCAAGTGTTTGATGACATTCCATTTACGCCGTTCCAGCCATTCTAACGAGCTGTCATCCCCTTCAGCAGCCTAGTGTGATATACAGTTCCCAGTGTTTGATTTGTTGTACTGGTTCTTAATAATGGATACTGGGTGGTGTTTTTCACTGAGACTGTTCTTAATAATGGGTACTGTGTGGTGTTTTTCACTGAGACTGGTCTTAATAATGGATACTGGGTGGTGTTTTTCACTGAGACTGGTTCTTAATAATGGATACTTTGTGGTGTTTTTCACTGAGACTGGTTCTTAATAATGGATACTGTGTGGTGTTTTTCACTGAGACTGGTTCTTAATATGGATACTGGGTGGTGTTTTTAACTGAGACTGGTCTTAATAATGGATACTGTGTGGTGTTTTTCACTGAGACTGGTTCTTAATTATGGATACTGTGTGGTATTTTTCACTGAGACTGGTCTTAATAATGGATACTGGGTGGTGTTTTTAACTGAGACTGGTCTTAATAATGGATACTGTGTGGTGTTTTTAACTGAGACTGGTTCTTAATATGGATACTGGGTGGTGTTTTTAACTGAGACTGGTCTTAATAATGGATACTGTGTGGTGTTTTTCACTGAGACTGGTTCTTAATAATGGATACTGTGTGGTATTTTTCACTGAGACTGGTCTTAATAATGGATACTGGGTGGTGTTTTTAACTGAGACTGGTTCTTAATAATGGATACTGTGTGGTGTTTTTCACTGAGAATGGTTCTTAATAATGGATACTGGGTGGTGTTTTTCACTGAGACTGGTCTTAATAATGGATACTGTGTGGTGTTTGTCACTGAGACTGGTCTTAATAATGGATACTATGTGGTGTTTTTCACTGAGACTGGTCTTAATAATGGATACTGTGTGGTGTTTTTCACTGAGACTGGTCTTAATAGTGGATACTGGGTGGTGTTTTAACTGAGACTGGTCTTAATAATGGATACTGTGTGGTGTTTTTCACTGAGACTGGTTCTTAATATGGATACTGGGTGGTGTTTTTAACTGAGACTGGTTCTTAATAATGGATACTGGGTGGTGTTTGTCACTGAGACTGGTCTTAATAATGGATACTGTGTGGTGTTTTTCACTGAGACTGGTCTTAATAATGGATACTGGGTGGTGTTTTTCACTGAGACTGGTCTTAATAGTGGATACTGGGTGGTGTTTTAACTGAGACTGGTCTTAATAATGGATACTGTGTGGTGTTTTTCACTGAGAATGGTTCTTAATAATGGATACTGGGTGGTGTTTTTCACTGAGACTGGTCTTAATAATGGATACTGTGTGGTGTTTTTCACTGAGACTGGTTCTTAATAATGGATACTATGTGGTGTTTTTCACTGAGACTGGTCTTAATAATGGATACTGTGTGGTGTTTTTCACTGAGACTGGTCTTAATAGTGGATACTGGGTGGTGTTTTAACTGAGACTGGTCTTAATAATGGATACTGTGTGGTGTTTTTCACTGAGACTGGTTCTTAATATGGATACTGGGTGGTGTTTTTAACTGAGACTGGTTCTTAATAATGGATACTGGGTGGTGTTTGTCACTGAGACTGGTCTTAATAATGGTTACTGTGTGGTGTTTTTCACTGAGACTGGTCTTAATAATGGATACTGGGTGGTGTTTTTAATTGACACTGGTCTTAATAATGGATACTGGGTGGTGTTTTTCACTGAGACTGGTCTTAATAATGGATACTGTGTGGTGTTTTTAACTGAGACTGGTTCTTAATAATGGATCCTGTGTGGTGTTTTTCACTGAGACTGGTTCTTAATAATGGATACTGGGTGGTGTTTTTAACTGAGACTGGTTCTTAATAATGGATACTGGGTGGTGTTTTTAACTGAGACTGGTCTTAATAATGGATACTGTGTGGGGTTTTTCACTGAGACTGGTCTTAATAATGGATACTGTGTGGTGTTTTTCACTGAGACTGGTTCTTAATAATGGATACTTTGTGGTGTTTTTCACTGAGACTGGCTCTTAATAATGGATACTGTGTGGTGTTTTTAACTGAGATTGGTTCTTAATATGGATACTGGGTGGTGTTTTTAACTGAGACTGGTCTTAATAATGGATACTGGGTGGTGTTTGTCACTGAGACTGGTCTTAATAATGGATACTGGGTGGTGTTTTTAACTGAGACTGGTTCTTAATAATGGATACTGGGTGGTGTTTGTCACTGAGACTGGTCTTAATAATGGATACTGTGTGGTGTTTTTAATTGAGCCTGGTCTTAATAATGGATACTGTGTGGTGTTTGTCACTGAGACTGGTTCTTAATAATGGATACTGTGTGGTGTTTTTCACTGAGACTGGTTCTTAATAATGGATACTGGGTGGTGTTTTTAACTGAGACTGGTTCTTAATAATGGATACTGTGTGGTGTTTTTCACTGAGACTGGTCTTAATAATGGATACTGTGTGGTGTTTTTAACTGAGACTGGTTCTTAATAATGGATACTGTGTGGTGTTTTTCACTGAGACTGGTCTTAATAATGGATACTGTGTGGTGTTTTTCACTGAGACTGGTCTTAATAATGGATACTGTGTGGTGTTTTTCACTGAGACTGGTCTTAATAGTGGATACTGGGTGGTGTTTTAACTGAGACTGGTCTTAATAATGGATACTGTGTGGTGTTTTTCACTGAGACTGGTTCTTAATATGGATACTGGGTGGTGTTTTTAACTGAGACTGGTTCTTAATAATGGATACTGGGTGGTGTTTGTCACTGAGACTGGTCTTAATAATGGATACTATGTGGTGTTTTTCACTGAGACTGGTCTTAATAATGGATACTCTGTGGTGTTTTTCACTGAGACTGGTTCTTAATAATGGATACTGTGTGGTGTTTTTCACTGAGACTGGTTCTTAATAATGGATACTGGGTGGTGTTTTTAACTGAGACTGGTTCTTAATAATGGATACTGTGTGGTGTTTTTCACAGAGACTGGTTCTTAATCATGGATACTGGGTGGTGTTTTTAACTGAGACTGGTTCTTAATAATGGATACTGGGTGGTGTTTTTAACTGAGACTGGTCTTAATAATGGATACTGGGTGGTGTTTTTAACTGAGACTGGTTCTTAATAATGGATACTGTGTGGTGTTTTTCACTGAGACTGGTCTTAATAATGGATACTGGGTGGTGTTTTTAACTGAGACTGGTCTTAATAATGGATACTGGGTGGTGTTTTTAACTGAGACTGGTTCTTAATAATGGATACTGGGTGGTGTTTTTCACTGAGACTGGTTCTTAATAATGGATACTGGGTGGTGTTTTTAACTGAGACTGGTCTTAATAATGGATACTGTGTGGTGTTTTTCACTGAGACTGGTCTTAATAATGGATACTGTGTGGTGTTTTTCACTGAGACTGGTTCTTAATAATGGATACTGTGTGGTGTTTTTCACTGAGACTGGTCTTAATAATGGATACTGTGTGGTGTTTTTCACTGAGACTGGTTCTTAATAATGGATACTGGGTGGTGTTTTTCACTGAGACTGGTTCTTAATAATGGATACTGGGTGGTGTTTGTCACTGAGACTGGTCTTAATAATGGATACTGTGGTGGTGTTTGTCACTGAGACTGGTCTTAATAATGGATACTGTGTGGTGTTTTTCACTGAGACTGGTTCTTAATAATGGATACTGTGTGGTGTTTTTCACTGAGACTGGTTCTTAATAATGGATACTGGGTGGTGTTTGTCACTGAGACTGGTCTTAATAATGGATACTGTGTGGTGTTTGTCACTGCGACTGGTTCTTAATAATGGATACTGGGTGGTGTTTTTCACTGAGACTGGTCTTAATAATGGATACTGTGTGGTGTTTTTCACTGAGACTGGTTCTTAATCATGGATACTGGGTGGTGTTTTTAACTGAGACTGGTCTTAATAATGGATACTGGGTGGTGTTTTTCACAGAGACTGGTTCTTAATAATGGATACTGGGTGGTGTTTGTCACTGAGACTGGTCTTAATAATGGATACTGTGTGGTGTTTGTCACTACGACTGGTCTTAATAATGGATACTGTGTGGTGTTTTTCACTGAGACTGGTTCTTAATAATGGATACTGTGTGGTGTTTTTCACTGAGACTGGTTCTTAATAATGGATACTGTGTGGTGTTTTTCACTGAGACTGGTCTTAATAATGGATACTGGGTGGTGTTTTAACTGAGACTGGTCTTAATAATGGATACTGTGTGGTGTTTTTCACTGAGACTGGTTCTTAATAATGGATACTGGGTGGTGTTTTTAACTGAGACTGGTTCTTAATAATGGATACTGTGTGGTGTTTTTCACAGAGACTGGTTCTTAATCATGGATACTGGGTGGTGTTTTTAACTGAGACTGGTCTTAATAATGGATACTGGGTGGTGTTTTTAACTGAGACTGGTTCTTAATAATGGATACTGGGTGGTGTTTTTCACTGAGACTGGTTCTTAATAATGGATACTGTGTGGTGTTTTTCACTGAGACTGGTCTTAATAATGGATACTGGGTGGTGTTTTTAACTGAGACTGGTCTTAATAATGGATACTGTGTGGTGTTTTTCACTGAGACTGGTTCTTAATCATGGATACTGGGTGGTGTTTTTAACTGAGACTGGTTCTTAATCATGGATACTGGGTGGTGTTTTTACCTGAGACTGGTCTTAATAATGGATACTGGGTGGTGTTTTTAACTGAGACTGGTTCTTAATAATGGATACTGGGTGGTGTTTTTCACTGAGACTGGTCTTAATAATGGATACTGTGTGGTGTTTTTCACTGAGACTGGTTCTTAATCATGGATACTGGGTGGTGTTTTTAACTGAGACTGGTCTTAATAATGGATACTGGGTGGTGTTTTTCACAGAGACTGGTTCTTAATAATGGATACTGGGTGGTGTTTGTCACTGAGACTGGTCTTAATAATGGATACTGTGTGGTGTTTGTCACTACGACTGGTCTTAATAATGGATACTGTGTGGTGTTTTTCACTGAGACTGGTTCTTAATAATGGATACTGTGTGGTGTTTTTCACTGAGACTGGTTCTTAATAATGGATACTGGGTGGTGTTTGTCACTGAGACTGGTCTTAATAATGGATACTGTGTGGTGTTTGTCACTGCGACTGGTTCTTAATAATGGATACTGGGTGGTGTTTTTCACTGAGACTGGTTCTTAATAATGGATACTGTGTGGTGTTTTTCACTGAGACTGGTTCTTAATCATGGATACTGGGTGGTGTTTTTAACTGAGACTGGTCTTAATAATGGATACTGGGTGGTGTTTTTCACAGAGACTGGTTCTTAATAATGGATACTGGGTGGTGTTTGTCACTGAGACTGGTCTTAATAATGGATACTGTGTGGTGTTTGTCACTGCGACTGGTCTTAATAATGGATACTGTGTGGTGTTTTTCACTGAGACTGGTTCTTAATAATGGATACTGTGTGGTGTTTTTCACTGAGACTGGTTCTTAATAATGGATACTGGGTGGTGTTTGTCACTGAGACTTGGTCTTAATAATGGATACTGTGTGGTGTTTGTCACTGAGACTTGGTCTTAATAATGGATACTGTGTGGTGTTTTTCACTGAGACTGGTTCTTAATAATGGATACTGTGTGGTGTTTTTCACTGAGACTGGTACTTAATAATGGATACTGGGTGGTGTTTTTCACTGAGACTGGTTCTTAATAATGGATACTTTGTGGTGTTTTTCACTGAGACTGGTTCTTAATCATGGATACTGTGTGGTGTTTGTCACTGAGACTGGTTCTTAATAATGGATACTGGGTGGTGTTTGTCACTGAGACTGGTCTTAATAATGGATACTGTGTGGTGTTTTTCACTGAGACTGGTTCTTAATAATGGATACTGTGTGGTGTTTTTCACTGAGACTGGTACTTAATAATGGATACTGGGTGGTGTTTTTAACTGAGACTGGTTCTTAATAATGGATACTGGGTGGTGTTTTTAACTGAGACTGGTCTTAATAATGGATACTGTGTGGTGTTTTTAATTGAGACTGGTTCTTAATAATGGATACTGTGTGGTGTTTGTCACTGAGACTGGTCTTAATAATGGATACTGGGTGGTTTTTTTAATTGAGACTGGTCTTAATAATGGATACTGGGTGGTGTTTTTCACTGAGACTGGTCTTAATAATGGATACTGTGTGGTGTTTTTAACTGAGACTGGTTCTTAATAATGGATACTGGGTGGTGTTTTTAACTGAGACTGGTTCTTAATAATGGATACTGGGTGGTGTTTGTCACTGAGACTGGTCTTAATAATGGATACTGGGTGGTGTTTTTAATTGAGACTGGTCTTAATAATGGATACTGTGTGGTGTTTTTCACTGAGACTGGTTCTTAATAATGGATACTGGGTGGTGTTTGTCACTGAGACTGGTTCTTAATAATGGATACTGGGTGGTGTTTTTAACTGAGACTGGTCTTAATAATGGATACTGTGTGGTGTTTTTCACTGAGACTGGTTCTTAATAATGGATACTGTGGGTGGTGTTTTTCACTGAGACTGGTTCTTAATAATGGATACTGGGTGGTGTTTTTAACTGAGACTGGTTCTTAATAATGGATACTGTGTGGTGTTTTTCACAGAGACTGGTCTTAATAATGGATACTGTGTGGTGTTTTTAACTGAGACTGGTTCTTAATAATGGATACTGTGTGGTGTTTTTCACTGAGACTGGTTCTTAATAATGGATACTGGGTGGTGTTTTTAACTGAGACTGGTCTTAATAATGGATACTGTGTGGTGTTTTTCACTGAGACTGGTTCTTAATCATGGATACTGGGTGGTGTTTTTCACTGAGACTTGTTCTTAATAATGGATACTTTGTGGTGTTTTTCACTGAGACTTGTTCTTAATAATGGATACTTTGTGGTGTTTTTCACTGAGACTGGTTCTTAATAATGGATACTGTGTGGTGTTTTTAACTGATATTGGTTCTTAATATGGATACTGGGTGGTGTTTTTAACTGAGACTGGTCTTAATAATGGATCCTGTGTGGTGTTTTTCACTGAGACTGGTTCTTAATAATGGATACTGGGTGGTGTTTTTCACTGAGACTGGTTCTTAATAATGGATACTGGGTGGTGTTTTTAACTGAGACTGGTTCTTAATAATGGATACTGGGTGGTGTTTTTAACTGAGACTGGTTCTTAATAATGGATACTGGGTGGTGTTTGTCACTGAGACTGGTCTTAATAATGGATACTGGGTGGTGTTTTTAATTGAGACTGGTCTTAATAATGGATACTGTGTGGTGTTTTTCACTGAGACTGGTTCTTAATAATGGATACTGGGTGGTGTTTGTCACTGAGACTGGTCTTAATAATGGATACTGGGTGGTGTTTTTAATTGAGACTGGTCTTAATAATGGATACTGTGTGGTGTTTTTCACTGAGACTGGTTCTTAATAATGGATACTGTGTGGTGTTTTTCACTGAGACTGGTTCTTAATAATGGATACTGGGTGGTGTTTTTAACTGAGACTGGTTCTTAATAATGGATACTGTGTGGTGTTTTTCACAGAGACTGGTTCTTAATAATGGATACTGGGTGGTGTTTTTAACTGAGACTGGTTCTTAATAATGGATACTGTGTGGTGTTTTTCACTGAGACTGGTCTTAATAATGGATACTGGGTGGTGTTTTTAACTGAGACTGGTCTTAATAATGGATACTGTGTGGTGTTTTTCACTGAGACTGGTTCTTAATCATGGATACTGGGTGGTGTTTTTAACTGAGACTGGTTCTTAATCATGGATACTGGGTGGTGTTTTTAACTGAGACTGGTCTTAATAATGGATACTGGGTGGTGTTTTTAACTGAGACTGGTTCTTAATAATGGATACTGGGTGGTGTTTTTAACTGAGACTGGTCTTAATAATGGATACTGGGTGGTGTTTGTCACTGAGACTGGTCTTAATAATGGATACTGTGTGGTGTTTGTCACTACGACTGGTCTTAATAATGGATACTGTGTGGTGTTTTTCACTGAGACTGGTTCTTAATAATGGATACTGTGTGGTGTTTTTCACTGAGACTGGTTCTTAATAATGGATACTGGGTGGTGTTTGTCACTGAGACTGGTCTTAATAATGGATACTGTGTGGTGTTTGTCACTGCGACTGGTCTTAATAATGGATACTGTGTGGTGTTTTTCACTGAGACTGGTTCTTAATAATGGATACTGTGTGGTGTTTTTCACTGAGACTGGTACTTAATAATGGATACTGGGTGGTGTTTTTCACTGAGACTGGTTCTTAATAATGGATACTTTGTGGTGTTTTTCACTGAGACTGGTTCTTAATCATGGATACTGTGGGGTGTTTGTCACTGAGACTGGTTCTTAATAATGGATACTGGGTGGTGTTTATCACTGAGAGTGGTCTTAATAATGGATACTGTGTTGTGTTTGTCACTGCGACTGGTCTTAATAATGGATACTGGGTGGTGTTTGTCACTGAGACTGGTCTTAATAATGGATACTGTGTGGTGTTTTTCACTGAGACTGGTTCTTAATAATGGATACTGGGTGGTGTTTGTCACTGAGAGTGGTCTTAATAATGGATACTGTGTTGTGTTTGTCACTGCGACTGGTCTTAATAATGGATACTGGGTGGTGTTTGTCACTGAGACTGGTACTTAATAATGGATACTGGGTGGCAGTTTTTAACTGAGACTGGTTCTTAATAATGGATACTGGGTGGTGTTTTTAACTGAGACTGGTCTTAATAATGGATACTGTGTGGTGTTTTTAATTGAGACTGGTTCTTGATAATGGATACTGTGTGGTGTTTGTCACTGAGACTGGTTCTTAATAATGGATACTGGGTGGTGTTTTTCACTGAGACTGGTACTTAATAATGGATACTGTGTGGTGTTTTTCACTGAGACTGGTTCTTAATAATCGATACTGGGTGGTGTTTTTCACTGAGAATGGTTCTTAATAATGGATACTGTGTGGTGTTTGTCACTGAGAGTGGTCTTAATAATGGATACTGTGTGGTGTTTGTCACTGCGACTGGTCTTAATAATGGATACTGTGTGGTGTTTTTCACTGAGACTGGTTCTTAATAATGGATACTGGGAGGTGTTTTTCACTGAGACTGGTACTTAATAATGGATACTGTGGTGTTTTTCACTGAGACTGGTTGTTAATTATGGATACTGGGTGTTGTTTTTAACTGAGACTGGTTCTTAATAATGGATACTGGGTGGTGTTTTTCACTGAGACTGGTCTTAATAATGGATACTGTGTGGTGTTTTTCACTGAGACTGGTTCTTAATCATGGATACTGGGTGGTGTTTTTAACTGAGACTGGTCTTAATAATGGATACTGGGTGGTGTTTTTAACCGAGACTGGTTCTTAATAATGGATACTGGGTGGTGTTTGTCACTGAGACTGGTCTTAATAATGGATACTGTGTGGTGTTTGTCACTGAGAGTGGTCTTAATAATGGATACTGTGTGGTGTTTGTCACTGCGACTGGTCTTAATAATGGATACTGTGTGGTGTTTTTCACTGAGACTGGTTCTTAATAATGGATACTGTGTGGTGTTTTTCACTGAGACTGGTACTTAATAATGGATACTTTGTGGTGTTTTTCACTGAGACTGGTTCTTAATAATGGATACTGGGTGGTGTTTTTCACTGAGACTGGTCTTAATAATGGATACTGTGTGGTGTTTTTAATTGAGACTGGTTCTTAATAATGGATACTGTGTGGTGTTTGTCACTGAGACTGGTTCTTAATAATGGATACTGTGTGGTGTTTTTCACTGAGACTGGTACTTAATAATGGATACTGGGTGGTGTTTTTAACTGAGACTGGTTCTTAATAATGGATACTGGGTGGTGTTTTTAACTGAGACTGGTCTTAATAATGGATACTGTGTGGTGTTTTTAATTGAGACTGGTTCTTAATAATGGATACTGTGTGGTGTTTGTCACTGAGACTGGTTCTTAATAATGGATACTGGGTGGTGTTTTTCACTGAGACTGGTACTTAATAATGGATACTGTGTGGTGTTTTTCACTGAGACTGGTTCTTAATAATCGATACTGGGTGGTGTTTTTCACTGAGAATGGTTCTTAATAATGGATACTGGGTGGTGTTTGTCACTGAGACTGGTCTTAATAATGGATACTGGGTGGTGTTTGTCACTGAGACTGGTCTTAATAATGGATACTGGGTGGTGTTTTTCACTGAGACTGGTCTTAATAATGGATACTGTGTGGTGTTTTTCACTGAGACTGGTTCTTAATCATGGATACTGGGTGGTGTTTTTAACTGAGAGTGGTCTTAATAATGGATACTGGGTGGTGTTTTTAACTGAGACTGGTTCTTAATAATGGATACTGGGTGGTGTTTGTCACTGAGACTGGTCTTAATCATGGATACTGTGTGGTGTTTGTCACTGAGAGTGGTCTTAATAATGGATACTGTGTGGTGTTTTTCACTGAGACTGGTTCTTAATAATGGATACTGTGTGGTGTTTTTCACTGAGACTGGTACTTAATAATGGATACTGGGTGGTGTTTTTAACTGAGACTGGTTCTTAATAATGGATACTGGGTGGTGTTTTTAACTGAGACTGGTCTTAATAATGGATACTGTGTGGTGTTTTTAATTGAGACTGGTTCTTAATAATGGATACTGTGTGGTGTTTGTCACTGAGACTGGTTCTTAATAATGGATACTGTGTGGTGTTTTTCACTGAGAATGGTTCTTAATAATGGATACTGGGTGGTGTTTGTCACTGAGACTGGTCTTAATAATGGATACTGTGTGGTGTTTGTCACTGAGACTGGTCTTAATAATGGATATTGTGTGGTGTTTGTCACTGCGACTGGTCTTAATAATGGATACTGTGTGGTGTTTGTCACTGAGACTGGTCTTAATAATGGATACTGGGTGGTGTTTTTAACTGAGACTGGTTCTTAATAATGGATACTGGGTGGTGTTTTTCACTGAGTCTGGCTCTTAATAATGGATACTGTGTGGTGTTTTTCACTGAGACTGGTACTTAATAATGGATACTGTGTTGTGTTTTTCACTGAGACTGGTCTTAATAATGGATACTGGGTGTAGTCACTGGTCTGGGCTAGATGTGGCTGTATTCTATCTGGAGGGTGTTGCTGTGTGGTCACTGGTCTGGGCTAGATGTGGCTGGATCCTATCTGGAGGGTGTTGCTGTGTAGTCACTGGTCTGTGCCACTCTCTGTGTCAGCCTGCCTCTTTAGTGTGGTGCCAGGCTAGCAGTGCTACCACACTGTGGTGCCTGTGTGTATGTCTGCCTGTGTGTCTCTCTGTCTGTATGCCTTTGTGTCTGTCTGCTTGTCTGTCTGTCTGCCTACCAGTGACTCTTCCACATAAACCATGGGTGTGGAAGCAGGGGCAGAGAGAGGATGAGGACTATTTGATTACAGATGTAAGCAAATGTGTATGTGGGGAGAGAGAGAGAGAGAGAGAGAGAGAGAGAGAGAGAGAGAGAGAGAGAGAGAGAGAGAGAGAGAGAGAGAGAGAGAGAGAGAGAGAGAGAGAGAGAGAGAGAGAGAGAGAGAACAAATGTGAGTCCAAGAGGGAGCTAAAGAGGGGTGGTGAAAGAGAGAGAGGAGCCAGTGTGAGTGGGTGATGTGAAGCCAATCACAGCAGTGGGTTTCAGACAGAACAGGTGGAGTGAGTCACACACACACAAGTCAAATTATCCACTTCAAAATGTTCCCAGTACAGATCCTCCACTGTTCACTCCTATCATCACTTTTGAAAATCACTGAGACCGCAACAGAGTAAAGAGGGACACTTCTCCTTTTTTCTCCTTATTAGATTTGTGAAACAGCCGGAGTGCAGCCAACCACAGCCCTCTCTTCTGTCTCTGCCAAGATAATCCCTTTCTCTACCCACCGCAATGTAGGCTGGAAAGTGACAATCCGGCTCAAAGTGAGAAAACACAACGGATCCGATCATCTGCTGGACCATAAACAGCAGGGTTTGTGTGACTGAGGGCGTGGGTGGGTTTGTGTGACTGAGGGAGTAGGTAGGTTTGTCAAGATCCTCTGGACAAAGACACCCCGTGTGGAGCGTAGAAGACCATGGACCATAGTAGACACACACACACACAGACCATGGACCATAGTAGACATCAACACACACACATGTACGCACACACAGAGACCATGGACCGTAGCAGCCCACCACCTCCCTTACTCTCCCCCAGTCTGTGAGAAACAGACTGTGATTTGTCAGAGCCTTTTCATTACAAGGGAAGGTCATGTCATCCTATCTGGCCTGGTGGCAGCTGCTGGGTTGGTGGGGTGGCAGCTGCTGGGTTGGTGGGGTGGCAGCTGCTGGGGTGGTGGGGTGGCAGCTGCTGGGTTTGTGGGGTGGCAGCTGCTGGGGTGGTGGGGTGGCAGCTGCTGGGGTGGTGGGGTGGCAGCTGCTGGGAGGTGGTGGGGTGGCAGCTGCTGGGGTGGTGGGGTGGCAGCTGCTGGGGTGGTGGGGTGGCAGCTGCTGGGGTGGTGGGGTGGCAGCTGCTGGGTTGGTGGGGTGGCAGCTGCTGGGGTGGTGGGGTGGCAGCTGCTGGGGTGGTGGGGTGGCAGCTGCTGGGGTGGTGGGGTGGCAGCTGCTGGGTTGGTGGGGTGGCAGCTGCTGGGGTGGTGGGGTGGCAGCTGCTGGGTTGGTGGGGTGGCAGCTGCTGGGGTGGTGGGGTGGCAGCTGCTGGGGTGGTGGGGTGGCAGCTGCTGGGGTGGTGGGGTGGCAGCTGCTGGGGTGGTGGGGTGGCAGCTGCTGGGGTGGTGGGGTGGCAGCTGCTGGGGTGGTGGGGTGGCAGCTGCTGGGTTGGTGGGGTGGCAGCTGCTGGGGTGGTGGGGTGGCAGCTGCTGGAGGTGGTGGGGTGGCAGCTGCTGGGTTGGTGGGGTGGCAGCTGCTGGGGTGGTGGGGTGGCAGCTGCTGGGGTGGTGGGGTGGCAGCTGCTGGGTTGGTGGGGTGGCAGCTGCTGGGGTGGTGGGGTGGCAGCTGCTGGGTTGGTGGGGTGGCAGCTGCTGGGTTGGTGGGGTGGCAGCTGCTGGGGTGGTGGGGTGGCAGCTGCTGGGGTGGTGGGGTGGCAGCTGCTGGGTTGGTGGGGTGGCAGCTGCTGGGTGGTGGGGTGGCAGCTGCTGGGGTGGTGGGGTGGCAGCTGCTGGGTTGGTGGGGTGGCAGCTGCTGGGGTGGTGGGGTGGCAGCTGCTGGGGTGGTGGGGTGGCAGCTGCTGGGGTGGTGGGGTGGCAGCTGCTGGGGTGGTGGGGTGGCAGCTGCTGGGTTGGTGGGGTGGCAGCTGCTGGGGGTGGTGGGGTGGCAGCTGCTGGGGTGGTGGGGTGGCAGCTGCTGGGGTGGTGGGGTGGCAGCTGCTGGAGGGTGGTGGGGGTGGCAGCTGCTGGGTTGGTGGGGTGGCAGCTGCTGGGGTGGTGGGGTGGCAGCTGCTGGGGTGGTGGGGTGGCAGCTGCTGGGGTGGTGGGGTGGCAGCTGCTGGAGGTGGTGGGGTGGCAGCTGCTGGGGTGGTGGGGTGGCAGCTGCTGGGTTGGTGGGGTGGCAGCTGCTGGGGTGGTGGGGTGGCAGCTGCTGGGGTGGTGGGGTGGCAGCTGCTGGGGTGGTGGGGTGGCAGCTGCTGGGGTGGTGGGGTGGCAGCTGCTGGGTTGGTGGGGTGGCAGCTGCTGGAGGTGGTGGGGTGGCAGCTGCTGGGGTGGTGGGGTGGCAGCTGCTGGGTTGGTGGGGTGGCAGCTGCTGGGTTGGTGGGGTGGCAGCTGCTGGAGGTGGTGGGGTGGCAGCTGCTGGAGTGGTGGGGTGGCAGCTGCTGGGGTGGTGGGGTGGCAGCTGCTGGGGTGGTGGGGTGGCAGCTGCTGGAGGTGGTGGGGTGGCAGCTGCTGGGTTGGTGGGGTGGCAGCTGCTGGGTTGGTGGGGTGGCAGCTGCTGGGGTGGTGGGGTGGCAGCTGCTGGGTTGGTGGGGTGGCAGCTGCTGGGGTGGTGGGGTGGCAGCTGCTGGGTTGGTGGGGTGGCAGCTGCTGGGTTGGTGGGGTGGCAGCTGCTGGGTTGGTGGGGTGGCAGCTGCTGGAGGTGGTGGGGTGGTGGGGTGGCAGCTGCTGGGGTGGTGGGGTGGCAGCTGCTGGGTTGGTGGGGTGGCAGCTGCTGGGTTGGTGGGGTGGCAGCTGCTGGGGTGGTGGGGTGGTGGGAGTGGCAGCTGCTGGGTTGGTGGGGTGGCAGCTGCTGGGGTGGTGGGGTGGCAGCTGCTGGGTTGGTGGGGTGGCAGCTGCTGGGGTGGTGGGGTGGCAGCTGCTGGGGTGGTGGGGTGGCAGCTGCTGGGGTGGTGGGGTGGTGCACAGGGAGGATAAGGGGACACAGAGCGAGAGAGAGAGAGATACAGACACAGAAGCATTCCTCCATGTACAAAAAAAACACACACACAAGCCTTCTGTACCTGATCATCCCCGGATGTCCTCCTAGTTACACCGATGCCAGCTACTAGGTACCTTCCCCAAAAACTGTGCTGCTATAAGACTAGTCGGTCTCCTTAAACCAATATAGATGAGACTAGTCTACTCTTTCTCCTTAAACCAATAAAGGTGAGACTATTCTACTCTTTCTACTTAAAGCAGTATAGGTGAGACTAGTCTACTCTCCTTAAACCAATATAGATGAGACTAGTCTAGTCTGACTCCTTAAACCAATATAGATGAGACTAGTCTAGTCTGACTCCTTAAACCAATATAGATAAGACTAGTCTAGTCTGACTCCTTAAACCAATATAGATGAGACTAGTCTAGTCTGACTCCTTAAACCAATACAGATGAGACTAGTCTAGTCTGACTCCTTAAACCAATATAGATGAGACTAGTCTAGTCTGACTCCTTAAACCAATATAGATGAGACTAGTATACTCCGTCTCCTTAAACCAATACAGCTATAACACTAGTATATTTCTGTCCTTAAACCAATACAGCTATAACACTAGTATATTTCTGTCCTTAAACCAATACAGCTATAACACTAGTATATTTCTGTCCTTAAACCAATACAGCTATAACACTAGTCTATTTCTGTCCTTAAACCAATACAGCTATAACACTAGTATATTTCTGTCCTTAAACCAATACAGCTATAACACTAGTCTAGTCTGACTCCTTAAACCAATACAGCTATAACACTAGTCTAGTCTGACTCCTTAAACCAATATAGATGAGACTAGTATACTCTGTCTCCTTAAACCAATACAGCTATAACACTAGTCTAGTCTGTCTCTTTAAACCAATACAGCTATAACACTAGTCTAGTCTGACTCCTTAAACCAATATATGCATTGTACTAACCTCATAACTAAGGCTCAACTGCTACCAACAGAGAGAGAGAGAGAGCCGGCTGGGGATGCGATTACAATAGTGCTGCATAAGACATCCCAATTGTACAGTACATGTATTATCTGCAAGTGATCCCGTATTTAATCTATGCCTGTTGCAACAGAGATAGTTCTATCATCATATTCTCTCTCCTATCACCATGCCTTGTCCTTACAGACTTCCTATCCTCCTTTGAGTAAAATTCCCTTTCATCACTCTGAAAGGATCAAATCAGAACACTGCTATTAGAATTGCTAATGCTGGCTGCAGATAGGCGGATAACTGTTGAACACTTTGCGTTGCAGAGAGGGAGAGAGAATGAGTGTGTACGGGGGAGGTAGAAAAGGAGAGAAAGACAGATAGACAGAGAGATAGGCAGGGGAAGAGAGAGAGGGAGGCAAGTGCCAGGGAGAGAGAAGTAGAGAGCGAGGGGGTGAAAGAGAGGGAGGAGGAGAAAGAGAAGACAGTGAAATAACGTAAAGAGAACCAGTAGAACCAGTCATTTCCTTCCAATAGCAGTGGTGGTTGGGCCATTTCAGACAGTCGTTTGTGCGTTTCAGACAGTCGTTGGGGCATTTCAGAAAATCTTTAGGGCGCTTCAGACAGTCGTTGGCGGGTTTCAGACAGTCGTTGGGGCGTTTCAGACAGTCGTTGGGGCGTTTCAGACAGTCGTTGGGGCGTTTCAGACAGTCGTTGGGGCGTTTCAGACAGTCGTTGGGGTGTTTCAGACAGTCGTTGGCGAGTTTCAGACAGTCGTTGGCGCGTTTCAGACAGTCGTTGGCGTGTTTCAGACAGTCATTGGGGCGTTTCAGACAGTCGTTGGGCCATTTCAGAAAGTCTTTGGGCCATTTCAGACAGTCGTTGGGGCATTTCAGACAATCGCTGGGGAGATTCAGACAGTCGTTGGGGTATTTCAGACAGTCGTTGGGGTATTTCAGACAGTCGTTGGGTTGTTTCAGACAGTCGTTGGGGCGTTTCAGACAGTTGTTGGGGCGTTTCAGACAGTCGTTGGGGCGTTTAAGAAAATCTTTAGGGCGCTTCAGACAGTCGTTGGCGGGTTTCAGACAGTCGTTTGGGGGTTTTGGGGAGTTTCAGACAGTCATTGGGGCGTTTCAGACAGTCGTTGGCGCGTTTCAGACAGTCGTTGGCGCGTTTCAGACAGTCGGTGGCGTGTTTCAGACAGTCGTTGGGCCGATTCAGACAGTCGTTGGGCCATTTCAGAAAGTCTTTGGGCCATTTCAGACAGTCGTTGGGGCATTTCAGACAATCGCTGGGGAGATTCAGACAGTCGTTGGGGTATTTCAGACAGTCGTTGGGGTATTTCAGACAGTCGTTGGGGTATTTCAGACAGTCGTTGGGGCGTTTCAGACAGTCGTTGGGGCGTTTCAGACAGTCGTTGGGGCGTTTCAGACAGTCGTTGGGGCGTTTAAGAAAATCTTTAGGGCGCTTCCAGACAGTCGTTGGCGGGTTTCAGACAGTCGTTTGGGGGTTTTGGGGAGTTTCAGACAGTCATTGGGGCGTTTCAGACAGTCGTTGGGGCGTTTCAGACAGTCGTTGGGGCGTTTCAGACAGTCGTTGAGGCGTATCAGACAGTCGTTGGGCGTTTCAGACAGTCGTTGGGGCGTTTCAGACAGTCGTTGGGGCGTTTCAGACAGTCGTTGGGGCGTTTCAGACAGTCGTTGGGGCGTTTCAGACAGTCGTTGGGGCGTTTCAGACAGTCGTTGAGGCGTTTCAGACAGTCGTTGGTGCATTTCAGACAGTCACTGGGGCAGTTCAGACAGTCACTGTGGCGTTTCAGACAGTCGTTGGGGCGTTTTGGGGCGTTTCAGACAGTCGTTGGGGCATTTCAGACAGTCGTTGGGGCGTTTCAGAAAATCTTTAGGGCACTTCAGACAGTCGTTGGGGCGTTTCAGACAGTCGTGGGCGCGTTTCAGACAATTGTTGGCGCGTTTCAGAAAGTCACTGGGGCGTTCCAGACAGTCGTTGGGGGGTTTCAGACAGTCGTTGGGGCGTTTCAGATAGTTCGTTGGCGCGTTTCAGACATTCAAATCAAATAACATTTTATTTGTCACATACACATGGTTAGCAGATGTTAATGCGAGTGTAGTGAAATGCTTGTGCTTCTAGTTCCGACCATGCAGTAGTATCTAACAAGTAATCTAACAAATTCACAACAACTACCTCATACACACAAGAGTAAAGGAATGAATACGAGTATGTACATATAAATATATGGATGAGCGATGGCTGACCGGCATAGGCAAGATGCAGTAGATGGTATGGAGTACAGTATATACACATATATATATATATATATATATATATATGAGATGAGTAATGTAGGATATGTAAACATTATATAAATGGCATTGTTTAAAGTGGCTAGTGATACATTATTTCATCCAATTATAATTATTAAAGTGGCTAGAGATTTGGGTCGATGGCCGAGCAGCATAGGCAAGATTCTGTAGATGGTTTAGAGTACAGTGTATACATTTGATATGAGTATGTCGGATACGTAAACATTATATACAAAATTGTTTAAAGTGGCTAGTGATACATTGTTACATCCAATTCCTATGTTTAAAGTGGCTAGAGATTTAAGTCAGTATGTTGGCAGCAGCCACTCAATGTTAGTGATGGCTGTTTAACAGTCTGATGGCCTTGAGGTAGAAGCTGTTTTCAGTCTCTCGGTCCCAGCTTTGATGCACCTGTACTGACCTCGCCTTCTGGATGATAGCGGGGTGAACAGGCAGTGGCTCGGGTGGTTGTTGTCCTTGATGATCTTTTTGGCCTTCCTGTGACATCGGGTGGTGTAGGTGTCCTGAAGGGCAGGTAGTTTACCCCCGGTGATGCGTTGTGCAGTCCTCACTACCCTCTGGAGAGCCTTACGGTTGTGGGTGGAGCAGTTGCCGTACCAGGCGGTGATACAGCCCGACAGGATGCTCTCGATTGTGCATCTGTAGAAGTTAGTGAGTGATTTTGGTGACAAGCCGAATTTCTTCAGCCTCCTGAGGTTGATGAGGCGCTGTTGCGCCTTCTTCACCACGCTGTCTGTGTGGGTGGACCAATTCAGTTTGTCCGTGATGTGTACGCCGAGGAACTTAAAACTTTCCACCTTCTCCACTACTGTCCCCTCGATGTGGATAGGGGGGTGCTCCCTCTCCTGTTTCCTGAAGTCCACGATCATCGGCGCCGACAGAGATGGCAGCCTCGCTTCACGTTCTCAGTCGTTTGGGCGTTTCAGACAGTCGTTTGGGCGTTTCAGACAGTCACTGGAGCGTTTCAGACAGACACTGGGGCGTTTCAGACAGTCGTTGGGGCGTTTCAGACAGTCGTTGGGGTGTTTTGGGGCGTTACAGACAGTCGTTGGGGCGTTTCAGACAGTCGTTTGGGCGTTTCAGACAGTCACTGGAGCGTTTCAGACAGACACTGGGGCGTTTCAGACAGTCGTTGGGGCGTTTCAGACAGTCGTTGGTGCGTTCCAGACAGTCACTGGGGCGTTCCAGACAGTCACTGGGGCGTTCCAGACAGTCACTGGGGCGTTCCAGACAGTTACTGGGGCGTTCCAGACAGTTACTGGGGCGTTCCAGACAGTTACTGGGGCGTTCCAGACAGTTACTGGGGCGTTCCAGACAGTTACTGGGGCGTTCCAGACAGTCTTTGGTTGGTTTCAGACAGTCGTTGGGGCGTTTCAGACAGTCGTTGGGGCGTTTCAGACAGTCGTTGGTGCGTTTCAGACAGTCGTTGGTGCGTTCCAGACAGTCACTGGCGCGTTCCAGACAGTCACTGGGGCGTTCCAGACAGTCACTGGGGCGTTCCAGACAGTCACTGGGGCGTTCCAGACAGTCACTGGGGCGTTCCAGACAGTTACTGGGGCGTTCCAGACAGTCTTTGGTTGGTTTCAGACAGTCGTTGGGGCGTTTCAGACAGTCGTTGGGGCGTTTCAGACAGTCGTGGGGGAGTTTCAGACAGTCGTTTGGGCGCTTCAGACAGTCGTTGGGGCGTTTCAGACAGTCGTTGGGGTGTTTTGGGGCGTTACAGACAGTCGTTGGGGCGTTTCAGACAGTTGTTGGGGTGTTTTGGGGCGTTACAGACAGTTGTTGGGGCTTTTTCGACAGTCGTTGGTGCGTTTCAGACAGTTGTTGGCGCGTTCCAGACAGTCCCTGGCGCGTTCCAGACAGTCACTGGGGCGTTCCAGACAGTCTTTGGTTGGTTTCAGACAGTCGTTGGGGCGTTTCAGACAGTCGTTGGGGCGTTTCAGACAGTTGTTTGGGCGCTTCAGACAGTCGTTGGGGCGTTTCAGACAGTCGTTGGGGTGTTTTGGGGCGTTACAGACAGTCGTTGGGGCGTTTCAGACAGTCGTTGGGGTGTTTTGGGGCGTTACAGACAGTCGTTGGGGCGTTTCAGACAGTCGTTGGCGCGTTCCAGACAGTCACTGGCGCGTTCCAGACAGTCACTGGGGCGTTCCAGACAGTCACTGGGGCGTTCCAGACAGTCACTGGGGCGTTCCAGACAGTTACTGGGGTGTTCCAGACAGTCTTTGGTTGGTTTCAAACAGTCGTTGGGGCGTTTCAGACAGTCGTTGGGGCGCTTCAGACAGTCGTTGGGGCGTTTCAGACAGTCGTTGGGGCGTTTCAGACAGTCGTTGGGGCGAAACAGAACCTTTTACACACACAAATAAAGTCATTTACTTCCGGTTCTCTGATTAACTGAATGAGAGGATAAATAAATAAATAAACATATAGCGAAGCAACAGAGCTGGATGGGACAAGAACCAGTGTTCCTTCATTATTCCAGGGTGCTTGTGGGTATTTAACACAATCCCACCATGATTCAGCCAATTGAGCATGCTGATTACAAAATCATCACGCCACAGTAACACACAGGGGGCTAGACCAACACTTTCCACTCACACCCAAATCAGACCATATTCATTTTTAATATAGTAACTGTACTGTTATACACTGAGTGTACAAATCATTAATACATTCATAATATTGAGTTGCAACCCATAATTCTCAGTTGCAAGTCTGGTCCACAGGGCTCTAGTCTGGTCCACAGGGGACTAGTCTGGTCCACAGGGGTCTAGTCTGGTCCACAGGGGTCTAGTCTGGTCCACAGGGGGCTAGTCTGGTCCACGTGGGTCTAGTCTGGTCCACAGGGGGCTAGTCTTGTCCCGGGGGGATTAGTCTGGTCCACAGGGGTCTAGTATGGTCCACATGGGTCTAGTCTGGTCCACAGGGGGCTAGTCTGGTCTACAGGGGGCTAGTCTGGTCTACAGGGGGCTAGTCTGGTCCACAGGGGATTAGTCTAGTCCACAGGGCGGCTAGTCTGGTCCACAATAGTCTAGTCTGGTCCACAGGGGTCTAGGTCAGTGTTTAGGTCAGGAGGGTTTTTTGGTTCTAGGTTCTATATTTCTAGGTTTGGTTTTGATGGTTCCCAATTAGAGGCAGCTGATTGTCGTTACCTCTAATTGAGAACCATATATAAGTTTGTTCTTTTCAACACTGGGGTTGTGGGTTATTGAATGTATGTATGTCAGTTTTACTGTGTATGTGTTTAGTCTACACAGTTTATGCGATCGTTGTGTTTCTTTATTTTGTTTGTTGCATCTTGTACGTTCGGGGAGGGTGCCGGAGGGTGCCGGCTCAACGAGGGTGCCGGCTCAACGCTCTTGGTCTCCAGTTCGCCTCCTCGGACCAGGATATCCTGCGCCGGCTCTGCGCACTGTATCTCCGGTGCGTCTCCACGGCCCAGTACGGCCTGTTCCTGCTCCACGCATCAGGCCCCCTGAGCGCATCGAGAGCCCGGCACGGCCTGTCCCTGCTCCACGCATCAGGTCCCCTGTGCGCATCCAGAGCCCGGAACGTCCTGTCCCTGCTCCACGCATCAGGTCACCTGTGCGCATCGAGAGCCCGGCACGGCCTGCTCCATGCACCAGGACTCCCGTGCGCCTTCAGAGCCCAGCACGTCCTGTTCCTGCTCCACGCACCGGGTCCCTTGTGCGCCTTCAGAGCCCAGCACGTCCTGTTCCTGCTCCCCGCACTAGGTCTCCCGTGTGCCTTCAGAGCCCAGCACGTCCTGTTCCTGCTCCACGCATAAGGTTCCCTGTGCGCCTACAAAGCCTGGCACGACCTGTTCCTGCATCATGCATCACGCATCGGTCTCGACCTTTAAGTCTTTATTGAAGACTAATCTCTTCAGTATGTCCTATGATTGAGTGTGAAGGTGAACGGAAAGGCACTGGAGCAACGAACCACCCTTGCTGTTTCTGCCTGGCCGGTTCCCCTCTCTCCACTGGGATTCTCTGCCTCTAACCCTTTTACGGGGGCTGAGTCACTGGCTTACAGGTGCTCTTCCATGCCGTCCCTAGGAGGGGTGTGTCACTTGAGTGGGTTGAGTCACTGACATGATCTTCCTGTCTGGGTTGGCGCCCCCCCCTTGGCTATACTCGCACTTGTCTCAGGATGGTAAGTTGGTGGTTGAAGATATCCCTCTAGTGGTGTGGGGGCTGTGCTTTGGCAAATTGGGTGGGGTTATATCCTGTCTGTTTGGCCCTGTCCGGGGGTATTGTTGGACGGGGCCACAGTGTCTCAGCCTCCAGTATTTATGCTGCAATAGTTTATGTGTCGGGGGGGCTAGGGTCAGTCTGTATCTGGAGTATTTCTCCTGTCTTATCCGGTGTCCTGTGTGAATTTAGGTATTTGCTTTCTAATTCTCTCTCTTTCTCTCTTTCTGTCTCTTTCTCTCGGAGGATCTGAGCCGTAGGACCATGCCTCAGGACTACCCGGCCTAATGACTCCTTGCTGTCCCCAGTCCACCTGGTCGTGCTGCTGTTCTGCCTGCGGCTATGGAACCCTGACCTGACGTGCTACCTTGTCCCAGACCTGCTGTTTTCAACTCTCTAGAGACAGCAGGAGCGGTAGAGATACTCTGAATGATCGGCTATGAAAAGCCAACTGACATTTTACTCTTGAGGTGCTGACCTGTTGCACCCTCTACAACCACTGTGATTATTATTATTATTTGACCCTGATGGTCATCTATGAACATTTGAACATCTTGGCCATGTTCTGTTATAATCTCCACCCGGCACAGCCAGAAGAGGACTGGCCACCACTCAGAGCCTGGTTCCTCTCAAGATTTCTTCCTAGGTTCCGTACTTCTGCATTGCTTGTTGTTTGGGGTTTTAGGCTAGGTTTCTGTACAGCACTTTGTGACATCAGATGATGTAAGAAGGGCTTTATAAATACATTAGATTGTGCGTACCTTGGTAGCTGTAGATGTCTCCAACACTGTTCTGACGCATTATGTGATGCCAGTAGGCACTGCGAGGCAGGGAGATGGACTTGGTTAACGTTGTCTGGTTGGAGTGGGTCTGAAACAGAGACAACATCTTCTTCAGTATGTGGGTATGTGTCCAAAATGGCACCCAATTTTCAAGAAAGTGTACAGACTCTGGTCAAAAGTAGTGCACTATATAGGGTGCAATTTGGGATTCAAATGTTATCTCTGGGTTTAGTCACCTCAAGGGGCAGTTACAGAGTGAGAAAGTTACAGAGGTGAAAAAAATGCTAACCTCCCTTGTTATTGTAATGGTGAGAGGTTAACATGTCTTGGGGGTATTATATAAAATGCTAACCTCCCTTGTTATTGTAATGGTGAGAGGTTAGCATGTCTTGGGGGTATGATATAAAATGCTAACCTCCCCTGTTATTGCAATGGTGAGAGGTTAGCATGTCTTGGGGATATGATATTTGGGAATCTGTAACTTTCTCACTCATCATTACTCACGATTCATTCAGTACTATCCGTAATCATGGTAGCATCCACATTATTGTAGAAGTGTTTAGAAACATATTCTATTGTGATTTACAAATAAAAGTGACTCCAACATGACACAATACATTATTACCATTAATTTCTGTTAGGCACCAAATAATCTCAACAAACAGCAAATGCATCCAACAAGTTTGTATTGTCACTATAAATATGGGCCAAAATACTAAACTTTTGACTACTTTAATACACATATAAGTGAATTTGTCCCAATACTTTTGGTCTCCTAAAATGGAGTACAGAACCAAAACAACAATAGAAAATGTCACTGTCTGAATAATTTTGGAACTCACTGTGTGTTGTGTGTGTGTGTGTTGTGTAGTGTGTGTGTGTATGTGGACTGTGTGTTGTGTGTGTGTGTAGTGTGTGTGTGCAAATGTGTGTATTTTGTGTGTGTTACCTGTGAAGTCTTCTCCTCCATCATCCTCTCATGTTGCTGTGCGATGGACAGGGTGGCTGAGTGGACTCTCTGGTACATCATCTCTCCCTCGTGCGTCTGGAACGTAAACAGACCCTCCCCCGTGTCACACATCCTAGAGAGAGAGAGAGAGAGAGAGAGAGAGATGGGGGAGAGAGAGAGAGATGGGGAAGGGAGAAGGGGGAGAGAGAGAGAGGGAGAAGGGAGAGAGAGAGAGTGAGAGATGGGGGAGAGAGAGAGATAAATGGGGAAGAGACAAGGGGGAGAGAGAGAGAGATGGGGAAGAAAGAAGGGGGAGAGAGAGATGAGGAAGAGAGAAGGGGGAGAAAGAGAGATGGAGTGAGTAAAGAGAGAGAAAGAGAGTGGGGAGGGAGTGAGTTTTCTTACAGATACATCATCACTAACACACAGCTTAGAACACACAGAGAAACAACGAGATCCAGATATGCTGTATGCAGGCAGGAGCAGATACGCCTGACATCTCATAGCATGGAAGGTTGTGGCCTGGAGGGGTGTGACCTGGAGGGCTGTGTCTTGGATATGCTGGGATGTTTAGAGTTGTTCAAACTTTCTCTGTGTGTGTATGTGTGTGTGTATATGCATGTGTGTTCATGGGTGTGTGTGTGTGTGTGTTGTTTATCAGGGCCCATGGGAAGAGTTTTCCTCTACTGCTTCCAAACCAATCTCAGATCCAGGAGACATGTGAAGGTGTTAGGGTCAGATCCAAGAGACATGTGAAGGTGTTAGGGTCAGATCCAGGAGACATGTGAAGGGGGTAGGGTTAGATCCAGGAGACATGTGAAGGGGTTAGGGTTAGGGTCAGATCCAGGAGACATGTGAAGGGGTTAGGGTCAGATCCAGGAGACATGTGAAGGGATTAGGGTTAGGGTCAGATCCAAGAGACATGTGAAGGGGTTAGGGTTAGGGTCAGATCCAAGAGACATGTGAAGGGGTTAGGGTCAGATCCAGGAGACATGTGAAGGGGTTAGGGTTAGGGTCAGATCCAAGAGACATGTGAAGGGGTTAGGGTTAGGGTCAGATCCAAGAGACTTGTGAAGGGGTTAGGGTTAGGGTCAGATCCAAGAGACTTGTGAAGGGGTTAGGGTTAGGGTCAGATCCAAGAGACATGTGAAGGGGTTAGAGTTAGGATCAGATCCAGGAGACATGTGAAGGGGTTAGGGTCAGATCCAAGAGACATGTGAAGGGGTTAGGGTCAGATCCAAGAGACTTGTGAAGGGTTTATGGTCAGATCAAAGAGACATGTGAAAGGGTTAGGGTTAGGGTCAGATCCAGGAGACATGTGAAGGGGTTAGGGTTAGGGTCAGATCCAAGAGACTTGTGAAGGTGTTAGGGTCAGATCCAAGAGACGTATGAAGGGGTTAGGGTCAGATCCAAGAGACTTGTGAAGGGGTTAGGGTCAGATCCAAGAGACATGTGTAGGGGTTAGGGTCAGATCCAAGAGACTTGTGAATGGGTTAGGATCAGATTCAAGAGAGACATGTGAAGGGGTTAGGGTTAGGGTCAGATCCAAGAGACTTGTAAAGGGGTTAGGGTCAGATCCAAGAGACATGTGTAGGGGTTAGGGTCAGATCCAAGAGACTTGTGAAGGGGTTAGGGTCAGATCCAAGAGACATGTGAAGGGTTTAGGGTCAGATTCAGGAGACGTGTGAAGGGTTTAGGGTCAGATCCAAGAGACATGTGAAGGGGTTATGGTCAGATCCAAGAGACTTGTGAAGGGTTTAGGGTCAGATCAAAGAGACATGTGAAGGGGTTAGGGTTAGGGTCAGATCCAGGAGACATGTGAAGGGGTTAGGGTTAGGGTCAGATCCAAGAGACTTGTGAAGGGGTTAGGGTCAGATCCAAGAGACTTATGAAGGGGTTAGGGTCAGATCCAAGAGACTTGTGAAGGGTTAGGGTCAGATCCAAGAGACATGTGTAGGGGTTAGGGTCAGATCCAAGAGACTTGTGAAGGGGTTAGGGTCAGATCCAAGAGACATGTGTAGGGGTTAGGGTCAGATCCAAGAGACTTGTGAAGGGTTTAGGGTCAGATCCAAGAGACACGTGAAGGGGTTAGGGTTAGGGTCAGATCCAGGAGACATGTGAAGGGGTTAGGGTTAGGGTCAGATCCAAGAGACTTGTGAAGGGGTTAGGGTCAGATCCAAGAGACTTATGAAGGGGTTAGGGTCAGATCCAAGAGACTTGTGAAGGGGTTAGTGTCAGATCCAAGAGACATGTGTAGGGGTTAGGGTCAGATCCAAGAGACTTGTGAATGGGTTAGGATCAGATTCAAGAGAGACATGTGAAGGGGTTAGGGTTAGGGTCAGATCCAAGAGACTTGTGAAGGGGTTAGGGTCAGATCCAAGAGACATGTGTAGGGGTTAGGGTCAGATCCAAGAGACTTGTGAATGGGTTAGGATCAGATTCAAGAGAGACATGTGAAGGGGTTAGGGTTAGGGTCAGATCCAAGAGACTTGTAAAGGGGTTAGGGTCAGATCCAAGAGACATGTGTAGGGGTTAGGGTCAGATCCAAGAGACTTGTGAAGGGGTTAGGGTCAGATCCAAGAGACATGTGTAGGGGTTAGGGTCAGATCCAAGAGACTTGTGAAGGGTTTAGGGTCAGATTCAGGAGACGTGTGAAGGGTTTAGGGTCAGATCCAAGAGACATGTGAAGGGGTTATGGTCAGATCCAAGAGACTTGTGAAGGGTTTAGGGTCAGATCAAAGAGACATGTGAAGGGGTTAGGGTTAGGGTCAGATCCAGGAGACATGTGAAGGGGTTAGGGTTAGGGTCAGATCCAAGAGACTTGTGAAGGGGTTAGGGTCAGATCCAAGAGACTTATGAAGGGGTTAGGGTCAGATCCAAGAGACTTGTGAAGGGGTTAGGGTCAGATCCAAGAGACATGTGTAGGGGTTAGGGTCAGATCCAAGAGACTTGTGAAGGGGTTAGGGTCAGATCCAAGAGACATGTGTAGGGGTTAGGGTCAGATCCAAGAGACTTGTGAAGGGTTTAGGGTCAGATCCAAGAGACACGTGAAGGGGTTAGGGTTAGGGTCAGATCCAGGAGACATGTGAAGGGGTTAGGGTTAGGGTCAGATCCAAGAGACTTGTGAAGGGGTTAGGGTCAGATCCAAGAGACTTATGAAGGGGTTAGGGTCAGATCCAAGAGACTTGTGAAGGGGTTAGTGTCAGATCCAAGAGACATGTGTAGGGGTTAGGGTCAGATCCAAGAGACTTGTGAATGGGTTAGGATCAGATTCAAGAGAGACATGTGAAGGGGTTAGGGTTAGGGTCAGATCCAAGAGACTTGTGAAGGGGTTAGGGTCAGATCCAAGAGACATGTGTAGGGGTTAGGGTCAGATCCAAGAGACTTGTGAAGGGGTTAGGGTCAGATCCAAGAGACATGTGTAGGGGTTAGGGTCAGATCCAAGAGACATGTGAAGGGGTTATGGTCAGATCCAAGAGACTTGTGAAGGGTTTTGGGTCAGATCAAAGAGACATGTGAAGGGGTTAGGGTTAGGGTCAGATCCAGGAGACATGTGAAGGGGTTAGGGTTAGGGTCAGATCCAAGAGACTTGTGAAGGGGTTAGGGTCAGATCCAAGAGACTTATGAAGGGGTTAGGGGTTAGAGTTAGGGGTTAGGGTCAGATCCAAGAGACTTATGAAGGGGTTAGGGTCAGATCCAAGAGACATGTGAAGGGTTTAGGGTCAGATCCAAGAGACATGTGAAGGGGTTAGGGTTAGGGTCAGATCCAGGAGACATGTGAAGGGGTTAGGGTTAGGGTCAGATCCAAGAGACTTGTGAAGAGGTTAGGGTCAGATCCAAGAGACTTATGAAAGGGTTAGGGTCAGATCCAGGAGACTTGTGAATGAGACTCCTATGAAACAGATACGCAGGCAGATGACTGTGTGTCACTGTGACCGTACCTTTCTGCCTCATAGGTGAACCAGATGGATTCTCTCACACACACACACACACACACACACACACACACAAACATACCTTCCTGACTCAAAGGTGAACCAGGTGGAGTCTCGTCCGTATCTCCTCAGTGAGTTGAGGGGCCACATGACCAATTTGACGCGGGCGTTGTGGATGTCCCACAGGTAGATGTTCTCATGGGTGATCTGCATGGTACACTCCCCATAGATGTCCAGGTTAGGAGTGGGCATCAGGTACACGTTGAACCGCTCTGGAACAAAACATTTTTTTTTTGCTTTTTTGACCGAATACAGATTTTGAGTAAAAAAATAAAACATGGCAATTTTCCAAACAGAAAATATGTTTGAAATGGCAGAATAACACGGTAGCATTGTTACAACAGTAAGAATTTGACATTTGGATAGAATCTATTCCAGTCTTCATTTTGGCTGTTTTTAACCACTTTTCAAGCTTTTCAGTAAAAGTGAAGGCAACAAATCAAATCAAAATCAAATCAAATGTTATTGGTCACAGTTAACTTGGATTAGCTAACACAAAATGCCATTGGAACACAGGAGTGATGGTTGCTGATAATGGGCCTCTGTACGCCTATGTAGATATTCCATAAAAAATCTGCCGTTTCCAGCTACAATTGTCACTTACAACATTAACAATGTCTACACTGTATTTCTGATCAATTTGATGTTATTTTAATGGACAAAAAATGTGCTTTTCTTCCAAAAAGAAGGACATTTCTAAGTTACCCCCGAAAATGTTCAATGGTACTGTATAAATCATTGTGGCTGACAGATGGACAGACGAACGGACAGAATCAAAGGTCTCATCTGTTTGCCAGAAGCCATTAGTGTACTGAGAAGGCTCATACAGTGTCTAAAAAGGACTAAATCTAACAACCCATTATCAGCAATTTTGAGAGTTTGGTTTTTGCTGTTACAGTTACAGTTCTGGCCCATGAGTCACTGAAATAAGTTTCTCCACTTGATCACTAGCATTTGACTTAAAATCCAGAATTAGCATTCAAACCACCTTGCATGAAGATGAAATCGATGTACTGAAAGGATAAAAAAAAAAGACAGCTCCTTACACAATATTATACTGAACAAAAATATAAACACAACATCTAAAGTGTTGGTCCCATGTTTCATGAGCTGAAATAAAAGATCCCAGAAATGTTCCATATGCACAAATTTCTCTCAAATTGTAGTTATTGAGCATTTCTCCTTTGTCAAGATAATACATCCACCTGACAGGAGTGTCATATCAAGAAGCTGATTAAACAGCATGATCCTTTCACAGGTACACCTTGTACTGGTGACAATAAAAGGCCAGTCTAAAATGTGCAGTGCCACAGATGTCTCAAGTTTTGAGGGAGCGTGAAATTGTCATGCTGACTGCAGGAATGTCCATCAGAGCTGTTGCCAGATAATTGAATGTTGATTTCTCTACCATAAGCTGCCTCCAACGTCGTTTTAGAGAATTTGGCAGTACGTCCAACCGGCCTCACAACCGCAGACCACATGTAACCACGCCAGCCCAGGACCTCCATATCCGGCTTCTTCACCTGGGCGATCGTCTGAGACCAGCCACCCGGACAGCTGATGAAACTAAGGAGTATTTCTGTCTTTAATGAAGCCCTTTTATGTGGAGGAACTCATTCTGATTGGCTGGGCCTAGCTCTCCAGTGGGTGGGCCTGGCTCCCAAGTGGGTGGGCTATGCCCTCCCAAGTCCACCCATGGCTGCACCAACCCTGCCCAGTCATGTGAAATCCATAGATTAGGGCCTAATTTATTTATTTTAATTGACTGATTTCCTTATATGAACTGTAACTCTGTAAAATCATTGAAATTGTTACATGTTGTGATTATATTTTTGTTCAGTATAACTTCATACAAATGATGAAAAAAATAGGAGGCAGACATAAAAAGTAATAAGAACATTAAAATGTAGTAATTCTTAGACGCTCAATGCAAACGGACATTATGTAACAGACTGATAAAGACTAAAGACAAAACACTCGTCCTTCTCAAAGACTCTATTAGTTTCCTCTTTCCTTGAGAGAAGAAGAAGAAGTTGGGAGAGAGAGAGCAAGAGAGAAAGAGCGAGACAGAGAGAGAGCGAGCGAGAGAGAGAGAGAGACAGAAGGGTGAGGATTGTGAAGGTCAGCGTCCAGTTGCCAAGGAGTGTTGAAATTAAGTCTCAATCGTCTTAAAATGTGTCCTCCCCTTTCGTCGCTTCATCAAAACTGGACAGGTGGTAGCAAATCTCCCTCATTACACAATTTTTAGGAGCAGCAAGAAAATTAACTTTGATTTAATTATCTGCTGTGGAGCTGTCTTCGATATTAGTACACTTAGTTGTTGCACAGCTATTTTCAGGTCTCTCCAGAGATGTTCGATCGGGTTCAAATCTGGGTTCTGGCTGGGCCACTCAAGGAGATTCAGAGACTTGTCCTGAAGCCATTCCTGCGTTGTCTTGGCTGTGTGCTTAGGGTCGTTGTCCTGTTAGAAGGTGAACCTTCACCCCAGTCTGAGGTCCTGAGCGCTCTGGAGCAGGTTTTCATCAAGTATCTCTCTGTACCTTGCTCCGCTCTTCTTTCCCTCAATCCTGACTAGTCTCCCAGTCCCTGTCGCTGAAAAACATCCCTACAGCATGATGCTGCCACCACCATGCTTCACCGTAGGGATGGTGCCAGGTTCTCCCATCTCCACAGAGAAAATCTAGGAGACAGGGTCTTCTTGGTCACCTCCCTGGCCAAGACCCTTTACCCCATTTGCCCAGTTTGGCCAAGCGGCCAGCTCTAGGAAGAGTCTAGGGGGTTCCAAACTTCTTCCATTGATGGAGGCCACTGTGTTCTTGGGGACCTTCAATGCTGCAGAAATGTTTTGGTACCCTTCCCCAGATCTGTGCCTTGACACTGTACTGCCTCAGAGCTCTACGGACAACTCCTTTGACCTCATGGCTTGGTTTTTGCTCAGACATGCACTGTCAACTGTGGGACCTTATATAGAGACTGAATACTTATGTAAATTAGGGAATTTCAGCTTTTGCTTTGTCATTGTGGGGTATTGTGTGTTGATTGATGAGGATTTAAAAAATATATGTTTTAGAATAAGGTTGTAACGTAACAAAATGTGGAAAAAGTCAAGGGGTCAGAATACTTTCCGAATGCACTGTAATTCAATATTTCCCTATCCTTTTACATCGAAGCTGCAAGAGGGACGATAAAGGTTATTACTGTTAATTGAACTAGATGGGCTCGTTCAGATTCTTCATATAAAAAGACGGATTCATGTAAATGAATAAGAAACGAGGGCAGAGCAAAAAGTTATGAAAGCTGTAAGAGGTTGTTAGGGGAGTCAAAATGAAACCTTGGCCCAGATTATTTTCAGTTACACTCCCTCTTTACCATTCAGTTACACTCCCTCTTTACCATTCAGTTACACTCCCTCTTTAGCATTCAGTTACACTCCCTCTTTAGCATTCAGTTACACTCCCTCTTTAGCATTCAGTTACACTCCCTCTTTACCATTCAGTTACACTCCCTCTTTAGCATTCAGTTACACTCCCTCTTTAGCATTCAGTTACACTCCCTCTTTAAAATTCAGTTACACTCCCTCTTTACCATTCAGGTACACTCCCTCTTTACCATTCAGTTACACTCCCTCTTTAGCATTCAGTTACACTCCCTCTTTAGCATTCAGTTACACTCCCTCTTTACCATTCAGTTACACTCCCTATTTACCATTCAGTTACACTCCATCTTTAGCATTCAGTTACACTCCCTCTTTACCATTCAGTTAAACTCCCTCTTTAGCATTCAGTTACACTCCCTCTTGACCATTCAGTTACACTCCCTCTTTAGCATTCAGTTACACTCCCTCTTTACCATTCAGTTACACTCCCTCTTTAGCATTCAGTTACACTCCTCTTTACCATTCAGTTACACTCCTCTTTACCATTCAGTTACACCCCTCTTTAGCATTCAGTTACACCCCTCTTTAGCATTCAGTTACACTCCCTCTTTAGCATTCAGTTACACTCCCTCTTTAGCATTCAGTTACACTCCCTCTTTAGCATTCAGTTACACTCCCTCTTTAGCATTCAGTTACACTCCCTCTTTACCATTCAGTTACACTCCCTCTTTAGCATTCAGTTACACTCCCTCTTTAGCATTCAGTTACACTCCCTCTTTACCATTCAGTTACACTCCCTCTTTACCATTCAGTTACACTCCCTCTTTACCATTCAGTTACACTCCCTCTTTAGCATTCAGTTACACTCCCTCTTTACCATTCAGTTACACTCCCTCTTTAGCATTCAGTTACACTCCCTCTTTACCATTCAGGTACACTCCCTCTTTAGCATTCAGTTACACTCCCTCTTTAAAATTCAGTTACACTCCCTCTTTACCATTCAGGTACACTCCCTCTTTACCATTCAGTAACACTCCCTCTTTAGCATTCAGTTACACTCCCTCTTTAGCATTCAGTTACACTCCCTCTTTAGCATTCAGTTACACTCCCTATTTACCATTCAGTTACACTCCCTCTTTAGCATTCAGTTACACTCCCTCTTGACCATTCAGTTACACTCCCTCTTTAGCATTCAGTTACACTCCCTCTTTACCATTCAGTTACACTCCCTCTTTAGCATTCAGTTACACTCCCTCTTTACCATTCAGTTACACTCCCTATTTACCATTCAGTTACACTCCCTCTTTAGCATTCAGTTACACTCCCTCTTTACCATTCAGTTACACTCCCTCTTTAGCATTCAGTTACACTCCCTCTTTACCATTCAGTTACACTCCCTCTTTAGCATTCAGTTACACTCCCTCTTTACCATTCAGTTACACTCCCTCTTTACCATTCAGTTACACCCCCTCTTTAGCATTCAGTTACACTCCCTCTTTAGCATTCAGTTACACTCCCTCTTTAGCATTCAGTTACACTCCCTCTTTAGCATTCAGTTACACTCCCTCTTTACCATTCAGTTACACTCCCTCTTTACCATTCAGTTACACTCCCTATTTACCATTCAGTTACACTCCCTCTTTAGCATTCAGTTACACTCCCTCTTTACCATTCAGTTAAACTCCCTCTTTAGCATTCAGTTACACTCCCTCTTGACCATTCAGTTACACTCCCTCTTTAGCATTCAGTTACACTCCCTCTTTAGCATTCAGTTACACTCCCTCTTTACCATTCAGTTACACTCCCTCTTTAGCATTCAGTAACACTTCCCTTTTAGCATTCAGTTACACTCCCTCTTTAGCATTCAGTTACACTCCCTCTTTAGCATTCAGTTACACTCCCTCTTTAGCATTCAGTTACTCTCCCTCTTTAGCATTCAGTTACTCTCCATATTTACCATTCAGAACAGTTTTTTTTATTCTTTGATTTCCAAAGTCTACAAATTACACACACACACATTGCAATCATTTCCACAGCTAGTCTAGGTATAACATATAACATCTTGTAAAAAACGTTCCTCTTCTTTATGTATTTCTCTCTTTTCTATTTCCTGGACGGGTGGAATGTGTGGGGAAGCACAGTGATTTCACATGGCCTCAGCCCGAGCCTCTATAATCTCATCCATCTCTGTGACAAGCTTCATTATGAGGAGAGGCAGTGATGCACAGCACCTCTCATTAGGCCAGGAAGACACACACACACACACACACACACACACACACACACACACACACACACACACACACACACACACACACACACACACACACACAAACACTTTGGGCAGTAATGAAACTGCCTACAAGTCCTGTGCTGGTTGCGGGGGAAGAAATGGCCTCTATTGGCAGGGGCTGATAGTGGGCTCACCATTCCCCTCTCACAAACCTCTAAGGACTCAGTTGCACTAACACATATAGGCCGGTAAAGTAACTGCTAACCAGTTCGGGGCAGGATTGACATTAGCTAGTGTTCTAATTGGGGACTTGCCGTTCTGCTCCCGCTGCACCCCCGCTGCTAACAGGTCTGGTTCTCCCAGGCTGATGTCGTTCAGACAGCTTCCTAGACACTCCACACACAGCAGCTTCCACCACTCCTCTGCATCCAGCTCTACAAAGAGTTAAAACAAGAGTTAAACACACACACACACAAACACAAACACACAGCAGCTTCCACCACTCCTGAATCTAGATCACACAAAGTTAGAAAAGTACACAAACACACAGATGAATCACACAGTACTTCGGATAAAAAAAAGCCCTCGGACGTGAGTACCGGTAACGGTAACTGGGGGAAAATGTATCTGATGGATTCCCTGCTGATGAAAAGAGGCAAGCAGTTCATGAACACAAAACACCAGATGAATGCTGAAAATCTTCTCTCTCCTCTCCTATCCCTCTCTCCCCTCTCCCATCCATCTCTCCCCTCTGACCACCCGCAACTCTTCCCTCTCTCCCCCCCTAACCCTCTCTCTCTTCTCTCTCTCCCCCCTAACCCTCTCTCTCTTCCCTCTCTCCCTAACCCCCTCTCTCTTCCCTCTCTCCCCTAACCCTCTCTCTCTTCCCTCTCTCCCCCTAACCCTCTCTCTCTTCCCTCTCTCCCCCTAACCTCTCTCTCTCTCCCTCTCTCCCCTAACCCTCTCTCTCTTCCCTCTCTCCCCTAACCCTCTCTCTCTTCCCTCTCTCCCCCTAACCCTCTCTTACTTCCCTCCCTCCCCCTAACCCTCTCTGTCTTTCCTCTCTTCCCTCACTTCCCTCCCTCCCTCCCCCTTACCCTCTCCCTCTTTTCTCTCTTCCGTTTCTTCCCTCCCTCCCTCCCCTAACCCTCTCTCTCTTCCCTCTCTCCCCTCCCTACATTAAATCTGGTATTGACCACAAGATCCCAGATATACAGTGGGGCAAAAAAGTATTTAGTCAGCCACCAATTGTGCAAGTTCTCTCACTTAAAAAGATGAGAGAGGCCTGTAATTTTCATCATAGGTACACTTCAACTATGACAGACAAAATGAGGAAAAGAAATCCAGAAAATCACATTGTAGGATTTGTTTATGAATTTATTTGCAAATTATGGTGGAAAATAAGTATTTGGTCACATACAAACAAGCAAGATTTCTGGCTCTCACAGACCTGTAACTTCTTCTTTAAGAGGCTCCTCTGTCCTCCACTCGTTACCTGTATTAATGGCACCTGTTTGAACTTGTTATCAGTATAAAAGACACCTGTCCACAACCTCAAACAGTCACACTCCAAACTCCACTATGGCCAAGACCAAAGAGCTGTCAAAGGACACCAGAAACAAAATTGTAGACCTGCACCAGGTTGGGAAGACTGAATCTGCAATCGGTAAGCAGCTTGGTTTGAAGAAATCAACTGTGGGAGCAATTATTAGGAAATGGAAGACATACAAGACCACTGATAATCTTCCTCGATCTGGGGCTCCACGCAAGATCTCACCCGTGGGGTCAAAATGATCACAAGAACGGTGAGCAAAAATCCCAGAACCACACGGGGACCTAGTGAATGACCTGCAGAGAGCTGGGACCAAAGTAACAAAGCCTACCATCAGTAACACACTACGGGGGTGGAAACATCATGCTTTGGGGCTGTTTTTCTGCAAAGGGACCAGGACGACTGATCCGTGTAAAGGAAAGAATGAATGGGGCCATGTATCGTGAGATTTTGAGTGAAAACCTCCTTCCATCTGCAAGGGCATTGAAGATGAAAGCGTGGCTGGGTCTTTCAGCATGACAATGATCCCAAACACACCGCCGAACCTTGAAGGAGTGGCTTCGTAAGAAGCATTTCAAGGTCCTGGAGTGGCCTAGCCAGTCTCCAGATCTCAACCCCATAGAAAATCTTTGGAGGGAGTTGAAAGTCCGTGTTGCCCAGCGACAGCCCCAAAACATCACTGCTCTAGAGGAGATCTGCATGGAGGAATGGGCCAAAATACCAGCAACAGTGTGTGAAAACCTTGTGAAGACTTACAGAAAACGTTTGACCTCTGTCATTGCCAACAAAGGGTATATAACAAAGTATTGAGATAAACTTTTGTTATTGACCAAAAACTTATTTTCCACCATAATTTGCAAATAAATAAATAAAAAATCCTACAATGTGATTTTCTGGATTTCTTTTTCTCATTTTGTCTGTCATAGTTGAAGTGTACCTATGATGAAAATTACAGGCCACTCATCTTTTTAAGTTGGAGAACTTGCACAATTGGTGGCTGACTAAATACTTTTTTGCCCCACTGTAACTAGCCATCACTTTTTTCTTTGTATCACACAATACTTTATATACAGCAGGTTTTTTAAAGTTTCATAGAGTTCTGTCTGCTTCGTGTTTTCTATTTGGCTATGAAAAATGTAGTATTGTGGTATCGTGACAACCCTAATCTGTACTGTCCTTCTAAAGCACATACATGACAGATCTGGGATCAGGCCATAACATATTTTTTTCATGGAATGATTTGGTCCACAAGCAGAGCACAAGGGAATCAACTGATGTTATCAACACCAGAAAATCAATAGCCTTTTATCAAAATAAGGTGATTTCATTATTTGGTGGGAAGCCCAAGTGTAAAAAAACAATTAACAGGATAGATATCTGAGGAAATTGTGAGATGCATCCTAAATTAATTATCTCAAAGTATCTCTCTCTCTCTCACTGACACAGACACTCACACTCAAACATACAAACACATACAGTGACTTTCCGAAAGTCTTCAGACCCCCTTGACCTTTTCCACATTTTGTTACGTTACAGCCTTATTCTAAACATTTTTTTTTAAAGGTGACCAAGAACCCAATGGTCACTCTGACAGAGCTCCAGAGTTCCTCTGTGGAAATGGGAGAACTTCCCAAAAGGACAACTATCTCTGCAGCACTCCACCAATCAGGTCTTTATGGTAGAGTGGCCAGACGGAAGCCACTCCTCAGTAAAAATCACATGACAGCCTGCTTGGAGTTTGCCAAAAGGCACTTAAAGACTCTCAGACCATGAGAAACAAGATGCTCTGGTCTGATGAATCCACAATTGAACTTTTTCCACGTCTGGAGGAAACCTGGCACCATCCCTACGGTGAAGCATGGTGGTGGCAGCATCATGCTGTAGGGATGTCTTTCAGCAGCAGGGACTGGGAGACTAGTCAGGATCGAGGGAAAGAAGAACGGAGCAAGGTACAGAGAGATACTTGATGAAAACCTGCTCCAGAACGCTCAGCACCTCAGACTGGGTCGAAGGTACTGGAACTGACCCTGTATATAGCTACTGACCCTGTTCTTCTTTTTTCTTCTTCCGTGTTCTTCTTTTTTCTTGTTTGTATTTTTTGTCTGTTTTTGTTCTACCTTGTTATTTCTAGTGCTACAGTACATTGATATTGATTAGTGTGCTTTTGGGTTTGGAGCTTGAGAGAAAGGCATTTCACTGTACTTTTGCATGTGACATTAAAACACACAAACACACATATGCTGCTGTGGGCACAAGTCTCAAAAAACCTAAATAAAACCGAAAACTTTCATCTTGGAGGTAGTGGGATGAGGGACGACTGGTGTTAATTATTCAATTGTTTAATTGGAGGCTGATGGTTTCATGAATCAAATGTTCACTTCCTCACAGGGCAGACAGATGCAGTAGACAGTTGTTGGTGACTACCAATGTCTTCCTTTAAAGATGACAAAAGGCTCTGTTTACAATATCTATCTATACAGGTAGAGTTTGGTAAGAGTTACTGAGCTATGAAATGAGTCAGACTAAGTTGTTTATCTCCTTCTATGTTGCCTCTGTTATCTCCCTGGTCTCTGTAATCTCCCTGGTCTCTGTAATCTCCCTGGTCTCTGTAATCTCCCTGGTCTCTGTATTCTCCCTGGTCTCTGTAATCTCCCTGGTCTCTGTTATCGCTCTGGTCTCTATTATGTGTGTGTGTGTGTGTGTGTGTGTGTGTGTGTGTGTGTGTGTGTGTGTGTGTGTGTGTGTGTGTGTGTGTGTGTGTGTGTGTGTGTGTGTGTGTGTGTGTGTGTGTGTGTGTGTGTGTGTGTGTGTGTGTGTGTGTGTGTAGGTGTGTAGGTGTGCGCGTGTGTTTAAAGTGGAACTGACAGCATTTTAACTACTATGAAACGAACAGACAATCATAATATCAGTAAAACATATCTAATTCCCAGTTTCTGCTACAAAACCAACTTTATAATAGGTTTTAAAAACAGGTTCTATGTGACTCAAGAGTTCTATGACACAAAGGCATTGTTGGCAGAATAGATTGATGCAGTTCAATGCATGATTAATAGAATTCACCGATACATTTCTTTGTAGTCCCAAAAATATTGCTATCAGGTTGTAAATCACAGCTGACCTGGTATATTGTTTGCTGCCTCCATTCGGGATGTACTGTTTGAGTTTCAATGACTCAATATTTTGGACAATGTAACTAAGGCTGGGAATGTCACTAAAGTCTAACTAGCAAGGGCAGTGATCACAAGTCAGTCATAACGTGGCCAATAGGCTTTGCGTATCTATTTATGTAGCAAGCTAAAAACACAGAGCATAACGTTATCTAGCTAGCTGCTAGGAGGATGTGATGTCATACCATTGGAGGAGCAGGCGAGTGACTGACATTTTCCCCTCATATAATATTTAGTTGGTTATACACAGCTAGAGGGTGCAGGTGTCATTTGGTTAGCAAGCAAGAACTTGAACGACTGTTATCCAGTTGGCATATCTCTTGCGTTCGCAAATTCACTCTGGCTATCTACTCCGATTTCAGAGCGCTCTCGTCTGAGTGTGCCAGAGCGCAGAATAACTGATGAATTGCCAAATGCGCAACAACCCGCTAGATATGACCGGTGTCAGTAAATGTAGGCCAAAAAAAATTATAGTTAGTCACGCACGCTCTAGATAACACATAAACAGCCTAACCAGCTCGGCTACGGTTAGAGTGAGGTGTTCTCTAATTTGCGTCTGGAAGTTGGTAGCTAGCAAGCTAGCCAACTTTAGCCAGTTAGCTTGGATGCTTGGTTAGTACAACAGTGAAGGACGAGGAGGCTACAATTCCCCAACTAGCTGAAACAGTTTGAGAGGGTTTATCTAATGTTCCTTGGTTAGATTTGAGCTCATCTTGCTCTGGCTAGCATTAGCTGTTGATCTTGTTGTTGTTGATGTGCATAACTGAGGGAGAGAGAGACGACCTTTCCATAGTTGTTTGATCAATAGGACTGTAGAGTTGCCAAATGTAAGAGGACTCCCGTGGTGTTTACATAGTTGCAGAAATCCATTCAGGTGTATTTTGTGGCTTTTGGTGAATGTGTTCTAATGATCTAAAGTCGCGCCATTGCTACTGCCTGTAAACACACAGTCCAGTTCAAAGTGAATGATGACAGGCCCTACTGCCTGTAAACACACAGTCCAGTTCAAAGTGAATGATGTCAGGCCCCACTGCCTGTAAACACACAGTCCAGTTCAAAGTGAATGATGACAGGCCCTACTGCCTGTAAACACACAGTCCAGTTCAAAGTGAATGATGACAGGCCCTACTGCCTGTAAACACACAGTCCAGTTCAAAGTGAATGATGTCAGGCCCTACTGCCTGTAAACACACAGTCCAGTTCAAAGTGAATGATGACAGGCCCTACTGCCTGTAAACACACAGTCCAGTTCAAAGTGAATGATGACAGGCCCTACTGCCTGTAAACACAGTCCAGTTCAAAGTGAATGATGTCAGGCCCTACTGCCTGTAAACACACAGTCCAGTTCAAAGTGAATGATGTCAGGCCCTACTGCATGTAAACACACAGTCCAGTTCAAAGTGAATGATGGCAGGCCCCACTGCCTGTAAACACACAGTCCAGTTCAAAGTGAATGATGTCAGGCCCAACTGCCTGTAAACACACAGTCCAGTTCAAAGTGAATGATGGCAGGCCCCACTGCCTGTAAACACACAGTCCAGTTCAAAGTGAATGATGGCAGGCCCCACTGCCTGTAAACACACAGTCCAGTTCAAAGTGAATGATGACAGGCCTGTGTGGCTTGTTTGCCTAAAGGCCTACTGTAGCTCTGATTGGCTATGGCGCACCGGTCTGTGTAGACTCCAGTATTGGACAAGACAGATGTTTTTATTAGGTTTTATTTACTGCAGTGTCTATTAATTGTCAAAAAGCACTGCCGCTTTCCCACTCTATATTGCTATAGAATTTTCACAAATGCCGTAGTATACGTCATTCCCAAACATTCTAAGAATTTATGAAAACGTAAAAATGACTACAAATATCTACTGTTGAAGTCGGAAGTTTACATACACTTAGGTTGGAGTCATTAAAACTTGTTTTTCAACCACTCCACAAATATCTTGTTAACAAACTATAGTATTGGCAAGTCGGTTAGGACATCTACTTTGTGCATGACACAAGTAATTTTTCCAACAATTGTTTACAGACAGATTATTTCACTTATAATTCACTGTATCACAATTCCAGTGGGTCAGAAGTTTACATACACTAAGTTGACTGTGCCTTTAAACAGCTTGGAAAATTCCAGAAAATGAGGCTTTAGAAGCTTCTGATAGGCTAATTGACATAATTTGAGTCAATTGGAGGTGTACCTGTGGATGCATTTCAAGGCCTACTTTCAAACTCAGTGCCTCTTTGCTTGACATCATGGGAAAATCAAAAGATTTGGTTACCACGTTCATCTGTACAAACAATAGTACGCAAGTATAAACACAATGGGACCACTCAGGAAGGAGACACGTTCTGTCTCCTAGAGATGAACATACTTTGTTGCGAAAAGTGCAAATCAATCCCAGAACAACAGCAAAGGACCTTGTGAAGATGCTGTAGGAAACAGGTACAACAGTATCTATATCCACAGTAAAACAAGTCCTATATCGACATAACCTGAAAGGCTGCTCAGCAAGGAAGAAGCCACTGCTCCAAAACCGCCATAAAAAAGCCAGACTACGGTTTGCAACTGCACATGGGGACAAAGATTGTACTTTTTGGAGAAATGTCCTCTGGTCTGATGAAACAAAAATAGAACTGTTTGGCCATAATGACCATTGTTATGTTTGGAGGAAAAAGGGGGATGCTTGCAAGCCGAAGAACACCATCCCAACCATGAAGCACGGGGGTGGCAGCATCATGTTGTGGGGGTGCTTTAATGCAGGAGGGGCTGGTGCACTTCACAAAATAGATGGCATCAAAAAGGAAGGAAAATGATGTGGATATATTAAGGCAACATCTCAAGACAGTCAGGAAGTTAAAGCTTGGTCGCAACTAGGTCTTCCAAATGGACAATGACCCCAAGCATACTTCCAAAGTTGTGGCAAAATGGCTTAAGGACAACAAAGTCAAGGTATTGGAGTGGCCAGCACAAAGCCCTGACCTCAATCCTATAGCAAATTTGTGGGCAGAACTGAAAAAGCATGTGCGAGCAAGGAGGCCTACAAACCTGACTCAGTTACACCAGCTCTGTCAGGAGGAATGGGCCAACATTCACCCAACTTACTGTGGGAAGCTTGTGGAAGGCTACCCGAAACGTTTGACCCAAGTTAAACAATTTAAAGGCAATGCTACCAAATACTAATTCAGTGTATGTAAACTTCTGACCCACTGGGAATGTGATGAAAGAAATTAAAGCTGAAATAAATCATTCTCTCTACTATTATTCTGACATTTCACATTCTTAAAATAAAGTGGTGATCCTAACTGACCTAAAACAGGTCATTTTTACTAGGATTAAATGCCAGGAATTGTGGAAAACTGAGTTTAAATGTATTTGGCTAAGGTGTATGTAAACCTCCGACTTCAACTGTAAGTGCTCTCTTGTCAGAATTGTTTTTATTTTTAAGTGAAATACTCTTTCCAGGGGTGTATATGAACAGATTTGAATAAGATTTCAGTTTGATTGCTGTTTTCCAAAACTATTGTCTGAAAAGATAGAAAATGTAGGTTCTGAAGGGTAAAACGTTACCTAGACTGACCACACACACACACACACATACACATACACACACACACACACACACACACACACACATGAATCTGTACTTAAGAGCCCCTTGTTTGTCCATTTCCTCCCTCGCTGAGCCTGTGTCCTCTGAGTGTATCTGAAGTCTAAACTCACACAGACTATTAGAGCTGCTGAGTGGAAAATCACAAACACAAACACTTCATCAGAGTGCCACCCTGCATTCCACTATTGGCTTGCCTCTGAAGCTAAGCAGGGTTGGTCCTGGTCAGTCCCTGGATAGAACAGATGCTGCACAGAGAGGACAGAGAGGAGTAGATGATACTGGAACAGTACCACATAGAGGAGTAGCTGTATACTGGAACAATACCACAGAGAGGAGTAGATGATACTGGAACAGTACCACAGAGAGTAGATGATACTGGAACAGTATCACAGAGAGGAGTAGATGATACTGGAACAATACCACATAGAGGAGTAGATGATACTGGAACAGTACCACAGAGAGGAGTAGATGATACTGGAACAGTACCACAGAGAGGACAAAGAGGAGTAGATGATACAGGAACAGTACCACAAAGAGGAGTAGCTGATACTGGAACAATACCACAAAGAGGAGTAGATGATACTGGAACAGTACCACAGAGAGGAGTAGATGATACTGGAACAGTGCCACAGAGAGGAGTAGCTGATACTGGAACAGTATCACAGAGAAGAGTAGATGATACTGGAACAGTACCACAGAGAGGAGTAGCTGATACTGGAACAGTATCACAGAGAAGAGTAGATGATACTGGAACAGTACCACAGAGAGGACAAAGAGGAGTAGATGATACTGGAACAGTACCACATAGAGGAGTAGAAGATACTGGAACAGTACCACAGAGAGGAGTAGCTGATACTGGAACAGTACCACAGAGAGGAGTAGATGATACAGGAACAGTACCACAGAGAGGAGTAGATGATACTGGAACAGTACCACATAGAAGAGTAGATGATACAGGAACAGTACAACAGAGAGGAGTAGATGATACTGGAACAGTACCACATAGAGGAGTAGATGATACTGGAATAGTACCACATAGAGGAGTAGATGATACTGGAACAGTACCACAGAGAGGACAAAGAGGAGTAGATGATACTGGAACAGTACACAGAGAGGAGTAGATGATACTGGAACAGTACCACAGAGAGGAGTAGCTGATACTGGAACAGTACCACAGAGAGGAGTAGCTGATACTGGAACAATACCACATAGAGGAGTAGATGATACTGGAACAGTACCACATAGAGGAGTAGAAGATACTGGAACAGTACCACAGAGAGGACAAAGAGGAGTAGATGATACAGGAACAGTACCACAGAGAGGAGTAGCTGATACTGGAACAGTACCACAGAGAGGAGTAGCTGATACTGGAACAGTACCACAGAGAGGAGTAGATGATAATGGAACAGTACCACATAGAGGAGTAGATGATACTGGAACAGTACCACCGAGAGGAATAGATGATACTGGAACAGTACCACAGAGAGGACAAAGAGGAGTAGCTGATACTGGAACAGTACCACAGAGAGGAGTAGATGATAATGGAACAGTACCACAGAGAGGAGTAGTTGATACTGGAACAGTACCACAGAGAGGAGTAGCTGATACTGGAACAATACCACAAAGAGGAGTAGATGATACTGGAACAGTACCACAGAGAGGAGTAGATGATACTGGAACAGTACCACATAGAGGAGTAGATGATACTGGAACAGTACCACAGAGAGGAGTAGATGATACTGGAACAATACCACATAGAGGAGTATATGATACTGGAACAGTACCACAGAGAGGACAAAGAGGAGTAGATGATACTGGAACAGTACCACAGAGAGGAGTAGATGATACTGGAACAGTACCACAGAGAGGAGTAGATGATACTGGAACAGTACAACAGAGAGGGAGTAGGAAGTGAAGGGCATGCAGGTTAGCCTCCTGCGTGGGGTGGACATGTGTGTGTGTGTGTGTGTGTGTGTGTGTGTGTGTGTGTGTGTGTGTGTGTGTGTGTGTGTGTGTGTGTGTGTGTGTGTGTGTGTGTGTGTGTGTGTGTGTGTGTGTGTGTGTGTGCAGGAAGTGAATGACCCTGTGGCGGACACGGAGGACACAGCCCTCCATATGGCAAGGGACTCAGCCGTGGGCATGTAACTGCTGAGCCGTGTGTCTGAGAGAGAGAGAGAGAGAGAGAGAGAGAGAGAGAGAGAGAGAGAGAGAGAGATTTCAGTGTGTGTGTGTGTGTGTGTGTGTGAGATGTGCTGATGTGAGCTGTAGCAGTGGATCTCAGAGGAGAGATTATGTGCCTTATGGGGTGCAGTGAATCTCCGTCGTTCTCTCTCTCTCTCTCTCTCTCTCTCTCTCTCTCTCTCTCTCTCTCTCTCTCTCTCTCACTCGTTCAATCTCCCCACTTTTCTCTCTTTTTCCCCCTACCCATCCTTCTCTGTTTCTCTTTAGTTCTCTATAAAGACTCTACCACTATTAACTCAGCCAATCCCTGCAGCAGAATTCATTACAACCTATCAGATCACAGCATCCCTTCTGCTCTACCAGGATCCAGACGGTTTACAACAATATATTGTTACGATGCCCAATTGGTCTGAATCACAAACAAAGTAATGACAAAGTACCTTCAATATCAGAACCCCAGCCCCTGCCATAATAACACACCCCCTTCTAGCTAATACAATACAGATTCAAATGACTGGTGCTTGGGACATCTTCAGTACTCACTTGTCGTTCTCCGTCAAACTCTGGAACATTCTATCATTCCTTCTCTCTGTTCTCCTGCTTTCTCCATTTCCACGGTACTCTTCATCCCACTCTCCCTCCCTCGCTGCTTCCCTCCCTCCGTTCCCCCGGGTTGCATTGCTTACCTGACTCACAGGCAAATGTCTTGGACGTCTCGTCGTAAAAGACGATTGCCACAGCATGTTTCTTGGTCTCCCTCGGCATCCGCGTAATGTTCTTGATACTGCGGAGCTCTGTGATCTAAGACAGACAGAACAACAAAACATTAGCCAAATCAACAGGACGACAGCTGAAGGGAAAACCATGCGAACATGTGAATTGGTTGGTCGGCTGGTTCCCTTAACTTAACTGCTAATTCATCATCTTAAATGACTGTTGATGTTCTGTACATCCAGAAGTGCAAAACAAAACAAACATTTCATATTTATTTGAACAATATTCAATATATGAAGCTCTGTGAGACCTGTTGAAATTGGCTATATGAATGCAATTCATTACCACTACTATCATTTTATCAGGGAAATCAATGGAAATAGTGTGAAGTAAGCCATTTAAATTGTGTAATTGTTCATAACAAGCTTGTCAAGCTTGGATCAACTCAGTCTCCTAAATGAGAGTTTGGATTTCCGTACCTCTGACCCGAACTAAAAACACAACAGGAGCCATGGTGAACCTGCTTCACTTTGCAAATGAATCAACTAAAGATCCAATCGATACTCAGGACCAGAATGAAAAAGCTACTACATCATGTTAACTCTGGGAGTGATGGCATACAACAAAGAGACACGGTGGTGTTTCATTAAATATCTTGTTCATTTACTGGTCTTATTCAACACTCTCTGTTCGCTGCAGGACAGATAAGAGCCAGTACATTATTGTAAAGCGCTCGCTCAGAGCAAACTGTGGACACAATGCCAGCCTGTTGGGAATTTATTAGGTAGGCTCACTGCCCATAAACTGCAGTATAATGTGCGTGTGTGTGTGCATGTACGTGTGTGTGTGTGTTTGTGTGTGTGCATGTGCGTGTGTGTGTGTGTGTGTGTGCATGTGTGTGTGTGTGTGTGTTTGTGTGTGTGTGCATGTGTTTGTGTGTGTGCATGTGTTTGTGTGTGTGGATGTGTGTGTGTGTGTGCATGTGTTTGTGTGTGTGGATGTGTGTGTGTGTGTGCATGTGTTTGTGTGTGTGCATGTGTGTGTGTGTGTGTGTGTGTGTGTGTGTGTGTGTGTGTGTGTGTGCATGTGTTTGTGTGTGTGGATGTGTGTGTGTGTGTGCATGTGTTTGTGTGTGTGGATGTGTGCGTGTGTGTGTGTGTTGCTCGCTCATATAGTAACAACCTGACTGTTAACGCTCAGAGCTGAAAAGCATACAGTACTTACATGACACATGCGGAATGAAGGTGTTTATATGTCTTAAGATGTAATGTTTCAGGAACAGCATTTTATATGGTCAAGACTGTTGTGAAACTGCGTAACAAGGCATTGTGACTGTGAGGTTGTTCAAATCTGGGATTCAATTCCATTATCCAGTTAAGCTATAGTATTCATTATCCCGAAAATAGCATTGATTCCATCTGTCTACCCTTTCTATCATAGGAAGGGAATATATGTCCTCTCCTCTCCTCTCTTCTCTTCTCTTCTCTTCTCTTCTCTTCTCTTCTCTTCTCTTCTCTTCTCTTCTCTTCTCTTCTCTTCTCTTCTCTTCTCTTCTCTTCTCCTCTCCTCTCCTCTCCTCTCCTCTCCTCTCCTCTCCTCTCCTCTCTCCCCATCCCTCTGCTCTCTACTCCTTTCCTCCCCCTCTCCTCTCAGAACAGAGCTGTTGTCAAATAACATATACAGGTGAAGTCGGAAGTTTACATACACGTTAGCCAAATACATTTAAATTCAGTTTTTCAAAATTCCTGGCATTTAATCCTAGTAAAAATTCCCTGTCTTAGGTCAGTTAGGATCACCACTTTATTTTAAGAATGTGAAATGTCAGAATAATAGTAGAGAGAATGATTTATTTCAGCTTTAATTTCTTTCATCACATTCCCAGTGGGTCAGAAGTTTACATACACAGAATTAGTATTTGGTAGCATTGCCTTTAAATTGTTTAACTTGGGTCAAACGTTTTGGGTAGCCCTCCACAAGCTACCCACAATAAGTTGGGTGAATTTTGGCCTATTCCTCCTGACAGAGCAGGTGTAACTGATTCAGGTTTGTAGGCCTCCTTGCTCACACACTCCTTTTTAGTTCTGCCCACACATTTTCTATAGGATTGAGGTCAGGGCTTTGTGATGGCCACTCCAATATCTTGACTTTGTTGTCCTTAAGCCAATTTGCCACGACTTTGGAAGTATGCTTGGGGTCATTGTCCATTTGGAAGATCCATTTGCGACCAAGCTTTAACTTCCTGACTGATGTCTTGAGATGTTGCTTCAATATATCCACATCATTTTCCTTCCTCATGATTCCATCTATTTTGTGAAGTTCACCAGTCCCTCCTGCATTAAAGCACCCCCACAACTGCCACCCACGTGCTTCATGGTTGGGATGGTGTTCTTCGGCTTGCAAGCATCCCCCTTTTTCCTCCAAACATAACGAAGGTCATTATGGCCAAACAGTTCTAGTTTTGTTTCATCAGACCAGAGGACATTTCTCCAAAAAGTACGATATTTGTCCCCATGTGCAGTTGCAAACCGTAGTCTGGCTTTTTTATGGTGGCTTTGGAGCAGTGGCTTCTTCCTTGCTGAGCGGCCTTTCAGGTTATGTCAATACAGGACTTGTTTTACTGTGGATATAGATACTGTTGTACCTGTTTCCTCCAGCATCTTCACAAGGTAATTTGCTCTTGTTCTGGGATTGATTTGCAATTTTCACAACAAAGTACATTCATCTCTAGAAGACAGAACGCGTCTCCTTCCTGAGCGGTATGACGGCTGCGTGGTCCCATGGTGTTTATACTTGTGTACTATTGTTTGTACAGATGAACGTGGTACATTCAGGCATTTGTACATTTCTCCCAAGGATGAACCAGACTTGTGGAGGTCTACAAATTTTTTTCTGAGGTCTTGGCTGATTTATTTTGATTTCCCCATGATGTCAAGCAAAGAGGCACTGAGTTTGAAGGTAGGCCTTGAAATACATCCACAGGTACACCTGCAATTGACTCAAATTATGTCAATTAGCCTATCAGAAGCTTCTAAAGCCATGACATCATTTTCTGGAATTGTCCCTGCTGTTTGAAGGCACAGTCAACTTAGTGTCTGTAAACATCTGACCCACTGGAATTGTGATACAGTGAATTATAAGTGAAATAATCTGTCTGTAAACAATTGTTGGAAAAATTACTTTTGTCATGCACAAAGTAGATGTCCTAACCGACTTGCCAAAACTATAGTTTGTTAACAAGAAATTTGTGGAGTGGTTGAAAAACTAGTTTTAATGATTCCAACCTATGTGTATGTCAGCTTCCGACTTCAACTGTAGCCCCAGAGACATAAACTCTGTAAAAGTCACTGCTCTGCACTTCACTGCTTATTTACACTACATGGTAATATATATTTATGCACAAAACCATTGGCTCCATTATTTAACAGCCTTTGTCAAGAACTCCCGACCTAGTTGTATCCAAAACAGTAAGCAAGGGAGATATGTAGAGTGGCTCCTGTTCAAGATATAAAGAACAAATCCACTGTTGTTGTTTATGCTGTTGTTTATGAATCGGTGAAAGTGTCTGTTTTCTCTACAGCACTCTCTCCGGGGGCCCCTCAGATGGAACCATTGATAGTACAGGCCTTTGTAGCGAGCCGTGTCGGTGGCACTGTATTATCCTCAAAGCGGGCAAAGAAGATGTTTAGTTTGTCTGGAAGCAAGACGTCGGTGTCCTTGACGTGGCTGGATTTACTTTTGTAGTCCGTGATTGCCTTTAGACCCTGCCACATATGTCTCGTGTCTGAGCCGTTGAATTGCGACTACACTTTGTCCCTATACCGACATTTCGCTTGTTTGATTTCCTTGTGGAGGGAATAACCACTGTTTGTATTCGGCCGCGAATGCTGCCGTCTATCCACGGTTTCTGGTTAGGGTAGGTTGATGGTATGGAGTAGTAGAAACTGTTGATCCAAATTGATACTTGGACTATTCCATGAGTTCTATGTAGCCTATGTTATCTCACATAGACCGATGTTGTACTCTCCTAAATGTTCTGAATCCTAACCCTAGAAGCATGGCACATGAGGTTACTATGTATCAACAGTAGCTTGACATTGATGCAAACAAAACCACACAACGCAGTGGAAGATTTTTCCTCAAAAGTATCAGTTGCATACGCTTACTGCAGCCATCTCAAATCAGCATAGACCTCCAGTCAGTCCACCCCTTGATGAGGTGGCCAAGTGTCTGATAACTAATGACAGTGTATTAGACAGCATGTAACAGAGCATTAAAGAGCCCTTCTCACAACACAGCCACACATTAAAGAGCCTCTCTCACAACACAGCCACACATTAAAGAGCCTCTCTCACAACACAGCCACACATTAAAGAGAACCTATCACAACACAGCCACACACTAAATAGCCTCTCTCACAACACAGCCACACATTAAAGAGCCTCTCTCACAACACAGTCACACATTAAAGAGCCCCTCTCACAACACAACCACACATTAAAGAGACCCTATCACAACACAGCCACACATTAAATAGCCTCTCTCACAACACAGCCACACATTAAAGAGCCCCTCTCACAATACAGCCACACATTAAAGAGCCCCTCTCACAATACAGCCACACATTAAAGAGACCCTCTCACAACACAGCCACACATTAAAGAGACCCTATCACATCACAGCCACACATTAAAGAGACCCTATCACAACACAGCCACACATTAAAGAGCCTCTCTCACAATACAGCCACACATTAAAGAGCACCTCTGACAACACAGCCACACATTAAAGAGCCCAGCCACATCAAACCGCTCGGGTGTCCCGGCCAGTAATTCCCTACATGAGGCTCCATCTCCTCTCCTTCTCTACTACAGCAGAGCCACATTACTCACTTAATATCGTCTTCCTGGCCACTGATAATGAGGCCTAATTGGGGTATTTTCAAAGAGTTTAAGAAACGGGCAAATAAATATTATAACCCAGATTATCCTCCTCAAAGGGAGAGAAAAGCCCAGGAAGAACGAGATAATGAGTCAAAATGTGGCTTCTTAACAGCAACATCTACTCCATATGTAACACATGAAGAGAAAATACAGGATTGTTAGGTGTCGGTTTGTGTGTAATATGATTTATTACGATTTATCTGTAATAAAAGAAGTGCTCTGTGATATTTTCTGAGGTGAAATAGCGGTTGGGGCTTGTTATTGGGTAAACTTCAAGGTTGTGGTTAAATTATGATGTGGGGGACGCCGTTAAAAGGGTCAACAGACTCAGACATATGAACATCTGTCTGTCTGGTCTCATGCTGCGCCTAAAGACTTCTCTGTCTACTGGGTGTATCCTTAATTTCCAGACAACATATTATTTTGACATCCAATTAGGTGAATATATATATATATATACACTGTATAACTGAGCGGAGGAGAGGATTGATCGATATTTCACAGTAAAAGACGGTGACAGTATATAAAGTGATGTTTAGTGTTTACCTTGTGAAAGCTTCGGAAGTATGCTGCCTTCTCGTCTGGGTATTTCTCTAACCGCCGTGGGCCTTTACTGGATGCCTTCTTAAACATCAGCCAACACCTCCTGAAGATCTATGGAGAACACATGGAGAACAGAACCATCAGAACCTTTAGGTCCATCAGACCCCCAGCAGAACCCCAAACCATGGAGAACACATGGAGAACAGAACCATCAGAACCTTTAGGTCCATCAGACCCCCAGCAGAACCCCAAACCATGGAGAAAACATGTTTATCATAACACAATGAAAGGTATTCATTTAGAAGTGTATAAAACAAAAACAACAACTCAAACAAATTAAATACATTAATACGCATCTTCACTGATTGATTTGTCGATCTCCTTTCCAAGTGTTCCAGCCAGCGTCTCTCATTATTTATCTGTGTGGATATTAATCCAGACTCAATGAGATGCTCACCGTTGCATCAACACATGAATAACTCACAGAGCAAACGCCTTCCTCTCGGTTAGTTTAACCTGGGCTGTTTGTACAGTCATCTATTTATAAAGCCAGACCTATTTGTTTGGGTACACAGCTATTGCACAGTAACAGGCACACGTTAACACACACTAGGACACACTGTGTGCCAAAGGGAGAGAGAGAGAGAGAGAGAGAGAGAGAGAGAGAGAGAGAGAGAGAGAGAGAGAGAGAGAGGGATAGAGTCATCACAGCAGCAAGATGTGTGACCTGTTGCTACGAGAAAAGGACAACCAGTGAAGAACAAACACCATTGTAAATACAACCCATATTTACGTTTATTTATTTTCCCTTTTGTACTTTAACTATTTGCATAATATTTTAAATGTCTTTATTCTTTTGGAACTTTTGTTTACTGTACATTTTCTATTTGTTTATTTCACTTTAGTTTATTATCTATTTCAAATGCTTTGGCAATGTGAACATGCCAATAAAGCACTTAAATTGAAATTGAATTGAGAGAGAGAGAGACACAGAGAGAGACAGAGAGAGGGAGAGAGAGAGACAGAGTGCGAGAGAGAGAGGCAGAGAGCGCACCTCACACAGGAGCAACAGAGCAACGGACACCCCGCCAAGACCAGCGAGACACCCTTCCAGACATGCAAGACCCTCTCCCGAAGGACCTGCACCGAGAGAAGCTACGACAAGAGGACCTGATAGTTCTGTTCTCCAAACAAACCCTGGCCATGCTCTATATAAGCCCCCCCAGATCAGACCTATGCCCCTACGAAACAACAATTAGGCAACAACAAATTCAATCCCTTCTAGACAATTTCTTGGACAAAGTGCAATGTAATGTAATAGTGAAGGTGTACATTTGGCAGTAGAAACCCTAAACAGTATGTTTGACCTCAGCTTCCCTATCAAATCTAAACATTTCATGCAGACAACCTAAGAAAATTAACAACAATGACAAATAGTTTGATGAAGAATGCAAAAACCTAAGAAAGAAATTGAGAAACCTGTCCAACCAAAAACATAGAGACCCAGAAAACCTGAGTCTACGTCTTCACTATGGTGAATCACAAAAACAATACAGAAATACACTACGGAAAAAGAAGGAACAGCACGTCAGAAATCAGCTCAATGTAATTGAAGAATCCATAGACTCTAACCACTTCAGGGACAATTGGAAAACACTAAACAAACAACAACACGAAGAGTTATCTATCCAGAACGGAGATGTGTGGATAAACTACTTCTCTAATCTTTTTGGCTCTATAACAAAGAACAAACAGCAAAAACATATACATGATAAATTACAAATCTTAGATTCAACTATTAAAGACTACCAAAACCCACTGGATTCTCCAATTACCTTGAATGAACTACAGGACACAATAATCACCATCCAACCCAAAAAGGCCTGTAGTGTTGATGGTATCCTCAATGAAATGATAAAATATACAGACCACAAATTCCAATTGGCTAAACTAAAACTCTGTGGGATATGTGTCAACAGCAAGTCTTCTCATGCTTTGTTGACTTCAAAAAAGCTGTTCACACAATTTGGCCTGAGGGTCTGCTATAAAAATTAATTGAAAGTGGTGTTGGGGGAAAAATACACAACATTATAAAATCCATGTACACAAACAACAAGTGTGAGGTTAAAATTAGCACCCGTGGGGTGAGACAAGGATGCAGCTTAAGCCCCACCCTGTTCAACATATATATATCAACGACTTGGCGCGGGCACTAGAACAGTCTGCAGCACTCGGTCTCACCCTTCTAGAATCTGAAGTCAAATGTCTACTGTTTGCTGATGACCTGGTGCTTCTGCCGCCAACCAAGGAGGGCCTACAACAGCACCTAGATATTCTGCACAGATTCTGACCTGATGTCAGATGTCAGACCTGGGCCCTGACAAAAGACAAAAATAATGACCACAAATACAAATTCCATCTAGACACCGTTGCCGTAGAGCACACTAAAAACTATACATACCTCTGCAAAAAAAATCCTCCGTGTACATCGTAAAACACCAAATAATGCATGCAGAGCAGAATTAGGACGATATCCGCTAATTGTAAAAATCCAGAAAAGAGCTGTTAAATTCTACAACCACCTAAAATGAAGAGATTCCCAAACCTTCCATTACAAAGCCATCACCTACAGAGAAATGAACCTGTAGAAGAGTCCCTTAAACAAGCTGGTCCTGGGGCTCTGTTCACAAACACAAACAGACCACCACAAGTTTCAAAAGAATAGAGACATTTCAAATGTTATATTATGTCTATATACAGTGTTGTAGCAATGTAGTACACGTACAAAAGGGAAAATAAATAAACATAAATATGGGTTGTATTTACAATAGTGTTTGTTCTTCACTGGTTGCCTTTTCTTGTGGCAACAGGTCACAAATCTTGCTGCTGTGATGGCACACTGTGGTATTTCACCCACTAGATATGGGAGTTTATCAAACTTTTTTTTTAATTCTTTGTGGGTCTGTGAAATATGTGTCTCTAATATGGTGATACATTTGGCAGGAGGTTAGGAAGTGCAGCTCAGTTTCCACCTTGTGGGCAGTGTGCACATAGCCTGTGTTCTCTTGAGAGCCAGGTCTGCCTAGAGCGGCCTTTCTCAATTTTATTTTATTTTTATTTAACCTTTATTTAACCAGGAAAAGCCCATTGAGACCCAGAGTCCTTTTTTCAAGGGAGGCCTGGCCAAGAAGGCAGCAACAATCAATACATTAAAACATTAAAACATACAACAATACAACACGATCCAGCCTAAAAAAAGCATTTACACTCCTCTGTAACAGAGTCTCCCATCAATATTTTAAATTCATTCAGTGGCACTAACATATCTAGATGAAGCATGGATTGTAGAATATTCCATGCCTCGGGTGCACAAGAAGAGAAGGCAGTCTTGCCTAATACTGTGAATGTCCTGGGGACTCAACAGCAAGGCTATGCTCACTGAGTCTTAACATAGTCAAATATTTCCTTAATGTTGGGTCAGTGACAGTGGTCAGGTATTCTGCCACTGTGTACTCTCCATCTTCCCCTCTCTCCTCCACTGCTGTCTCTCTCGCTTTCATGATAGATACATTAAATCAGACCAGAATAATTAACATCTGAACATCTTATTCTATGTAGTAAAGTATTTTCCTAGTCTAGTAGTTCATCCATGTCAGTGTATCAGTGGTTTGTTACTTGTCGTGCTTCGTGTTTTTTTGTGGAACCCAGGAAGAGTAGCAGCTGCTTCTGCAAAAGCTAATGGGGATCCAGATAAACCAATCACCTATATCATCCATAACAGACCAGACACTGACAGTGTAAATCCTTAACCTTTCACATCATTATATTACTCTGTGTGATTTACTCTGAGATGTCAGCCCTTAAAGATGTCTGTGGTCATTGACTGATTTATAGCTCACTGATGAGTTTGTCTCACAGAAGTCTTGGCTCCACTTTATTATCTTAATAGATAATACTTTAATGGCACCCGGACAGACCGGGGAAGCAAAAATGTTGTCCTCCACCCTTAAGTGTGTAAATGCATAAAGCGCCTTTCCGTCTGGAACAGAGTGATCTAAACCAAATACAAGCCTACAGCCCAGTCCTAATGAATAGCTTGGTGTTGTTTATAGAATGGCCCAGTCCACTGATTGTTGTGATAATGTATAGAATGGCCCAGTCCACTGATTGTTGTGATAATGTGTAGAATGGCCCAGTCCTCTGATTGTTGTGATAATGTATAGAATGGCCCAGTCCCCTGATTGTTGTGATAATGTGTAGAATGGCCCAGTCCCCTGATTGTTGTGATAATGTGTAGAATGGCCCAGTCCACTGATTGTTGTGATAATGTATAGAATGGCCCAGTCCCCTGATTGTTGTGATAATGTATAGAATGGCCCAGTCCCCTGATTGTTGTGATAATGTGTAGAATGGCTCAGAGTCCCCTGATTGTTGTGATAATGTGTAGAATGGCCCAGTCCCCTGATTGTTGTGATAATGTGTAGAATGGCCCAGTCCCCTGATTGTTGTGATAATGTGTAGAATGGCCCAGTCCCCTGATTGTTGTGATCATGTGTAGAATGGCCAAGTCCCCTGATTGTTGTGATAATGTGTAGAATGGCCCAGTCCCCTGATTGTTGTGATAATGTGTAGAATGGCCTAGTCCCCTGATTGTTGTGCTATTGTGTATTTAAACAGAGCATCTGGGTATCAGTAGCAACTTTGGGAAGACTGAAACACTGTAGTGCAATCCAACAGAGTACGCAGTTATCTGAAGTGCATTTATAAGGAGTCGACTACAACTCATGAAGGCTATAACATATCTTGGGGCTTCATTTTGTAAAAGAGGATCTTTCTATTTCCTGTCTGATATAGCTAGCCGATAATCATCTGTGTGAATATCAGCTGAATATCAATGATTATCTCTCTCTGCATCGCCGCCGTGGGGGAGATTGTGTATCCAGGAATCATTTGTTTATTCATCTGATGTGCTTAATAAAAGGAACACAGCGCATGAACTTCACACTCCAGGTAATTGACTGGAGTGGATTCTTACCTTTTCTGATCCTACTGATGGAAGCGCAGGGCCACTTAAGTGAGGCTAACGCCTATTATAGAGATAAAAACAATGGAGAGAGGAGGAGAGAGGGAGAGAAAGAGGAGGAGAGAGAGACACAGAGAGAGTGGAGGAGTGGGAGAGAGAGAGAGAGAGAGAGAGAGAGAAAGCGAGTGGAGGAGAGAAAGAGAGAGTGGAGGAGAGAAAGAGAGAGTGGAGGAGAGAAAGAGAGAGAGAGAGGAGGAGGAGAGAAAGAAAGAGTGGAGGAGAGAAAGAGAAAGAGAAAGAGAGAGAGAGAGAGAGAGAGAGAGAGAGAGAGAGGAGGAGGAGAGAAAGAAAGAGTGGAGGAGAGAAAGAGAAAGAGAGAGAGAGAGAGAGAGGAGGAGACAAAGAGAGAGAGGAGGAGAGAAAGAAAGAGAAAGAAAAAAAGAGAGAGAAAGAGAAAGAGAGAAAGAGGGAGAGAGAGATGCACAACACAATGCTTTAACGTAGCTGTCAAGGCAGTGAGTGTAGCTGGTGCATTGAAGTCAGGCGCAGGAGAGCAGAGATGAGTGCAATAAGTACTTTACTACGGCACTCAATATAAAACATTAACGCAACCGCTTCACAAAACGAAATGGCCTAAAACAAGAGTGGCAGCACACGGTACAAACCCCTGAACACATAAACAATTCCCACACACAGAACATGGGCGCAACAGTGGGTTAAATACCCGACAGTGATTAGGGAAAATGACAATCAGGTGTGTGGGGAAAAAAAGGCAAAACCAATGGACAAATGAAAAGTGGATCGGCGATGGCTAAAAGACCGGTGACGTCAACCGCCGAACACCGCCCGAACAAGGAGAGGCACCGACTTCGACGGAAGTCGTGACAGAATCATGGGACACTTAAGGTAAGCTGTATCTAGAAAGTGCTTTCACAAAATAGGCCATAGTCAATAATAATTATTGCCAATTTATTATCAGAATATTTTACCTAAGTAAAAAAAACACAAATACCAGTATAGGCCAAAAGGCAAGAATGAGTTGTCTGGTCGTTGATCATGACCTACATCTCCAGTAGCATGTCTGTCATGTAGAAACTGAATCCTGCTGCATCAAAATCACCTCTTGAAACAAAGGCGATGAAACAAAACCATTCATTGCCTACCGTTACACAATGCGATTCACTCGGAGAACGCAGAGAAGTCATTAGGATGCAACAGAGCAAGCTCAGAGAGATAGCCACAGTGTTTATGAGAACAAAAGGTATGAAGGAAAAGGCTTCATTTCACCTGTTCCACGGTTGTCAAATGCTTTGTCAGTGAGTGCCGACTGTTGGCAGTGTTTCTGGGTCTTATTCAGGAAGACTTTAACACTGATTCTAATTACATTGAGGTGAATGAGACTGGTGCTTCTAGAATATGTGGCTAATTAGAATGCCGGAACATTATTCGGGAACATAATTCTATACAGAGAGAGGAGGAGAGAGAGAGAGAGATGTGTGTGCATGTGTGTGTTTGTGTGTGTGTGTTTGAACAAAGATCTCCCAGAAAGACAAAATCATTCTTAAGAAGAAAGATGTTGTGAGAGTTCAATCAGCGTATTTTCTTTGAGGTGTGATCTTATTAGCAGAAGATGAAAGCACATGGTTTCTACTATACTGGCCCTTACATTTATGTGGAGAACTACCCCAGAGAAACCTACTGTGCTACGGTATGTTGCTGTCTTTTAACAAATAACACTTTTCCATTTGTCTACAAGAGCTTTTCAAAAAGAGTATTGTATTTTTCATGCTCCTTTGGTCCCTTCTTGTACAACAAAGCAAAAGCTCTTAGAGGAGTTTGATGCCAGAAGTCTACAAGGTACACAATGATTACTACAGTATATTGATTTCAGTGTGGAAAGAAACCAATTGTACAAAACATGAACAATTGGGGTTCACAAAGACATATTATATTATGGCCAAAAGAACAAATGAAATCAGTGTAGCTTGTTCGCTCTGCCTTGGTGGCATAGTTCTCATAGGCACAGCTCTCATAAGCACAGCTCTCGGAGGCAGAGTTCTCGGAGGCTGAGCTCTCGGAGGCAGAGTTCTCGGAGGCTGAGCTCTCGGAGGCAGAGTTCTCGGAGGCTGAGCTCTCGGAGGCTGAGCTCTCGGAGGCTGAGCTCTCGGAGGCTGAGCTCTCGGAGGCAGATTGCACTCTGAAATCTCAATAGCAGTTACTGGAAGTCCTGACCTGTCATTATGAAAGTTCTGAAAAACACAGACCTTCCAATTCAGAAAACTTTTTACACACGTTCCAATTCAGAACACTTTTTACACACGTTCCAATTCAGAACACTTTTTACACACGTTCCTATTCAGAACTCTTCTTTACAGATGTTGAAATCAGAATATACGATTCAATCCTCCGCACACAAACAGGTGAAATATGATGTAAATATTTAGCAATGGCAGATATTGTACATAATGATCATAAGTCAATGATATCCTATGTGGGTAGAAGGGCTGGGTATGTCTCCAGGATTCAGTTCTCATAGAAATGCTAGAGGCAGAGGCCACAGAAAGTAAACTGGCTCATTAAAATGTTACATTGCAATCATTTTAGGTTTTATGAAGTTGATAACAGAGTTTTTCTACAATCTCTTCACTGCTATGCTGGTTTAAATTCCGGGCCATATTTCGTTTTGTGTAGTGAAATCTTCCAGAGTATGATCTAGCCTGATCAAAACACAACAGAGGTAAAATGGCTCCTTTAGAAGTGAAATAACCTTTTAAACCCAGGTACTTTTTTTTATTTTACTAGGCAAGTCAGATAAGAACAAATTCTTATTTTCAATGACTGTCTAGAAACAGTGGGTTAACTGCCTGTTCAGGGGAAAAACAACAGATTTGTACTTTGTCAGCTCAGGGATTTGAACTTGCAACCTTTCGGTTACTAGTCCAACGCTCTAACCACTAGGCTACCCTGCCCCTCCATAATGAGTCACCTTTGAAACCTCCATAATTTCCTGTAAGTGGACCCTGATGATAAGTCCAACCGTTCAGAAAATTGTGAAAGTTCGGCCGATATTGAAGATGTGTCTGGCCTCTCAATAAAACATAAGTGAACTGGCCCTGAAGGCACATTACGTACCCGCTGAACGGGCTGAGACACCATCTACATGATTTCCAATGACAGCTAGCTTCATGTATATGACTAATCTCACAGCAGGTAAAAATAGCAACGTCTCTCTGAGGTTCTGTTCAGGAACGAGGGTGGTGCTCACAGTAACAACATCCATTAAATCTCAGGTGCTGGGTGAGAAAGAGGACACATCTAATGTTGAGAGGAGACCAGAACTCTGATTTATGTTCAGAGAAAAAGGGAAGTTGGATTTGAAAGCAAGCAGCATGGATGGATGACAATGTTTTGACCATTGCCTGGGGTAACATTTTCTTATACAGTGAGGGTATTTGGTCCCCTGCTTATTTTGTACGTTTGCCCACTGACAAAGAAATTATCACTCTATAATTTTAATGTTAGGTTTATTTGAACAGTGAGAGACAGAATAACAAAAAAAAAATCCAGAAAAACGCATGTGAAAAATGTTATTAATTGATTAGCATTTTAATGAGGGAAATAAGTATTTGACCCCTCTGCAAAACATGACTTAGTACTTGGTGGCAAAACCCTTGTTGGCAATCACAGAGGTCAGACGTTTCTTGTAGTTGGCCACCAGGTTTGCACACATCTCAGGAGGGATTTTGTCCCACTCCTCTTTGCAAATCTTCTCCAAGTCATTAAGGTTTCGAGGCTGACCTTTGGCAACTCGAACCTTCAGCACCCTCCACTGATTTTCGATGGGATTAAGGTCTGGATACTGGCTAGGCCACTCCAGGACCTTAATGTGCTTCTTCTTGAGCCACTCCTTTGTTGCCTTGGCCGTGTGTTTTGGGTCATTGTCATGCTGGAATACCCATCCACGACCCATTTTCAATGCTCTGGCTGAGGGAAGGAGGCTCTCACCCAAGATTTGACGCTACATGGCCCCGTCCATCGTCCCTTTGATGCGGTGAAGTTGTCCTGTCCCCTTAGCAGAAAAACTCCCCAAAGCATGTTTCCACCTCCATGTTTGACCGTGGGGATGGTGTTCTTCGGGTCATAGGCAGCATTCCTCCTCCTCCAAACACGGCGAGTTGAGTTGATGCCAAAGAGCTCCATTTTGGTCTCATCTGACCACAATACTTTCACCCAGATGTCCTCTGAATCATTCAGATGTTCATTGGCAAACTTCAGACGGGCATGTATATGTGCTTTCTTGAGCAGGGGGACCTTGTGGGCGCTGCAGGATTTCAGTCCTTCACGGCGTAGTGTGTTACCAATTGTTTTCTTGGTAACTATGGTCCCAGCTGCCTTGAGATCATTGACAAGATCCTCCCATGTAGTTCTGGGCTGATTCCTCACCGTTCTCATGATCATTGCAACTCCACGAGGTGAGATCTTGCATGGAGCCCGAGGGAGATTGACAGTTCTTTTGTGTTTCTTCCATTTGCGAATAATCGCACCAACTGTTGTCACCTTCTCACCAAGCTGCTTGGCGATGGTCTTGTAGCCCATTCCAGCCATGTGTAGGTCTACAATCTTGTCCCTGACATCCTTGGAGAGCTCTTTGGTCTTGGCCATGGTGGAGAGTTTGGAATCTGATTGATTGATTGCTTCTGTGGACAGGTGTCTTTTATACAGGTAACAAACTGAGATTAGGAGCACTCCCTTTAAGAGTGTGCTCCTAATCTCAGCTCGCTACCTGTATAAAAGACACCTGGGAGCCAGAAATCTTTCTGATTGAGAGGGGTCAAATACTTATTTCCCTCATTAAAATGCAAATCAATTTATAACATTTTTCACATGCGTTATTCTGTCTCTCACTGTTCAAATAAACCTACCATTAAAATTATAGACTGATCATTTCTTTGTCAGTGGGCAAACGTACAACATCAGCAGGGGATCAAATACTTTTTTCCCTCACTGTACATCCCTAGACTATTTCAGCTGCTATTTCCCAGGTACTCATAGGATTCTGTCTTGTACTTCAAGGAATTCCACCTGATGCCAAATGATACATAGCGGTGCTGGTTTTAAGGAATCCCAAAGACACTCAAGTAGAATAATTAGCTAATTACCATCTAATTTTCCATTCTATTGATGTCACTTCACATAATAAAGCCTAATAAAGCGTAACCAATATGGACGTTGCTACAGTAACCACCCTACAGCCACAGTAACCCCTTACAGCTACAGTAACCCCCTGCAGCAACAATAACTCCCCTACAGCTACAGTACCCCCACAGGTACAGTAACCCACAGCTCCATGGCCTGACCTCCATCTACAGCTCCATGGCCTGAGCCCCCAATACAGCTCCATGGCCTGAGCGCCCCCACACAGCTCCGTGGCCTGACCAAGAGCTCCGTGGCCTGACCCCCACAGCTCCATGGCCTGACCCCCCATACAGCTCCATGGCCTGACCCCCATACAGCTCCATGGCCTGACCCCCATACAGTTCCATGGCCTGACCCCCCTCATACAGCTTCATGGCCTGACCCCCCCTACAGCTCCATGGCCAGAGTGCATCATAGACTCATGTTGATGATAAGTGCTGATGGACTATGTCAGACCAGGCCCTGCAACAGTCACTGCTGCTGGCAATCTGCAATCAACTTCAGACAGCGGTGGGCCAGTACCACGGTGCCCATTTTTATCATTTGATTTGTTGAAAAATTATCGGACAGTTGGTGCAGCAATCATAGCAGTCATCAATTCCCTCACCCATCTCTCTCTTTCTGTTGGGTTCTCCTTCTCTTTCTTTCTCTCTCTCCTTCTTCCCTCCTCTCTCTCTCAACTGCATCAATGTCTAACTCTCTTTACCTCTTCACCCCTCTTCATACCTCCTCCCTCTTTCCCTGTGCATGGCTACAGCTTCTCATCAAATATTCATGTGCCAAACTAGTCCATTAATGTAATATCCATGTCCTAATGGGATAGAGTGGGATACATGATAACTATGTAATACACTATGTCCTAATGGGATAGAGTGGAGACATGATAACTATGTAATACACTATGTCCTAATGGGATAGAGGGGAGACATGATATCTCTGTAATACACTATGTCCTAATGGGATAGAGTGGAGACATGATAACTATGTAATACACTATGTCCTAATGGGATAGAGTGGGATACATGATATCTCTGTAATACACTATGTCCTAATGGGATAGAGTGAAGACATGATATCTCTGTAATACACTATGTTCTAATGGGATAGAGTGGAGACATGATATCTCTGTAATACACTATGTCCTAATGGGATAAAGTGGGATACATGATATCTCTGTAATACACTATGTCCTAATGGGATAGAGTGGAGACATGATAACTATGTAATACACTATGCCTGTGCTGCACTGTTCTATAACATGACATCAGATGTCGAGGATCGAGTGGCTCTCACCCAAAACACAGCCTCTGTAGTCACTGACACAAGCAACAATGATTACTATCTTGGTCCCACTTAATTACACATCTGTAATTAGGTGTCACTACAGACCCTGGTTCAATACTGGGCTGTATCACAACTGGCTGTGATTGGGAGTCCCATAGGGTGGTGTACAATTGGCCCAGCGTTGTCTGGGTTAGGGGAGGGTTTGGCCAGGGTAGGTTGTTCTTAACTGACTTTCCTAGTTAAATAAAGGTTAAAGGTGTTGAGAGAGAGAGAGAGAGAGAGAGAGAGAGACAGACAGACAGACAGAGAGAGAGAGAGAGAGAGAGAGAGAGAGAGAGAGAGAGAGAGAGAGAGAGAGAGAGAGAGAGAGAGAGAGGCTGGCACGCTGTAGTGCAGGTTTTCATCAGGATAGATGAGCTGTGTAAACAGGACTTCCAGTGACAAGACTGAATAGATTATAATACACGAGGCAACAAAGAAACACTGTAGCTGTTCCTCTTCAGCAGCAGAATTCCTATTTCAGACCACACTATTATACTATCTCGTGCTACGTCAATAAGCCACAGGCCTAGCTCTGTTTCCGAAAACACGCTCGATTCTCATGCAAATATTCCTGTCAAGCACAGGCAACCAAGGCAGTGCTTGTCCCTGTGTTTTCTGATTACTCTGAGGAGGTGTGGCCTTTGTTGACCACCGTAGCGTGGAACGAGGAACATTAGGTAGAATGTCAAACACAGCAGCGGATTCAGTCATCACACCCCACAGAGCATTCTTAATAAAAAAAAACAGGACCGAAATAGGAGCCAAATTATTCTCAAGGAGATATAGGTCAATGTTGAAGTTTCTCCTTTCTCAGGTGTGAGGGGAATGGAGGGTACGGGGGAATGTTTCCTGGAAACAGCACAGTGTATTGCTCATGTCACTGCATACACTGACACACATACAGTATATTCACTACAAAAACACACAAACACACACACACACACACACACAGAAACACATACACAAACACACTTAAACACACACACACTTGCTTGAGTTCTGGAGTCTTGGGCCTAGCCGGCCTGCCCTGGCTGTCACATAATACATGATTGACTGTCAAAGGTTTCCTACAGAAGTAGAACTGGCAATAGGTTGACAACATTGGATTTTTTTTTTAAAAATAAACCTGATTACAGCATAGTACCTTGCAATCATAATCACATCAGTTCCAGAACATGCCCTGTGCTGGTTAAAATGTGCACGCTCCAAGATGGTTTACACTTGTGGGGCTGGCACAATTACCGTATAACCATGTAACCAACGGTTATGGATGTAGACCGTCATGAAAATAAAATAACAGTCATAACAGACCCCCCCAAAAAAAATATACCGAATAAATGCTATGCTCATGCAATGTAATGTATTTTTTTTCATGTGTACTGAGTTGAATCAACAAATAACAGCACAAATTTGAGCAGATATTTTACTTCCTGCTGATTGGCTGACAGCCGTGGTTAACCAGACCATATACCACAGGTACGACAAAACACTTATTGTTACTGCTCTAATTACATTGGTAAACAGTTTATAATAGCAATAAGGCACCGAGGGGGGTTGTGGTACATGGCTTTGCGTCACTTTGCGTAGTGCTTAAGAACAGCCCTTAGCCATGTTATATTGGCCATATACCACACCCCCACTGTGCCTTATTGCTATTATAAACTGGTTACCAATGGAATGGCTGGTGTGTATCTGTGATATTTGATGTGAGCAGGATGTACCTACTATGGACGTCACAGGAGGCTGCTGAGGGGAAGACGGCTCATCATAATGTCTGGAATGGAGTAAATGGAATGGTATCAAACACATGGAAAACATGTGTTTGATGTATTTGATACCATTCCATTGATTCCATTCCAGACATTACTATGAGCACGTCCTCCCCAATTAAGGTGCCACTGGCCGCCTGTGATGGACGTACAGTGCATTTTAAAATACTCTGCCAATTGATTCACAGTGGAAGGATTCTGTTCTCAGTCATCATTATGACAATTGCCTGCTCTTTAAAACGTCCCTTATCCCAAAGCCTCTCGGTATTACAGCTTCCGTCAGCAATCCCTCTGCAGCCAGAGAGCAATTTCCATTTATCTACAAGGCTGAAGCCACTCGCCACTAGCTGTGTTCACGGACAATAACACCAAATCAAAAAGGGATTTGACTATGTAAGAATAACCCTTCTCCCTCCATCCGTCCGTCCGTCTGTCTGACGACAACGTTTTCAGCCCAGCACAAACACAGACGAACAAAACAGGCCACGGCAATCTTCTTCTGAGTGTACTAGTCAGTCTATTATTGTGTATGAGCACGGCTGTCTGAGTGTGGGCCTACATTCACTAGTATTGTATTCCTTCTGTCTCAGCATGGGAAACAGATAGCGTACCCCTCACAACACACACACACATCTACATTTAACCCCAGCTCATAATAGCCATGTTGTGGGAGGAAGGTAGCCTAGCGGTTAGAGCATTGGGCCAGTAACCGAAAGGTTGCTAGTTTGTATCCCAGAGCCGACTGGGTGATAAATATGTTGATGTGCTTTTGAGCTAGGCACTTAACCCTAATTGCTCCAGGGTTGCTATTGTTAATGGCTGACCCCTGGCCCTGACCTGACTCTCCAAGGGGGAGTAGGGATATGCAGAAAACACTGGACAAATATAAGACCCGCCAAATTATTATTGTAGGGACTGACGTTTGTAGCCTAGCCATTAGCATGCTACATTAGCTTCCACACATTACTGTCCATACATTAGTGTCATTGCATTAGGCTAGCCATTAGCCTGGTCTCAGATTTGTATGGCAATGATAGTTAGTATATAATATTTATACTACAGGATTATAAACTTGTCACACAGGTGATGGCTGTGTGGAGAGACCAGATGGAAGCTAGCTAGCCTGTGAAGGTACTGGCTGTTGTGTGGAGAGACCAGATGGAAGCTAGCTAGCCTGTGAAGGTACTGGCTGTTGTGTGGAGAGACCAGATGGAAGCTAGCTAGCCTGTGAAGGTACTGGCTGTTGTGTGGAGAGACCAAATGGAAGCTAGCTAGCCTGTGAAGGTACTGGCTGTTGTGTGGAGAGACCAAATGGAAGCTAGCTAGCCTGTGAAGGTACTGGCTGTTGTGTGGAGAGACCAGATGGAAGCTAGCTAGCCTGTGAAGGTACTGGCTGTTGTGTGGAGAGACCAAATGGAAGCTAGCTAGCCTGTGAAGGTACTGGCTGTTGTGTGGAGAGACCAGATGGAAGCTAGCTAGCCTGTGAAGGTACTGGCTGTTGTGTGGAGAGACCAAATGGAAGCTAGCTAGCCTGTGAAGGTACTGGCTGTTGTGTGGAGAGACCAAATGGAAGCTAAATAGCCTGTGAAGTCACCAATAGCAACAGTTTCAAAGGAAACAAAACAGCCTATTTCTATTAGAGCACTATTATAATAACGCTTAGCTGACCACTTAATTATCATGTAAACACAAACTGGGGATGTGACTTAGTGTAGTGAAATCCACTACATCCGACAGACAGAGAGAGACAGTCTAACATAATATTTGCATGTTGCAGGGCCACATCATTATGCCTCATTGTGTGTTTGAGGACACTGTGTATCAAAAATCAAATCAAATTGTATTGGTCACATACACGTGTTTAGCAGATGTTATTGCGGATGTAGCGAAATGCTTGTGTTCCTAGCTCTGACAGTGCAGTAACATCTAACAAGTAATATCTAACAATTTCACAACATATACCCAGTACACCCAAGTCTAAATCAAATTATGGGGTGGCAGATAGCCTAGTGGTTAGAGTGTTGGGCCAGTAACTGAAAGGTTGTTGGATCAAATTCCCAAGCTGACAAGGTAAAAATCTGCTGTTCTGCCACTGAAGAACGCAGTTAACCCACTGTTCCCTGTAGGCTGTCATTGTAAATAAGAATTTGTTCTTAACTGACTTGCCTAGTTAAATAAAAATATATGGATGAGCAATGTCAGAGTGGTGTAGAATACAGTATATGAGATGAGTAATGCAAGATATTTAAACATTATTAGTGACTAGTGGCCAGTGATTTCAAGTCTATGTATATAAGCAGCAGCCTCTCTGTGTTAGTGATGGCTATTTAACAGTCTGATGGCCTTGAGATAGAAGCTGTTTTTCAGTCTCTCGGTCCCAGCTTTGATGCACCTGTACTGACCTCGCCTTCTGGATGATAGTGGGCTGCACAGATATGAGAGAGTTTTATGCTGGAATATCATCAGAGGATTTAAGGATGGTAATCCTAGCCCAGTGGTTGAGATACACCATGAGGATAGTACAGTTGGCTAAATACTCACTGATGTTTTGGCTCCTAAAGTAGTACTGATGTTTTGGCTGCTAAAGTAGTACTGATGTCTTGGCTCCTAAAGTAGTACTGATGTTTTGGCTCCTAAAGTAGTACTGACGTTTTGACTTCTAAAGTAGTACTGATGTTTCGGCTCCTAAAGTAGTACTGGTGTTTTGGCTCCTAAAGTAGTACTGGTGTTTTGGCTCCTAAAGTAGTACTGATATTTTGGCTCCTAAAGTAGTACTGATGTTTTGGCTCCTAAAGTACTACTGACGTTTTGGCTCCTAAAGAAGTAGTACTGACGTGTTGGCTCCTAAAGTAGTACTGATGTTTTGGCTCCTAAAGTAGTCCTGATGTTTTGGCTCCTAAACTACAACTGACGTTTTGGCTCCTAAAGAAGTTGTACTGACGTGTTGGCTCCTAAAGTAGTATTGATGTTTTGGCTCCTAAAGTACTACTGACGTTTTGGCTCCTAAAGAAGTAGTACTGACGTGTTGGCTCCTAACGTAGTACTGATGTTTTGGCTCCTAAAGTACTACTGACGTTTTGGCTCCTAAAGAAGTAGTACTGACGTGTTGGCTCCTAAAGTAGTACTGATGTTTTGGCTCCTAAAGTAGAACTGACGTTTTGGCTCCTAAAGAAGTAGTACTGATGTTTTGGGTCCTAAAGTAGTACTGATGTTTTGGCTCCTAACGTAGTACTGATGTTTTGGCTCATAAAGATATAGTACTGATCATTTGGCTCCTAAAGTAGTACTGATGTTTTGGCTCCCAAAGAAGTAGTACTGATAATTTGGCTCCTAAAGTAGTACTGATGTTTTGTCTCCTAAACTACAACTGACGTTTTGGCTCCTAAAGAAGTTGTACTGACGTGTTGGCTCCTAAAGTAGTATTGATGTTTTGGCTCCTAAAGTACTACTGACGTTTTGGCTCCTAAAGAAGTAGTACTGACGTGTTGGCTCCTAACGTAGTACTGATGTTTTGGCTCCTAAAGTACTACTGACGTTTTGGCTCCTAAAGAAGTAGTACTGACGTGTTGGCTCCTAAAGTAGTACTGATGTTTTGGCTCCTAAAGTAGTACTGATGTTTTGGCTCCTAAAGTAGACATGACGTTTTGGCTCCTAAAGAAGTAGTACTGATGTTTTGGGTCCTAAAGTAGTACTGATGTTTTGGCTCCTAACGTAGTACTGATGTTTTGGCTCATAAAGATATAGTACTGATCATTTGGCTCCTAAAGTAGTACTGATGTTTTGGCTCCCAAAGAAGTAGTACTGATAATTTGGCTCCTAAAGTAGTACTGATGTTTTGTCTCCTAAAGAAGTACTGACGTTTTGGCTCCTAAAGAAGTAGTACTGATGTTTTGGCTCCTAAAGTAGTACTGACATTTTGGCTCCTAAAGAAGTAGTACTGAGGTTTTGGCTCCTAAAGTAGTACTGTAGTTTTGGCTCCTAAAGAAGTAATACTGATGTTTTGGCTCCTAAAGATATAGTACTGATCTTTTGGCTCCTAAAGTGGTACTGATGTCTTGGCTCCTAAAGTAGTACTGATGTCTTGGCTGCTAAAGTAGTACTGATGTTTTGGCTCCTAAAGTAGTACTGAGGTTTTGGCTCCTAAAGTAGTATTGATATTTTGGCTCCTAAAGTAGTACTGATGTTTTGGCTGGCTCGCTCATGCAGTAGCTACTGTACATCTGCAATGTGTTATTCTTTACAACCAGAGGATATGGGGTATCCATACATGAACACTGAAGCAATGTTTTGGCTGGTTCAATGATGCATTGAACTGGGACTGTGCAGTACATACACTAGGTTCTATATCTAGATTATAACTGAAGTTTATTGGCCCTCACTACGACTACTAGAAGCAACAGGGATCTCTTACATATTCTAACTGTAACTAACTTGATTTAGCCACCAGCTCCGAAAAACAGTTTCCAAATTGAATTACACACTGTAAAATAAACAAGTGTTAGTTAGAGAGGAAGAGGGCTGAAAAAAAGCCTTTTAGCTCGTAGTAGACGTCAATAGGAAGTGCAGCGATGGATTTTGTCATGTTGTTTTTGTCTCATTTCAACTAAAGAACACACTCCAGTGGAATAAATGGCCAGTGATTCAGCGGGACTGTGTGTATTCTCAGCATGAAGCCATTATGGAATGCAATTATCACTTTAGCTAAGACTTTTTTATCAGAATGAGAGGGAAGGGGGGATATCTAGTCAGCTGTACAACTGAATGCCTTCAACTGAAATGTGTCTGATCTAAATGCTTGCTGCTGAGAATTTCAAACAGTCTTTTGTCAAATCAGTTCATTAACTCGTCTTGCATATAAAACATATCATACATTCTGCCCAGGGTTCAAAAGTTCAACCACTCTTACATACACGTGCTGTATAGGCTACATCACAGACATTATTTCTTTACGACTGCGAGAGTCATTTTTTTCTCCGTTATGGCCCCATGAAGTGGTGATACCAGGCTGCAAGCAAGCAAGCATTTAGTAAAATAAAGGTTAAATACGAAATTTAAAAATATTACCTGCAGTACTTCCTTTGGCAGCCCTTCCCCCAAATTCATTCCTCAAGCAATAACTCTTGAGGAAACATTAGAAGCTGTCTTAATAGAAAGTGGATCATACTGCGGCCAGATGAGACAGCACTCCAGGTTTCTCTGTAACACTGGAACTCATTAGAAACCAGTATATTTTAAGCAGGCAGATACAGTAAGCCAGGAACTGTGATAAGGAAGCTGTTTTACATTATAGTACTCAGCAGGACAGACAAGTAGCTTACTGCCACCCCATATGGGGAGAGAAATTAACTGTCAACTTTTTACTATTAAAAGAACATCCCTGAGAGGGTGACAGAAAGACAGAGAGAGAGACAGGGAGAGACAGAGAGAGAGACAGGGAGAGACAGAGAGAGAGACAGAGAGAGAGAGAGACAGGGAGAGACAGAGAGAGAGAGAGACAGGGAGAGACACAGAGAGAGAGAGAGAGAGAGAGAGAGAGAGAGAGAGAGAGAGAGAGACAGAGAGAGAGAAACACAACCAGAACCCACAGAGCCCAAGGACAGCAACACATTTAGACCCAACCAAATTACGAGAAAGCAAATAGATATTTGACACACTGGAAAGATTCAACCAAAAAAACTGAGCAAACTAGAATGCTATTTGGCCATAAATAGAGAGTACCCAGTAGCAGAATACCTGACCACAGTAACTGACCCCAAATTAAGAAAATCCTTGACTACGTCCAGACTCTGCGAGCAAAGCCCTGCTATTGAGAGAGGCCGCCATAGGCAGACCTGGCTCTCCAGAGACGACAGGCTATGTGCACACTGCCCACAAAATGAGGTGGAAACTGAGCTGCACTTCCTAACATCCTGTCAAATGTATGACCATATTAGAGACACATATTTCCCTCAGATTACACAGATCCACAAAGAATTAGAAAACAAATCAAACATTGATGAACTCCCATATCTGTTAGGCGGAATACCACAGTGTGCAATCACAGCAGCAAGATTTGTGTCCTGTTGCCACAAGAAAAGGGCAACCAGTGAAGCACAAACAACATTGTAAATACCACCAATATTTAACTGTTTATTTATCTTTCTCTACCATTTGTCCTACAACTATTTGCACATTGCTAAAACACTGTGCATAGCTGATTATATAACATCTGAAATGTCTTTATGTTATTGAAACCTGTTTACTGTTCATTTCTAATAGTTGAATGTCGATATTGTTTTGTCTTCTCACTTTTGTTTCTTTATTTCACTGTTTATTGTTTATTTCACTTGCTTTGGCAATATAAACACATTTCCCATGCAAATAAAGCCTCTTTGAATTGAGAGAGAGAGATAAGGGGATAGAGAGAGACAGAGGCAGAGAGAGAGAGGCAGAGAGAGAGAGAAAGAGAGAGAGGCAGAGAGAGGCAGAGAGAGAGAGAGAGAGAGAGAGAGAGAGAGAGAGACAGGCAGAGAGAGAGAGGCAGAGAGAGAGGCAGAGAGAGAGAGAAAGAGAGAGAGGCAGAGAGAGAGAGAGAGAGAGAGAGAGAGAGCGAGAGACAGGCAGAGAGAGAGAGGCAGAGAGAGAGGCAGAGAGAGAGAGAGAGAGAGAGAGAGAGAGAGAGACAGAGAGACAGAGAGAGAGAGACAGAGAGAGACAGAGAGAGAGAGACAGAGACAGAGGCAGAGACAGAGGCAGAAGCAGAGGCAGAGACAGAGAGAGGCAGAGAGAGATGGAGAGAGAGAGAGAGAGAGAGAGAGAGAGGCAGAGAGAGAGGGAGGCAGAGAGAGAGGGAGGCAGAGAGAAGTAAGCATCACCTCTTTGCTGAGTGTTGTGAGAGATGCTAGCTGTCAAAACTTTATCAACAAAAATGCCAAAGTTACCTCCCTCATATTACATTCATGCCCAAAAAATAATAATAGGTGTTATGAAAATAAATATTGTTTCTTAGGCTGAAGGTTCATTATTCAAATCATTTTGGCTTTGGGAGTTCTTCATAATGCAGTAGTCTTTGAATTAAAATGTATGATGTTTCTCTCATTAAAACAAGAGAACAATGTTTACTTCTGTAACACTTGTCTGTGTGCAACGTATATAGGTTACATTTTTTTTTTTTGAAAAAGCACAGTTTGAAAGACATCGCAAATAGAAATTAAACCGGATGGACATTATAAATATATGGGAGAGGTTTGAGGGTAGAGGAAGGACAAGAGTAAAAACAAACAAAATAAAACTATTGTAAAATAGACTGTGACCATAAAATGTTTATAGTATGTATATGCTGGAAATACAGGCCTCAGTGTTGTTGTTCACTAGTTTGCTCCAATTGGGGGAGGGGTGGTAGGGTTAGAGGGTAATAAAGGATGTTTTATAGATATGTATATATATAGCAAAGTTGTTGCAAAATGGCTATATATACACTGCTCAAAAAAATAAAGGGAACACTTAAACAACACAATGTAACTCCAAGTCAATCACACTTCTGTGAAATCAAACTGTCCACTTAGGAAGCAACACTGATTGACAATAAATTTCACATGCTGTTGTGCAAATGGAATAGACAACAGGTGGAAATTATAGGCAATTAGCAAGACACCCCCAATAAAGGAGTGGTTCTGAAGGTGGTGACCACAGACTACTTCTCAGTTCCTATGCTTCCTGGCTGATGTTTTGGTCACTTTTGAATGCTGGCGGTGCTTTCACTCTAGTGGTAGCATGAGACGGAGTCTACAACCCACACAAGTGGCTCAGGTAGTGCAGCTCATCCAGGATGGCACATCAATGCGAGCTGTGGCAAGAAGGTTTGCTGTGTTTGTCAGCGTAGTGTCCAGAGCATGGAGGCGCTACCAGGAGACAGGCCAGTACATCAGGAGACGTGGAGGAGGCCGTGGGAGGGCAACAACCCAGCAGCAGGACCACTACCTCCGCCTTTGTGCAAGGAGGAGCACTGCCAGAGCCCTGCAAAATGACCTCCAGCAGGCCACAAATGTGCATGTGTCTGCTCAAACGGTCAGAAACAGACTCCATGAGGGTGGTATGAGGGCCCAACGTCCACAGGTGGGGTTGTGCTTACAGCCCAACACCGTGCAGGGCGTTTGGCATTTGCCAGAGAACACCAAGATTGGCAAATTCGCCACTGGCGCCCTGTGCTCTTCACAGATGAAAGCAGGTTCACACTGAGCACGTGACAGGCGTGACAGAGTCTGGAGACGCCGTGGAGAATGTTCTGCTGCCTGCAACATCCTCCAGCATGACCGGTTTGGCGGTGGGTCAGTCATGGTGTGGGGTGGCATTTCTTTGGGGGGCCGCACAGCCCTCCATGTGCTCGCCAGAGGTAGCCTGACTGCCATTAGGTACCGAGATGAGATCCTCAGACCCCTTGTGAGACCATATGCTGGTGCGGTTGGCCCTGGGTTCCTCCTAATGCAAGACAATGCTAGACCTCATGTGGCTGGAGTGTGTCAGCAGTTCCTGCAAGAGGAAGGCATTGATGCTAAGGACTGGCCTGCCGGTTCCCCAGACCTGGATCCAATTGAGCACATCTGGGACATCATGTCTCGCTCCATCCACCAACGCCACGTTGCACCACAGACTGTCCAGGAGTTGGCGGATGCTTTAGTCCAGGTCTGGGAGGAGATCCCTCAGGAGACCATCCGCCACCTCATCAGGAGCATGCCCAGGCGTTGTAGGGAGGTCATTCAGGCACGTGGAGGCCACACACACTACTGAGCCTCATTTTGACTTGTTTTAAGGACATTACATCAAAGTTGGATCAGGCTGTAGTGTGGTTTTCCACTTTAATTTTGTTTGTGACTCCAAATCCAGACCTCCATGGGTTGATAAATTTGATTTCCATTGATCATTTTTGTGTGATTTTGTTGTCAGCACATTCAACTATGTAAAGAAAAAAGTATTTAATAAGATTATTTAATTCATTCAGATCTATGATGTGTTATTTTAGTGTTCCCTTTATTTTTTTGAGCAGTGTATATATGTGTGTGTATGTACATGTATTTATATGTATATATTTGCAAAAAAAGATATGGGTGATTGGTAGTGATGCAGACAATTACATTGATGGAAGTTACAATCTAACTGCAACGTTAAAGATGATCTACCCCCTCTAAATTTGTTTTTAAATACATAGAAATAAATCTATATTATTTGACACACTGGATCTACAGCATTAAGAGACAGTGGTAAAGGAGCTATGATAGACACCTCCAGCATTAAGAGACAGTGGTAAAGGAGCTATGATAGACACCTCCAGCATTAAGAGACAGTGGTAAAGGAGCTATGATAGACACCTCCAGCATTAAGAGACAGTGGTAAAGGAGCTATGATAGACACCTCCAGCATTAAGAGACAGTGGTAAAGGAGCTATGATAGACACCTCCAGCATTAAGAGACAGTGGTAAAGGAGCTATGATAGACACCTCCAGCATTAAGAGACAGTGGTAAAGGAGCTATGATAGACACCTCCAGCATTAAGAGACAGTGGTAAAGGAGCTATGATAGACACCTCCAGCATTAAGAGACAGTGGTAAAGGAGCTATGATAGACACCTCCAGCATTAAGAGACAGTGGTAAAGGAGCTATGATAGACACCTCCAGCATTAAGAGACAGTGGTAAAGGAGCTATGATAGACACCTCCAGCATTAAGAGACAGTGGTAAAGGAGCTATGATAGACACCTCCAGCATTAAGAGACAGTGGTAAAGGAGCTATGATAGACACCTCCAGCATTAAGAGACCGTGGTAAAGGAGCTATGATAGACACCTCCAGCATTAAGAGACAGTGGTAAAGGAGCTATGATAGACACCTCCAGCATTAAGAGACCGTGGTAAAGGAGCTATGATAGACACCTCCAGCATTAAGAGACAGTGGTAAAGGAGCTATGATAGACACCTCCAGCATTAAGAGACCGTGGTAAAGGAGCTATGATAGACACCTCCAGCATTAAGAGACAGTGGTAAAGGAGCTATGATAGACACCTCCAGCATCTGAATCTCAAGTGTCTGTAGAACACAATAACCCCATGGAGAATCCTAAAAGCCACAGCTGTGGTAAACGGTATATCATGAAATCTGTCATTCTAAACTGTAACAGGGAAATGCTTCAAATCCCCTCAAGCTTGTATTTAGCCTTTGAGAAATGAATTTTTTTGAATAACATTGCTGTATATACAGTATGCTATGTTATATTTTGGAATTGTTTGTTATATCAGTCAAAATGTTTGATGTACAGTACCAGTCAAATTTGGACACACCTACTCATTCCTGTGCAAGCTCTGTACTGGTGGTGCCCCAATCCCGCAGCTGAATCAACTTTAGGTCCTGGCGCTTGGTGGACTTTCTTGGGCACCTTGAAGCCTTGTTCACAACAATTGAACCGCAATTCGAACTCAATCAGCATGACAGAGTGATCTCCAGCCGTGTCCTTGTCAACACTCACACCTGTGTTAACGAGAGAATCACTGACATGATGTCAGTTGGTCCTTTTGTGGCAGGGCTGAAATGCAGTGGAAATGTTTTTGGGGGATTCAGTTCATTTGCATGGCAAAGAGGGCCTTTGCAATTAATTGCAATTCATCTGATCACTCTTCATGACATTCTGGAGTATATGCAAATTGCCATCATACAAACTGAGGCAGCAGACTTTGTGAAAATAAATATTTGTGTCATTCTCAAAACTTTTGGCCACGACTGTATATCCACAGTAAAACGAGTCCTATATCGACATAACCTGAAAGGCCGCTCAGCAAGGAAGAAGACACTGCTCCAAAACCGCCATAAAAAAGACAGACTACGGTTTGCAACTTCACATGGGGACAAAGATCATTCTTTTTGGAGAAATGTCCTCTGGTCTGATGAAACAAAATAGAACTGTTTGGCCATAATGACCATCGTTATGTTTGGAGGAAAAAGGGGGAGGCTTGCAAGCCGAATAACACCATCCCAACCGTGAAGCACGGGGGTGGCAGCATCAGGTTGTGGGGGTGTTTTGCTGCAGGAGGGGCTGGTGCACTTCACAAAATAGATGGCATCATGAAGAGGGAAATGATGTGGATATACTGAAGCAACATCTCAAGACATCAGTCAGGAAGTTAAAGCTTGGTCGCAAATGGGTCTTCCAAATGGACAATGACCCCAAGCAAAGTTGTGGCAAAATGGCTTAAGGACAACCAAGTCAAGGTATTGGAGTGGCCATCACAAAGCCCTGACCTCAATCCTATAGCAAATCTGTGGGCAGAACTGAAAAAGCGTGTGCGAGCAAGGAGGCCTACAAACCTGACTCAGTTACACAAGCTCTGTCAGGAGGAATGGGCCAAAATTCCCCCAACTTATTGTGGGAAGCTTGTGGAAGGCTACCCAAAACGTTTGACCCAAGTTAAACAATTTAAAGGCAATGCTACCAAATACTAATTGAGTATATGTAAACTTCTGACCCACTGGGAATGTGATGAAAGAAATGAAAGCTGAAATAAATCATTCTCTCTACTATTATTCTGACATTTCACATTCTTAAAATAAAGTGGTGATCCTAACTGACCTAAGACAGGGAATTTTTACTAGGATTAAATGTCAGCAATTGTGAAAAACTGAGTTTAAATGTATTTGGCTAACGTGTATGTAAACTTCCGACTTCAACTGTATATAGTGTATATAGTGTATATAGTATATAGTATTTATGGTTTATATTGTGTATATGGTGTATACAGTATATAGTGTACATAGTATATAGTGTATATAGTGTATATAGTGTATACAGTATATATAGTGTATATTGTGTATATAGTATATAGTGTATATAGTGTAATAGTGTATATAGTATATATAGTGTATATAGTATATATAGTGTATATAGTGTATATTGTGTATATAGTGTATATATTCTATAGTGTATATAGTTATATAGTATATCTAGTGTATATATTATATATAGTGTATATAGTGTATATAGTGTATATAGTATATATAGTTTATATAGTATTTATAGTAATTACAGTATATATAGTGTATATAGTAGGCCTTTTGTGATTTGGTCTTTTTAAACGTGGTGCCAGAGCGTCAGGGTATTAGGGTCTGCAGGGATTGATTTGGGAGATTAAATTGCCATGTTAGAGAGTCCTCTCCTCCCTCCGTCCACGCTGAACTGTGACTTCTCCCCTCCTCCCTCAGTTCCTCCCTCTCTCCCTCACTGCCCTCCCTGTGTGTGGATTAGTGAACTCTGCAGTTTACAGAGCAGTTCATCACAAACACACAGAAAACACAAAGCTGTTGTTGGGAGTGCCGGGACAGACGGCTTGATGTTACATGTATTAGTGAGAGGATTTAAGAGAGCGAGAGAGAGTGAGAGAGGGAGACGGAAAGAGAAAGGGCAAAGACAGAAAGACAGAGTACACATAGAAAGAGAGGGAGTGAAAGAAGGAGACAGAATGAGAGAGAAGGAAAGAGACCTCCCTGGCATTATCAAGAGAGAATGGCAGAGAGGAGGAGGAGAGCAGAGGAGAAGAACTTGTACTGATGCACACAATGCCCCATTGTGAGCACCGGCCCTTCTGTGTGACACATTATTTCATCAATTGGGCCTTAGACATCCCCAACTTCTAATAGCAACATTTGTCCCTGTTCGGAGTAAAAAGCTCCTTTGATAATTAAAAGCAGCGGGGATCAATGATGTGAAATGTTCAAGCACAGTCTGAAGGCAGAGATTTATTTATAATGGTAGCACATTTTTCACAGTCAATAATGTTGGCTGTGTTGTTTCTCATATCCTGTGAGACACCATTCATCAGGACCAATAAGAACCAGCCATTTGTCTTCAGCTCTTTTGTGTCTGATAGGAGCTGCTGAAAACAGAAAAACCAATTGGCCCGAACGAACGAAGCCATGCCAATGCCTGGCCTTGCATACCTGTGAATTAACGCGCTGGGTTTCAACAACATCTATCACTGAGTAAACAGTAGCTAGGCTATATACACTACAACACTCCCTCTGAAAGTGTACTTGAAACTATGTAAGAGGGAAGCTCAGTTGACAATAGTTAAGAACGACCGACTGCCCTTTCCAGAAACTCACCACTACCTACAGTAGTACAGTAGCTACAGTCAGTCAGTGACGGTGACTTAGCTAGAAAAACATCTCCGTTAGAAATCTTTCTAGATCACCAACTTCACATTTACAAAAAATGGGAAACTAAAAGTTTACGTCTATATCAATATAGAACACTGCAACCGCATGCATGTCTCTTTCCAGAATCTCACCAGCAGGAAAAAGTAGCTAAGGTTTGAGAGAGTCGCCTCGTGAGTTAGTCTAGCTGTTGCAAATCTTGTGACGGCCTGTATCCAGGCCAGCCTGTCGCGGTTTACAGTGACAACACACAGTGAGAGGAGATTCTCTCCCACAATATAACCATTGTTCTCCGACCCCCTACTGGCCTGGTGTGTCTATGGTGCGCTCTGCGTTCAACCACAACAGAGAACATACACACTATTACAAAGTATACAGTACCAATACACAGTTAAGTGGTCAGTGAGAATAAACCGCTCCCCTTCAGTGGGATTGTGTAGAACGTCCGAGACAGACAAAGAAGAGCGGTTAGGGGAGTTAATAAGAGGAGAATGGGGAGGGGGAAACAACTCAGTTAGGGAAACAACTCAGTTAGGGGGAAACAACTCAGTTAGGGGGAAACAACTCAGTTAGGAGGAAACAACTCAGTTAGGGGGAAACAACTCAGTTAGGAGGAAACAACTCAGTTAGGGGGAAACAACTCAGTTAGGGGGAAACAACTCAGTTAGGAGGAAACAACTCAGTTAGGGGGAAACAACTCAGTTAGGGGGAAACAACTCAGTTAGGGGGAAACAACTCAGTTAGGAGGAAACAACTCAGTTAGGAGGAAACAACTCAGTTAGGGGGAAACAACTCAGTTAGGGGGAAACAACTCAGTTAGGAGGAAACAACTCAGTTAGGGGGAAACAACTCAGTTAGGGGGAAACAACTCAGTTAGGAGGAAACAACTCAGTTAGGGGGAAACAACTCAGTTAGGGGGAAACAACTCAGTTAGGAGGAAACAACTCAGTTAGGGGGAAACAACTCAGTTAGGAGGAAACAACTCAGTTAGGGGGAAACAACTCAGTTAGGGGGAAACAACTCAGTTAGGGGGAAACAACTCAGTTAGGAGGAAACAACTCAGTTAGGAGGAAACAACTCAGTTAGGAGGAAACAACTCAGTTAGGAAACAACTCAGTTAGGAAACAACTCAGTTAGGGGAAACAACTCAGTTAGGAAACAACTCAGTTAGGAGGAAACAACTCAGTTAGGGGGAAACAACTCAGTTAGGGGGAAACAACTCAGTTAGGGGGAAACAACTCAGTTAGGAGGAAACAACTCAGTTAGGAGGAAACAACTCAGTTAGGGGGAAACTAACATGGTGCAGATGTGTCTTCCTACTGATCACGATGTAGCTACTCACCTTAAACAGTGAAAATAATTCAAAAGGGCCAGAACAAGATTAACGCTCAGATTAAATCAAGATGCTCTCACTTTCCATTTCTCTCAATAGCACTCTTTTGAAAAAAATATTAACAATTCTCTCTCCCTCTGTTATATCTGGTGTCATTCTCCTTTCTTATTTAGTGTCCTGTGTGAATTTAAGTATGCTCCCTCTAATTCACTCTCTCTCCCCGAGGACCTGAGTCCTAGGACCATGCCTCAGGACTATCTGGCCTGATGACTCCTGGCTGTCCCCAGTCCACCTGGTGTGCTGCTGCTCCAGTTTCAACTGTTTGGCCTGGGGCTATGAAACCCTGACCTGTTCAACAGACGTGCTACCTTGTCCCGGACATGCTGTTTTAATCTCTCTCTGTCTCTCTCTCGTACTCTCTAACACACTCTCTCATCCCTATCTCCCTCCCTCACTCCCTCATGGCACATTTAAGGTGTGTGAACATTTACAGGATTTTTGGCAGCCTCACTCACAGCGAAGAAGACTGTAAAATGGCTAGATGGTGCTTCCTACAGTGAGGGAAAAAAGTATTTGATCCCCTGCTGATTTTGAAGGTTTGCCCACTGACAAAGAAATTATCAGTCTATAATTTTAATGGTAGGTTTATTTGAACAGTGAGAGACACAATAACAACAAAAAAATCCAGAAAAACACATGTGAAAAATGTTATAAATTGATTTGCATTTTAATGAGGGAAATAAGTATTTGACCCCCTCTCAATCAGAAAGATTTCTGGCTCCCAGGTGTCTTTTATACAGGTAACGAGCTGAGATTAGGAGCACACTCTTAAAGGGAGTGTTCCTAATCTCAGTTTGTTACCTGTATAAAAGACACCTGTCCACAGAAGCAATCAATCAATCAGATTCCAAACTCTCCACCATGGCCAAGACCAAAGAGCTCTCCAAGGATGTCAGGGACAAGATTGTAGACCTACACAAGGCTGGAATGGGCTACAAGACTATCGCCAAGCAGCTTGGTGAGAAGGTGACAACAGTTGGTGCGATTATTCGCAAATGGAAGAAACACAAAAGAACTGTCAATCTCCCTCGGCCTGGGGCTCCATGCAAGATCTCACCTCGTGGAGTTGCAATGATCATGAGAACGGTGAGGAATCAGCCCAGAACTACACAGGAGGATCTTGTCAATGATCTCAAGGCAGCTGGGACCATAGTCACCAAGAAAACAATTGGTAACACACTACGCCGTAAAGGACTGAAATCCTGCAGCGCCCGCAAGGTCCCCCTGCTCAAGAAAGCACATATACATGCCCGTCTGAAGTTTGCCAATGAACATCTGAATGATTCAGAGGACAACTGGGTGAAAGTGTTGTGGTCAGATGAGACCAAAACGGAGCTCTTTGGCATCAACTCAACTCAATGCTTTCTATGACCCCAAGAACACCATCCCCACCATCAAACATGGAGGTGAAAACATGATGCTTTTGGGGTGTTGTTTTGCTAAGGGGACAGGACAATGTCACCGCATCAAAGGGACGATGGATGGGGCCATGTACCGTCAAATCTTTGGTGAGAACCTTCCCTCAGCCAGGGCATTGAAAATGGGTCATGGATGGGTATTCCAGCATGCCAATGACCCAAAACACACGGCCAAGGCAACAAAGGAGTGGCTCAAAAAGAAGCACATTAAGGTCCTGGAGTGGCCTAGCCAGTCTCCAGACCTTAATCCCATAGAAAATCTGTGGAGGGAGCTGAAGGTTCGAGTTGCCAAAGGTCAGCCTCGAAACCTTAATGACTTGGAGAAGATCTGCAAAGAGGAGTGGGACAAAATCCCTCCTGAGATGTGTGCAAACCTGGTGGCCAACTACAAGAAACGTCTGACGTCTGTGATTGCCAACAAGGGTTTTTCAACCAAGTACTAAGTCATGTTTTGGAGAGGGGTCAAATACTTATTTCCCTCATTAAAATGCAAATCAATTTATAACATTTTTCACATGCGTTTTTCTGGATCTTTTTGTTGTTATTCTGTCTCTCACAGTTCAAACAAACCTACCATTAAAATTATAGACTGATCATTTCTTTGTCAGTAGGCAAACGTACAAAATCAGCAGGGGATCAAATACTTTTTTCCCTCACTGTATATCCATTAGTTATGACTAAAATAGAGAAACTAGAGAAAACCTTTCCCATCTCCAGCACTAACCTCAACCTGAGGAACATCGACTTGCCTTTCACGTCTCCAGCATTAAACTCAATCTAAGAAACAAGGAGCTGCCATCAACGTCTCCAACATTAACCTCAAACTGAGGAACATGGAGCTGCCTTCCACTTCTCCAACAATAACCTCAAACTGAGGAACATGGAGCTTCCTTTCCGTCTCCAGCATTAACCTCAAACTGATGAACATGGAGCTGCCTTCCATGTCTCCAACATTAACCTCAAACTGAGGAACATGGAGCTGCCTTCCATGTCTCCAGGATTAACCTCAACCTGAGGAACATGGAGCAGCCTTCCCATCTCCAGCACTAACCTCAACCTGAAGAACATGGAGCTGGCTTCCCATCTCCAACATTAACCTCAAACTGAGGAACATGGAGCTGCCTTCCCGTCTCCAGCATTAACCTCAACCTGACAAACATGGAGCTGCCTTCCCATCCCCAGCAGTAACCTCAAACTGATGAACATGGAGCTGCCTTCCACATCTTCAACATTAACATCAAACTGAGGAACATGGAGCTGCCTTCCCGTCTCCAGCACTAACCTCAACCTAAGGAACATGGAGCTGCCATCCACGTCTCCAACATTAACCTCAGACTGAGGAACATGGAGCTGCCTTCCATGTCTCCAGGATTAACCTCAACCTGAGGAACATGGAGCAGCCTTCCCGTCTCCAGCACTAACCTTTACCTGAAGAACATTGAGCTGCCTTCCACGTCTTCAGCATTAAACTCAACCTAAGAAACAAGGAGCTGCCTTCCACATCTCCAGCACTAACCTCAAACTGAGGAACATGGAGCTGCCTTCCACTTCTCAAACAATAACCTCAAACTGAGGAACATGGAGCTTCCTTTCCGTCTCCAGCATTAACCTCAACCTGACAAACATGGAGCTGCCTTCCCGTCTCCAGCAGTAACCTCAAACTGATGAACATGGAGCTGCCTTCCACGTCTCCAGCACTAACCTCAACCAGAGGAACATGGAGCTGCCTTCCACATCTCCAGCACTAACCTCAAACTGAGGAACATGGAGCTGCCTTCCACGTCTCCAGCACTAACCTCAACCAGAGGAACATGGAGCTGCCTTCCACATCTCCAGCACTAACCTCAAACCAGAGGAACATGGAGCTGCCTTCCACATCTCCAGCACTAACCTCAAACTGAGGAATATGGAGCTGTCTTCTATGTCTCCAACATTAACCTCAAACTGAGAATAAAGGAGATAACTTCCCGTCTCCAGCATTAACCTCAAACTGAGGAACATGGAGCTGCCTTCCCGTCTCCAACATTAACCTCAAACTGAGGCACATGGAGCTGCCTTCCATGTCTCCAGCACTAACCTCAAACCAGAGGAACATGGAGCTGCCTTCCACATCTCCAGCACTAACCTCAAACTGAGGAATATGGAGCTGTCTTCTATGTCTCCAACATTAACCTCAAACTGAGAATAAAGGAGATAACTTCCCGTCTCCAACATTAACCTCAAACTGAAGAACATGGAGCTGCCTTCCCGTCTCCAGCATGAACCTCGAAATGAGGAACTTGGAGCTGCCTTCCAAGTCTCCAACATAAACCTCAAACAGAGGAACATGGAGCTGCCTTACACGTCTCCAGCATTAACCTCCAACTGAGGAACATGGAGCTTCCTTCCCGTCTCCAGCATTAACCCTAAACCTGAGAAACATGGAGCTACCTTCCTGTCTCCATTATTAAACTCAAACTGAGGAACATGGAGCTGCCTTCCACGTCTCCAGCACTAACTTCAAACTGAGGAACATGGAGCAACCTCCCACGTCTAAAATATTAACCTCAAACTGAGCAACATGGAGCTGCCTTCCCATATCCAACATTAACCTCAAACTGATGAACAGAGAGCTGCCTTCCCATCTCCAACACTAACCTCACACTGAGGAACATGGAGCTGCATTCCATGTCTCCAGGATTAACCTCAACCTGAGGAACATGGAGCAGCCTTCCCGTCTCTAGCACTAACCTCAACCTGAAGAACATTGACTTGCCTTCCACGTCTCCAGCATTAAACTCGACCTAAGAAACAAGGAGCTGCCATCCACGTCTCCAACAATAACCTCAAACTGAGGAACATGGAGCTGCCTTCCTGTCTCCAGCATTAACCTCAAACTGAGGAACATGGAGCTGCCTTCCACGTATCCAACAATAACCTCAAACTGAGAAACATGGAGCTACCTTCCTGTCTCCAGCATTACCCTCAAGCTGAGAAACATGGAGCTACCTTCCTGTCTCCAGCATTACCTGAGGAACATGGAGCTGCCTTCCACATCTCCAGCACTAACCTCATACTGAGTAACATGGAGCTGCCTTCCACGTATCCAACAATAACCTCAAACTGAGAAACATGGAGCTACCATCCTGTATCCAACATTAACCTCAAACCAAGGAACATGGAGCTGCCTTCCACATCTCCAACATTAACCTCAAACTGAGGAACGTTCCAAAATTAATTCTACGTTCCAAAATTAAACTCAACCTAAGGAACATGGAGCTGCCTTCCACGTCTCCAACATTAACCTCAAAATGAGGAACATGGAGCGACCTTCCACATCTCCAGCATTAACCTCAAACTGAGGAACGTGGAGCTGTCTTTCCGTCTCCAGCACTAACCTCAAACTGAGGAACATGGAGCTGCCTTGCACGTCTCCAGCCAAAACCTCAAAATGAGGAACATGGAGCTGACTTCCCATCTCCAGCACTAACCTCAACCTGAGGAACATGGAGCTGCCTTCCACGTCTCCAGCACTAATCTCAAACTGAGCAACATGGAGCTTCCTTCCCGTCTACAGCATTAACCTCAAGCTGAGAAACATGGAGCTACCTTCCTGTCTCCAGCACTAACCTCATACTGAGGAACATGGAGCTGCCTTCCACGTCTCCAGCACAAACCTCATACTGAGGAACATGGAGCTGCCTCCCGTCTCCAACATTAACCTAAAACAGAGGAACATGGAGCTGCCTTCCCATCTCCAGCATTAACCTCAACTCAAACTGAGGAACATGGAGCTGCCTTCCATGTCTCCAGCATTAACCTCAACCTAAGAAACATAGAGCTATCTACCTAGTCTCCAACATTAACCACAAACTGAGGAACATGGAGCTTACTTCCACATGTCCAACATTAACCTCAAACTGAGGAACATGGAGCTGCCTTCCCATCTCCAGCATTAACCTCAACTCAAACTGAGGAACATGGAGCTGCCTTCCACGTCTCCAGCATTAACCTCAACCTGAGGAACATGGAGCTGCCATCTCGTCTCCAACATTAACCTAGAACTGAGGAACATGGAGCTGCCTTCCCATTTTCAGCATTAACCTCAACCTGAGGAACATAGAGCTGCCTTCCACGTCTCCAACATTAACCACAAACTGAGGAACATGGAGCTGCCTTCCACATCTCCAGCACTTTCCTCAAACTGAGAAACATAGAGCTTACTTCCCATCTCCAGCACTAACCTCAACCTGAGGAACATGGAGCTGCCTTCCACGTCTCCAGCACTAATCTCAAACTGAGCATAATGGAGCTTCCTTCCCATCTCCAGCACTAACCTCAACCTGAGGAACATGGAGCTGCCTTCCCCATCTCCAGCATTAACCTCAAACTGAGGAACATGGAGCTGCCTTCCACGTCTCCAGCACTAATCTCAAACTGAGCATAATGGAGCTGCCTTCCCATCTTCAGCATTAACCTCAACCTGAGGAACATGGAGCTGCCATCTCGTCTCCAACATTAACCTAGAACTGAGGAACATGGAGCTGCCTTCCCGTCTCCAGCACTACCCTCAAACTGAGGAACATAGAGCTGCCTTCCACGTCTCCAACATTAACCTCAAACTGAGGAACATGGAGCTGCCTTCCATGTCTCCAGTATTAACCTCAACCTAAGAAACATAGAGCTATCTTCCTAGTCTCCAACATTAACCACAAACTGAGAAACATGGAGCTGCATTTCACGTCTCCAGCATTAACCTCAAAATGAGGAAGATGGAGCTTACTTCCCATCTCCAGCACTAACCTCAACCTGAGGAACATGGAGCTGCCTTCCACGTCTCCAGCACTAATCTCAAACTGAGCAACATGGAGCTTCCTTCCCGTCTACAGCATTAACCTCAAGCTGAGAAACATGGAGCTACCTTCCTGTCTCCAGCACTAACCTCAAACTGAGGAACATGGAGCTGCCTTCCACGTCTCCAGCACTAAAATGAACCTGAGGAACATGGAGCTGCCTTCCTGTCTCCAGCACTAAAATGAACCTGAGGAACATGGAGCTGCCTTCCCATCTCCAGCATTAACCTCAACTCAAACTGAGGAACATGGAGCTGCCTTCCACGTCTCCAGCATTAACCTCAACCTGAGGAACATGGAGCTGCCATCTCGTCTCCAACATTAACCTAGAACTGAGGAACATGGAGCTGCCTTCCCATTTTCAGCATTAACCTCAACCTGAGGAACATGGAGCTGCCATCCCACCTCCAACATTAACCTAAAACTGAGGAACATGGAGCTGCCTTCCACATCTCCAGCACTTTCCTCAAACTGAGGAACATAGAGCTGCCTTCCACGTCTCCAGAATTAACCTCAAACTGAGGAACATGGAGCTGCTTTCCACATCTCCAGGACTAACCTCAAACTGAGGAACTTGGAGCTGCCTTCCACATCTCCAGCATTAACCTCAAACTAAGGAACATGGAGCTGCTTTCCCGTCTCCAGCACTAACCTCAACCTGAAGAACATGGAGCTGCCTTCCACTTTTCCAACATTAACCTCAAACTGAGAAACATGGAGCTGCCTTCCCATCTCCAGCATTAACCTCAACTCAAACTGAGGAACATGGAGCTGCCTTCCATGTCTCCAACATTAACCTCAAACTGAGAATAATGGAGCTAACTTCCCGTCTCCAGCATTAACCTCAAACTGAGGAACATGGAGCGGCCTTCCACATCTCCAGCATTAACCTCAAACTGAGGAACGTGGAGCTGCCTTCCAAGTCTCCAGCATTAACCTCAAACTTAGGAACGTGGAGCTGCCTTCCACATCTCCAGGACTAACCTCAAACTGAGGAACTTGGAGCTGCCTTCCACATCTCCAGCATTAACCTCAAACTAAGGAACATGGAGCAGCCTTCCCGTCTCCAGCACTAACCTCAAACTGAAGAACATGGAGCTGCCTTCCACATCTCCAGCATTAACCTCAAACTGAGGAACATGGAGCTTCCTTCCACATCTCCAGCACTAACCTCAAACTGAGGAACTTGGAGCTGCCTTCAGGCAATTACATAAATAACTAAAAAGTCATGTTTTGCTCCCTATCCCACCGATTATATCTGCCGTTTCTCAAAAAGAGGGACAGGATATGGGGACAACGGCAATATCCTCTGCCATCGCAGCTGTTCCTTACACTGCGGTAGGTAGATAAATCTGTTATTACAGATACATCGACCTGCGCTTCGCCACCAGTTTACCACCATTTAATTTGGGTCTGTCTGCCAGTCTGTCTCCCGAGAAGATTAACTGAGCAGAGAAAAAAGTAATAGCTTATGTACAAAGCCAGACTAGATATAACTGAAGAACCACAGACTCTGATTAGATCTAACTGAAGAACCACATACTTTGGCAACACATTGTTTGCTTGTTTGTTTGTGTGGGATTTTTTTCCAATTCCTCCGTGTTGGACCAGTGTGTGCAGCCTTGCAATGCCGTAAGTTTGTTTGTGTGTGTGTGTGTGTGTGTGTGTGTGTGTGTGTGTGTGTGTGTGTGTGTGTGTGTGTGTGTGTGTGTGTGTGTGTGTGTGTGTGTGTGTGTGTGTGTGTGTGTGTGTGTGTGTGTGTGTGTGTGTGTGTGTGTGTGTGTGTGTGGTTGAGGTTAGGCAGAGGGTGGTGCAGTGTGGGCGCTGAATAGAGAAATGCCATTCCACTCAGTCTCAGCTGTCTGACACACTACAGAGAGGGAGAGAGACAGGGATGGGGAGATAGAGAGACAGATGGAGAGAGATAGAGGGAGAGAAAGATAGGGAGAGAGACCGATGGAGAGAGGGAGCTAGGGAGAGATAGGGAGAGACAGAGGGAGAGAGACAGAGAGACAGAGGGAGAGAGACAGCGGGAGAGGGAGAGAAGGGGAGAGAGAGAGAGACAGAGACAGAGACAGAGACAGAGACAGAGACAGAGAGAGAGAGAGAGAGAGAGAGAGAGAGAGAGAGAGAGAGAGAGAGAGAGAGAGAGAGAGAGAGAGAGAGAGAGAGAGAGAGAGAGAGAGAGAGAGAGAGAGAGAGAGAGAGAGAGAGAGAGAGAGAGAGAGACGGACAGACAGAGGGAGGGAGACAGAGGGAAAGTGGGAGAAAGACAGGGGGAGAGACAGAGAGAGAGAGACAAAATGGGACAAACACCAAATTGAGACTGTAGAATTCTGCAAAAATATCCTATGTGTACAACATAAAACACCAAATAATGCATGCAGAGCAGAATTAGGCCGATACCCACTAATGATCAAAATCCAGAAAAGAGACGTTAAATTCTACAACCACCTAAAAGGAAGCGATTCCCAAACCTTCCATAACAAAGCTATCACCTACAGAGAGATGAACCTGGAGAAGAGTCCCCTAAGCAAGCTGGTCCTGGGGCTCTGTTCACAAACACAAACAGACCCCACAGAGCCCCAGGACAGCAACACAATTATACCCAACCAAATTAATAGGACACATTGGAAAGAATTAACAAAAAAACAGAGCAAACTAGAATGCTATTTGTCCATAAACAGAGAGTACACAGTGGCAGAATACCTGACCACTGTGACTGACCCAAACTTAAGGAAAGCTTTGACTATGTACAGACTCAGTGAGCATAGCCTTGCTATTGATAAAGGCCGTCGTAGGCAGACCTGGCTCTCAAGAGAAGACAGGCTATGTGCACACTGCCCACAAAATGAGGTGGAAACTGAGCTGCACTTCCTGACCTCCTGCCCAATGTCTGACCATGTTAGAGACACATATTTCCACAAAGAATTCGAAAACAAAACCCGATGTTGATAAACTCCCATATCTACTGGGTGAAATATCACAGTGTGCCATCACAGCAGCAAGATTTGTGACCTGTTGCCACAAGAAAAGGTCACCCAGTGAAGAACAAACACCACAACCAATATTTATGCTTATTTTTTTCCCTTTTGTACTTTAACCATTTGTACATCATTACAATACTGTATATATACACAATATGACATTTGTAATGTCTTTATTCTTTTGGAACTTCTGTGAGTAATGTTTACTGTTAATTTTTATTGTTTATTTCACTTTTGTATATTATCTATTTCAATTGCTTTGGCAATGTTAACATATGTTTCCCATGCCAATAAAGCCCCTTGAATTGAATTGGAGAGAGAGAGAGAGAGAGAGAGAGAGAGAGAGAGAGAGAGAGAGAGAGAGAGAGAGAGAGAGAGAGAGACTGTTGTGAGAGGCTAACAGGTGAAGGAGAAAGAAGGTTCTCAGAAAGTGGGGAAGAGATGACAGAAAATGGGGAGAGGTGAGAGAAAAGAGGGAGAAGAGGGAGAGAGAAGAAGGAGAAGTGAGAGAGAGTGGCAAAGATTAGGGAGAGGGAAATAGATGAGAGAGGAAGAGAGGTATGAGAGACTGAGATGAGGGAGAGAGGTAAGAAAGAGAATGAGGGATGAGGGGGAGGAGATGAGAGAAGAAGGAGATGAGAGAGGGAGGAGATGGGAGAGGGAGGGAGAGACAAGAGAGGGAGGAGATGAGAGAGGGAGGAGGTGAGAGAGGGAGGAGACGAGAGAGGGAGAAATAAGGAGAGGGAGAAGATGAGAGAGGGAGAGACAAGAGAGAGGGAGGAACAGCCATAGTGATATTGAGGGCCCATTCAACAACAGCCATAGTGATATTGAGGGACCATCCAACAACAGCCATAGTGATATTGAGGGGCCATCCAACAACAGCCATAGTGATATTGAGGGACCATCCAACAACAGCCATAGTGATATTGAGGGACCATCCAACAACAGCCATAGTGATATTGAGGGACCATCCAACAACAGCCATAGTGATATTGAGGGGACCATCCAACAACAGCCATAGTGATATTGAGGGACCATCCAACAACAGCCATAGTGATATTGAGGGACCATCCAACAACAGCCATAGTGATATTGAGGGACCATCCAACAACAGCCATAGTGATATTGAGGGACCATCCAACAACAGCCATAGTGATATTGAGGGACCATCCAACAACAGCCATAGTGATATTGAGGGGCCATCCAACAACAGCCATAGTGATATTGAGGGGCCATCCAACAACAGCCATAGTGATATTGAGGGGCCATCCAACAACAGCCATAATGATATTGAGGGGTCATCCAACAACAGCCATAGTGATATTGAGGGGCCATCCAACAACAGCCATAATGATATTGAGGGGTCATCCAACAACAGCCATAGTGATATTGAGGGGCCATCCAACAACAGCCATAGTGATATTGAGGGGCCATCCAACAACAGCCATAGTGATATCGAGGGGCCATCCAACAACAGTTATAGTGATACTCAGGGAAAGATACAGATGGCGCAGTAAGGTTTACAGTAAGATCAGCTTTGTGTATTACCCCCTAATGGTTGATGGTTATGGTTACATGTTAGCAGGGGTACCACCGATACGGTTCAACGAAGAAACAGTCAAGCACCAAGGCTGGAGAGACTGGAGAACAAATGGACAGTATCAGACCGTTATCCCAGTGCCTCAGTCTGTCTGTCACCACATGCTTTATCAGAGGTGAAACACGACCAACACAGTATGGTTTCATAACTGGGATTCAAACAACAAGCTGCGAGAGGTTGACAGAGTGAAACAAATAACAACCCCCATGATGAAAGGTAGCTGGCCTGGCATAGCCACCTCCACAACAGCCTTGGGACTAGTAGGTTCAATCTGACATTTTGGTCAAAAAGCGAGTTATTCACATAGAGTTGTTCTTTAGAAGGTCCTCCACATGTGCAATATGTCCGATTTGTGAAAAAGTTAATTTAAGATATAAAAAAAATACAATTAAGAATCAGAAATCAGAAAGCAAACAACTTTGAACTTGGTGCTATCAGGTTCAATCTGCTAACCAAGCACATAATGCTGGGTTGTCACTAAAAATGATTGTATGTAATGTGTCATGAAAGAGAAAGACATAACAAAACAATTCTGAGATCTGGAACTTGAAAAGAAAAAGGACTCTCTGATAGAACCTTAGTCCCAAGTCCTTGATTATTGACATAGGTTCTGGTCCTCTTTTGCAATTATATTGAACAAAAATATAAACACAACATGCAACAATTTCAAAGATTTTACTGAGTTACAGTTCATAGAAGAAAATCTGTCAATTTAAAGAAATTCATTAGGTGCATAATCTATGGATTTCACATGACTGAGCAGGGGCACAGACATAGGTGGGCCTGGGAAGGCATAGGCCCACCCACTTGGGAGCCAGGTCCACCAACTGGGGAGCCAGGCCCATCCAATCAGAATTAGTTTTTCCCCACAAAAGGGCTTTATTACAGACAGAATTACTCCTCGGCACCCCCCTTCCCCAGACGATCCAGCACAGCAGGTGAAGAAGCCGGATGTGGAGGTCCTGGCCTGCGATTGTGAGGCCGGTTGGACGTACTGCCAAATTCTCTAAAACGACGTGGCAGCTTATGGTAGGGAAATTAAGATTCAATTCTCTGGCAACATCTCTGCTGGACATTCCTGTAGTCAGTATGCCAATTGAACGCTCCCTCAAAACTTGAGACATCTGTGGCATTCTGTTTTGTGACAAAACTGCACATTTTAGAGTGGCCATTTATTGTCCCCAGCACAAATTGCAACTGTGTAAAGATCATGCTGTTTAATCAGCTTCTTGATATACAATACCTGTCACGTGGATGGATTTTCTTGGCAAAGGATAAATGCTCACTAACAGGGATATAAACAAATTTGTGCACAAAATTTGAGAGAAATAAGCCTTTTTGTGTGTATGGAACATTTCTGAGATTTTGTATTTCAGCTCATGAAACATGGGACCAACATTTGACATGTTGGGTTTACATTTTTTACCACTTTTTCAGAAGAATGTCCTTCACTTAAGCTCTGTATGATTAAACAAAAACAGTAAATACAGGTGCCTTAGAGAGCATGTTCAAGCTTATAGTCTTAAAGTCACTGAATAAATATTGAATTATCTAACTGACAGTTGCAGCAAAGCACTGTGCCAGATCACACTATACACACTATACACACAAAAATACGAATAGCAATGTAACTAGAGTGCATTCAAATGGAAGTAGAGGATAAGGCCTGTTTTTGGTCTTTTGTTTCATCATAGAAAGATTTATTACAAAAGTCTTATTATGAAATCTAAACGCAGACAATGTCGTGACGAGGCGGGGGGGACGGTGAAAAGGGAAGCAGAAATCATTAGCCTGCATCACCCATCATGGTCAGAGGGACAGGTTTCTGCTCTACAGTCATCCTGGAACGTAACTGTAATGTAAAAATACACCAGCTGTCTTTATGACTCAGGGAACATCAGGCAGACACGGTGGGTGCCAGAGTGTACCATTATCATTACCTGGTACTATTGGTAACGTAACCTGCTGTCCAGTCGGACCAGGTACTATTGTTAACCTGCTGTCCAGTCGGTGGTACAGATCACTGTAGCCTATGTCGTGTAAAGTGCTTTGAGCACATAGACAAGTGTTATCAACATAATCCACTGCTATTATTGTTATAAGTGTATTAAATCAAATCAAATATAAATTGTGTTGGTCTCATGCACGTGTTTAGCAGACGGAACAGCGGGTGTAGCAAAATGCTAGTGTTACTACTGTGTTATAACTTAGTTAACGTTTCAGTGCTTCGCGATCAGTACAACTCTGACCAGAGCGGCAGCAACCTAGGCTACATTAGCCACATAGCCTGTCTCTCACAACCACTCGGATACTATCCAGTCTTAATCAAATACACAATCTATATCCATCAACGCCTTGCATGGAGTACTGTAAATATAATACATTGCAAACAGCTGTTGTCAATGATAGAGTTGACTCTGTGATCTGGCAGTTAGCCTAAATTATAACTTTGACAACATAGTTCTCGAGGTGGTGATAAACAATATATATATATATATAAAAAGAGTCCCATTAATTGCAAGATAATAATATACGTGAATCTTCAACAAATTGGAACATTGTTATTGCCATCATATTCTGTTAAATGTTACATATCTTACATTCTAACGAAACTAATCTTAACAAAATGCAACCACTAAAGGAAAGTTAATCATGTTGTTCTGCTCATCTGTTATTTTCCTCTGTAAGGCTCACAGCAGGACAGCTGCCTACGGAGCAACTAAACCTCTTCTAATCCAGCTGCCCGCCCAGTGCCCCTGACTCCCTGCCTCCCTCCCTTCCTGCCCTGACCGCAAATACCTTTTGGTAGAAGCCTCTCCTCTCCTCCTATACAGCAAAGTGTCACTCACCCCTAGTTTCTTACTCCGTATCCGCACGTATCCCTGTTTCACTATATCATTGAAGTTGGAGGCCATGGTCAGCGTGGTCCGCCACTGACCCAGAAAAGTAACCTCCTTTTCGGCCACAAAAAAAGTCTACCACCGTGGAATCAGTCCGACATCCACAACATTAAAGGACGACGGGCAACCTGCTGCGGTGTCAACGCTCCGGCAACAAGCAGTAGGGAGATACCACTCGTCAGCTGATTTCATTCAGTCTATGGATAGAGAGGGTGGGTGGGGGACTCTTCCTGGAACGCACCATCACCTCTTCTGCAGGGGAGCAGCAGGCAGTGCGCGTAAAACAGAAGGCTTTGCTGTGCACAATGGTCTCTTTTCTCAAATCAAATCACATTTTATTTGTCACATGCTATGAATACAACTGACGTAGACTTTACCGTGAAATGCTTGCTTACGAGCACTTCCTAACAATAAAGAGTTTCAAAAAAAGAAAAGTTTTTTGTAACACAAGAGGAATAAAAGTGTAACACAAGAGGAATACAATTAAATACACAAGGAAGTACCTGTACCAGATCAATGTGCAGGGGCAAAAGGTATTTGAGGCATTTACTGTATGTACATGAAGGCAGGGTAAAGTGACTAGGCATCAGGATAGATACTAAGGTATTTGATGTAGATACTTACATGAAGGCAGGGTAAAGTGATTAGGCATCAGGATAGATACTAATAAGGTATGTGAGGTAGATATGTACATGAAGTCAGGGTAAAGTGACTAGGCATCAGGATAGATAATAAGGTATTGGAGGTAGATATGTACATGAAGGCAGGGTAAAATGACTAGGCATCAGGATAGATAATAAGAAGGTATTTGAGGTAGATATGAACATGAAGGCAGCCTACTCATTCAAGGGTTTTTCTTAATTTTTACTATTTTTATACATTGTAGAATAATAGTGAAGACATCAAAACTATGAAATAACACATATGGAATCATGTAGTAACTAAAAAAAGTGTTTCAAATTTGCCACCCTTTGCCTTGATGACAGCTTTGCACACTCTTGGCATTCTCTCAACCAGTTCCATGAGGTAGTCACCTGGAATGCATTTCAATTAACAGGTGTCCCATGTTAAACGTTAATTTTCTTTCCAACTTCATGCGTTTGAGCCAATCAGGTGTGTTGTGACAAGGTAGGGGTGGTATACAGAAGATAGCCCTATTTGGTAAAAGACCAAGTCCGTATTATGGCAAGAACAGCTCAAATAAGCAAAGAGAAATGACAGTCCATCATTGCTTTAAGGCATGAAGGTCAGTCAATCCTGAAAATTACAAGAACTTTTGAAGGTTCTTCAAGTGCAGTCGCAAAAGCCATGGGCTGTCATGTGCCTTTTACTGAGGAGTGGCTTCCGTCTGGCCACTCTACCATAAAGGCCTGATTGGTGGAGGGCTGCAGAGATGGTTGTCCTTCTGGAAAGTTCTCCCATCTCCACAGAGAACCTCTGGAGCTCTGTCAAAGTGACCATCGGGTTCTTGGTCACCTCCCTGACCAAGGCCCTTCTCCCCCGATTGCTCAGTTTGGCCTGGGTTCCAAACTTCTTCCATTTAAGAATGATGGAGGCCACTGTGTTCTTGGGGACCTTCAATGCTGCAGAAATGTTTTGGTACCCTTCCCCAGATCTGTGCCCCGATATAATCCTGTCTCGGAGCTCTACGGGCAATTCTTTCAACCTCATTACTTGGTTTTTGCTCTGACATACATTGTCAACTGTGGGACCTTATATTGACAGGTGTGTGCCTTTCCAAATCATATCCAATCAATTGAATTTACCACTGATGGACTCATATCAAGTTGTAGAAACATCTCAAGGATGATCAATGGAAACAGGATGCACCTGAGCTCAATTTAGAGTCTCATAGCAAAGGGTCTGAATACTTACAGTATGTATCAGATGCTCAGTGCGCTCTGCTCACACCTACTGTAATGGTCCGAGCCTAAACCACACAAAAACAACACTAGATACTATGAAACACAAAGCTTTTACTATCTCATCCTGGAATATAGAAGGTCTGAGGTCATCTGCATTTGGCCTAAAGAGCAGGAATGCAGACTTCATCAAAGAAATTGGAAATACAGACATTGTCTACAAGAATTATGGTACATAGAAGATGGACCCATTGGTTGCCCTATAGGTTACAGAGAGATGGTAGTCTCATCCACCAAACTACCGGGTGATACACAGGGAAGAGACTCAGGGTGTATGCAAATTTGGGATAGATCAGACTTATTCCACTCCAATAAATTAATCAAAACAGGAACATTTTACACTTTGCTAGAAATTTTAAAGGAAATAATTTCAACAAAGAAAAATATCCTTCTTTGTGCTACCTATATCCCCCAACTAGAATCCCCATACTTTAATGAAGACAGCTTCTCCATCCTGGAGGGGAAAATCAATAATTTCCAGTCCCAGCGACATGTACTAGTCTGTGGTGACCTAAATGCCAGAACTGGACAAGAACCTGACACTCTCAGAACACAAGATGACAAACACCTACCTGGAGGTGACAGCATTTCCTCCCAGATATCTCCTATTAGACACAACTACGACCATACAACCAACAGAAATGGGTCAAAAACTCCTGCAGCTCTGTCGCACACTGGGTATGTACATAGTCAATGATAGGCTTCAAGGGGACTCCTACGGAAGGTACACCTACAGCTCATCCCTTGGCAGTAGTACTGTAGACTACTTTATTACTGACCTCAATCCAGAGTCTCTCAGAGCGTTCACCGTCAGCCCACTAACACCCCTATCAGATCACAGCAAAATCACAATCTACTTGAACAGAGAAATACTCAACCACGAGGTATCGAAACCAAACAAACTGCATGTTATTTAGAAATGCTGTGGATGGAAGGAGGGTAGTGCAGAAACCTATCAAAAAACGATTCACTAACAGCAAATCCAATCGATCCTAGACAAATGTTTCCCTGCAATAGTGAAGGTGTAAAGTTAGCATTAGGAAGCCTGAACAGTATATTTGACCTATCAGCTAAACAGTTACCCCCAGGGGTACACCAAATAAAAATAATTATGTTTTTATTATTTTTAAAAAATCTTCACATTTTCAAACAGTCCATCTAGTAAAGCCACGTCCATAGACACATACCAGATCTACTGGTAGTACTGTTACTACCAGCAGTACTACACCAACACCTGTCGACAACACAAGTTGTTCTGCTTCTGCTTCCACGAGCACATCAGTAATTCTACATTTGTTGTTAGCCCAGCTAGCATGGACACAGACAGTTGTGAATCTGATGCAGCCAAAGAGATACTGCCCCCTTACCCGGGAAAGCACTGAACAACAGACAGGTACATTGGACCATCGAAGAGGCGCAAATGTAATGAGAACTACATTGATTTGGGGTTCACTTATAGTGGGATTAGTGCCTTTCCTCAGCTACAGTGTGGCTTCACTCTTACGTAGACATTTAGAAACAAAACATGCCAATTTGAAAAATAAGCCACAGGAGTTTTTTGAGCGAGAATTAAGACGACCTTTGAGTAGTAAGACATGTCTAAAAGCAACAGATGCCATTAATAAGAAGGGGCTAGAAGCGTCTTATATGGTGAGATACCGAGTGGCTTGGAGTGGCAAGCCAGATACTATTGTGGAGGACTTAATTCTTCCTGCTGATGCGGATACGGCTGGGACAATGCTAGGGGAAAAGGCCAAAAAACCTATATAGACAATGTCTTCATCAAACAACACTGTTTCACGACGCATTAGTGACATGGCAGGAGAGGTTTTGAAACAATTACTGCTTCGCATACAAGCCAGTAAATTCTATGCGTTACTGTTGGATGAGTCAACAGATGTGGCAGGCCTGGCACAGCTCCTGGTATAGGTCCGTTACGTTTATGGGGGGTCAATTAAGGAAAACATCCTCTTCTGCAAACCACTGGAAACCAGGACAACAGGAGCGGATATTTTTTAAAGTACTGGACAGATTTGTGACATCAAATGGACTTTGGTGGTCAAGATGTATTGGTATCTGTACTGATGACGCAAAAGCCATGACAGGGTAACACGCGTGCAAGCAGTTGCTTCCGATGCCACTTGGGTCCACTGCAGCATCCACCGAGAGGCTCTTGCTGCCAAGGGAATGCCTGATAGTTTGAAATACGTTTTGGACACTATAGTGAAAATGATTCACTTTGTTAAAGCAAGGCCCCTGAACTCTTGTGTATTTTATGCACTATGCAATGATATGGGCAGCACTATGTAATGCTATGGGCTTTTACTATGTAAAGCTTTTACGACATACAGAAGTGCGCTGGTTATCAAGGGGCAAGGTATAGACAAGTTTTTGAATTGGGAGACGAGCTTAAAGTTTTCTTTACTGACCATAACTTTCACTTGTCTGACCGCTTGCATGATGATGAGTTTCTCACACGACTGACCTATCTGGGTGATGTTTTTTCTTGCCTGAATGATCAGAATCTAGGATTACAGGGACTGTCCGCAACTATGTTCTATGTGAGGGACAAAATTGAGGCTATGATTAATAAGTTGGAGCTCTACCCGGTCTGCATTAACAAGGACAATACACAGGTCTTTCCATCATTGTATGTTTTTTTGTGTGCAAATGAACTCAAGCTTACGGAAACTGTCAAATGTGATATAGCGTAGCACCTGAGTGAGCTGGGTGAGCAATTATGCAGGTACTTTCTCGAAACGGATGACACAAACGACTGGATTCGTTATCCCTTTCATGCCCTGCCTCTCCAGCCCATTTACCGATATCTGAACAAGAGAGCCTCATCGAAATTGCAACAAGCAGTTCTGTGAAATTTTTATTTAATCAGAAGCCACTGCCAGATTTCTGGATTGGGCTGTGCTCAGAGTATCCTGCCTTGGCAAATTGCGCTGTTAATTAAGACACTGAGCCCTTTGCAACCAAATACCTTTGTGAGAGTGGATTCTCAGCCCTTACTAGCATGAAAAGTAAGTACAGGCAAAGACTGTGTGTGGAACATGATTTAAGACTGAGACTCTCTCCAATACAACCCAACATTGCAGTGTTATGAGCATCCTTTCAAGCACACCCTTCTCATGAACCTGTGGTGAGTTATTCACAAATTCAAATGAACAAATAAGGTTTTATATGTAAGATGGTTTAATAAAGAGCAAAACTATTGATTATTATTATTTTATTATTTGTGCCCTGGTCCTATAAGAGCTCTTTGTCACTTCCCACGAGCCAGGTTGTGACAATAACTCACACTCATTCTTATGTTTAATAAATGTATCGTATAGTGTGTGTGGCAGGCTTACAATGATGGCAAAAAAAAAAAAACATTTGAGAGTGCGCTGACCCTGGTGCTAGAGGGTGTACGCAGCTGGAGGTTGAATGTTTGAAGGGGTACGGGACTATCAGATCAATGTAATTGAAGAATCCATAGAATCTAACCACTTCTGGGAAAATTGAAACACACTAAACAAACAACAATACGAAGAGTTATCTATCAAAAATTGAGATGTATGGATAAATCCCCTCTCCAACCTTTTTTTTTAGGCATATGACAGGACCAAGAGCATGTATAGTGTACATTATAACGGAGCTCAGGTGTATCCTGTTTCCATTGATCATCCATGAAATGTTTCTACAACTTGATTGGAGTCCACCTGTGGTAAAGGTCTGGGAAAGGGTACCAAAACATTTCTGCAGTATTGAAGGTCCCCAAGAACACAGTGGCCTCCATAATTCTTAAATGGAAGAAGTTTGGAAACACCAAGACTCTCCCTAGAGCTGGCGACGAAGAAGGGCCTTTGTCAGAGAGGTGACCAAGAACCCGATGGTCATTCTGACAGAGTTCTAGAGTTCCTCTGTGGAGATTGGAGAACCTTCCAGAAGGACAACCATCTCTGCATCACTCCACCAATCAGGCATTTATGGTAGAGTGGTCAGACGGAAGCCACTCCTCAGTAAAAGACACATGACAGTCCACTTGGAGTTTGCCAAAAGGTACCTAAAGAACTCTCAGACCATGAGAAACCAAATTTGGCCCAGCCAGAGCCCGGACTTGAACCCGATCTGGAGAGACCTGGAAATAACTATGCATCAATTCTCCCATCCAACCTGACAGAGAAGAATGTGAGAAACACCCCAAATACAGGTGTGCCAAGCTTGTAGCTTCATACACAAGACGACTCAAAGCTGTAATCACTGCAAAAGGTGCTTCAACAAAGTACTGAGTAAAGGATTTGAATACTTATGTAAATTTGATATTTAAGTGTTTTTATTTTTTTTGCATAAAGTTTTTGCATTGTAATTATGTATTATATGGTGTATAGATTGATGAGGGAAACCCCTATTTAATCCATTTTAGAATAAGACTAACAAAATGTGGGAAAAGTCAAGGGGTTTGAATACTTGCTGAATCCACTGTATATCAATAAACTGGCAAGGGCTCTAAAACAGTCTGCAGCCTCACCTTACTAGAATCTCAAGTGAAATGTCTACTGTTTGCAGATGATCTGGTGCTTCTGTCCTCAACCAAGGAGGGCCTACAGCATCACCTGGCAGACCTGGGCCCTGACAGTAAATCTCAGTAAGACAAAAATAATGGTGTTCCAAAAAAAGTCCAGTTGCCAGGACAACAAATACAAATTCCATCTAGACACAGCTGCCCTAGAGTGCACAAATAATTATACCCACCTCGGCCTAAACATCAACATTACAGGCTATTTCCGCAAGGCTGTGAACGATCTAAGAGACAAGTCAAGAAGGGCCTTCTATGCCATCAAAAGGAACATAAAAATCGACATCCCAACTAGGATCTGGCTAGAAATACAATCAGTTATAGAACACATTGCTCTCTATGGTTGTGAGGTCTGCGGTCCAGTCACCAACCAATAATTCACAAAATGGGACAAACCCCCAAATTCAGACTCTGCATGCAGAATTCTGAAAAAATATTCTTCATGTACAACGTAAAACCCCAAACAATGCATGCAGAGCAGAATTAGGACTCCAAACTCCAGAAAAGAGCTGTTCAATTCTACAACCACCTAAATGGAAGCGATGCCCACACATTCCAACACAACGCCCTCATCTACAGAGAGATGAAGCTAGAGAAGAATCCCCTCATCCAGCTGATTTTGGGGCTCTGTTCACAAACACAAACAGACTCCACAGAGCCCCAGGACAGCAACACAATTAGACTCAACCAAATTATGAGAAAACAGAAAGATAACTGTTTGACACACTGAAACGAATCAACCAAACAACAGAGCAAACTGGAATGCTCTCTGGCCCTTAACAGAGAGTTCGCAGTAGCAGAATACCTGACCACTGTGACTGACCCAAACTTAAGAAAAGCTTTGACTATGTATAGACTCAGAGAGTCTTGCTATTGAGAAAGTCCGCCAAAGGCAGACCTGGCACTCGAAATAAGAAAATAGAAAGGTTATGGGGCGGCAGGTAGCCTAGTGGTTAGAGCATTGGGTCAGTAACCGAAATGACAAGGTAAAAATATTTAATTCTGCCCCTCAACAAGGCAGTTAATCCACTGTGTCACTGTAAAAAAGATTTTGTTCTTAACTAAAAATATATATATACATGTGCACACTGTCCACAAAATGAGATGAAAACTGAACTGCACTTCCTTACCTCCTGCCAAAGGTCTAACCATATTAGAGACACGTAGATCCTGTAGATCACAGAGATCCACAAATACTTTGAAAACAAATCAGATAAAATCCTACATCTGTAAAATACCGTAACGCACAATCACAGCAGCAAGATGTGTGGCCCGTTGCCATGAAAACAGAGCAATCAGTAGAGCACTAACAACATTGTAAATACCACCTATATTTATCTGTTTTGTCTTCTCACTTTTGTGTATTGTTTATTTCATTAAACATAGGTTTCCCATGTCAATAAAGCCCCTTTGAATTGACAATTGAGAGTGAAAATTGAGACAGAGATTGATGGATGGATAGATAAATAGAAAGAGAGAATTTGAATTGGTTATGCTGAATAGAATTGTGAGCTGCAGAGAGGAGGGGGGCTTATGTAAGAAAAGTTGTGTAAACAAAGTGATTAAGGAAATATCAAGTCCTTTTTTTATGTCAGTAAACACCCTTTACATATCAACCCACTCTCCGCTTTGAAATCTGAAAAAAGTCTTCTTGCATTTGCTTGTTTAGAGTGGACCTCTCAGAGGAGGACATCGTAAATTTATACTGCTTGTTTCACAGAATAGATTTTCTGTTATGAACGGACTACAGCATTTCATCCAGCCACTTCCATGCCACCACAATCTCTTTAATGCTGCTATTAATGCATGTATTTCTCCCCTGAAAACAAATTAATCAATATTTTACCCTCAATTGGGGATGGGGGTGGGGGTGATTGATGCTTTGAGCATCGCTATTTGTCAAGTGTTAGCTTTTCAGAGTCGCAGTAAAGCACAATGCATTTGTTTTCTGTTGTATTTGTTGTGTTCGCAGGGCTCACAGCGAGATCCCCCACCAACAAACAGCTTGGCTTTGATAGTCTTCTAGCCTCTCTGGGGGTTGCCCTCAAATGCCAGATTTGTCAAAGTTGTTTAGTCTTCATGAACATGTTGTTACAACATGCTCCTACTTTAATCCCAAAACGTGTCACTCTATTCTCCCTCTTTCAAAAACATGTTGACAGAAACAAACATTGCCTTTTTTATTTGACTTAAGTATAAGACTTTATATATATATATATATATATATATATATATATATATATATATATATATATTATAAAATCTGTCCTACTTTTTTGGGAGGGGGCAATAATTGCAAGAGGAGATACAGCAACACCAACATGAATAAAATGTTAGTGTACTGTAGGTAGACCTACACTGGTTAATTAACATATTGAGGCGTGCCTTGTAAGAGTCTATATTTGTTGCACTCGTGAGTGAGAATGTTGTACCAATTTAACTACTATGTGGTTATAGAGCCCAATCAATTGAAATTGTATAGGGGACAGATTGGAACGGCAGCAGGTTCTAAATCTTAAATGGTTGAGTATTTTTCCATGTCCTATTGGAAATAGTTGTGTTCTGTAACAGGGAACTGAAGAATAATGGGTCAGGGACATGGGAGGAATTTCAGTCCAGGACTCATAGCTACATGTGGCATGTTCTCATTGGTCCGAATTGTCAATACATTGAGCCTGAAACGGGATACTTGTTATTTGGCCATTGGCCAAATTTTACTGCAGGGAATTCTAATTGGTCAACTACAGGCTAGGCCTGGGTATAAGCTACATCCTGTCTCTTTGTTTAGTGGAGAAAACACTGAGGACAGGGAAGAATGACCATCTGCCATCTACTTTCCAGCATAACAACTATGATTGGTTCTTTTTGAATACATCCATTTATTGAAGAATAACATCAACTGCACCGGACGATACTCAGCTGATTTATGCGTAGTCAGGATGGCTGAGCGGTCTAAAGGAACTGCGTTTAGGTCGCAGTCTCCCCTAGAGGTGGAGGTTTGAATCCCACTTCAAACACTTGTTTAGCGCCTCTCACAGAGGAGTCATGCTGCTTTGTAGTAGTAATAAGATTACGTTATTGTACTGTGTGTCATTACACAGGGCTTGCTTTGATACTGTATTTATATTACAGTAGGCACACTGTAATATTAAAAACATAATTTTACTTGTCACCGAGCTAAAGGCGCTGCCTATAAATTACTGTCAAATTCATGGAAGTCCATTTACAGCGTACAGTATACTGAAAGTATTCACACCCCTTGACTTTTTCCACATTTTATTGTGTTACAGCCTGAATTTAAAATGTATTACATTTATATGTTGTGTAACTGGCATACACACAATACACCACAATGTCAAAGTGGAATTCTGTTTTTTTTTTATTTGTACAAAGCCGAGGGCTTCCGGTTTGTTCTGATCAGTTGCATCTTTTTTAGCTCTGCTACAAATTAGAAATAAATAAATAAGTACATCCTGAAGTAAGTTCACCCTTAAGCTTAACGTACCAGGAAAGGCAGTAGAAGTTTATTACCTCCCAAAACCCACAATGCCGACAAAGAAAAGTCACACCAAAAAGCCAGACTTAACGAGTGAAAGTTTTTCGAGTCTGAGGATGAAGCCGCCATGCTAGCTTCATGTGCTAGTGGTAGAAGCCGGACTGAGGCGATAAACACGTGCAGTGCCGTTAGCTCCGAAGATATCCTCCAGACCATCAAAGATGCAGAATTCTCTATCAAATTTGAAAATGTACTGTCTGCAGTGGACAACGTTAAAAAGGAAATCAAAGAATGTGCTGGGCAAATCTCTCAGGCTGTGGTACATGTCTCTGGAACCAAAGACATTATAGCCCTGCAGGCAACGACCACTGCTCTTGAGGAAAAGGTTGAATCGCTAACCTCTAAACTAGTTGATTTGAAGGGCCGCAGCAGGAGATCGAACTTGAGACTAGTACATCTCCCCAAAGGCGCTGAGGGGAGCGATGCTTGCTAATTCCTAGACCGGTGGATTCTCGAGGCTCTGGAGATGGAGCCACTCCACTCTCCTTTGATCATTGAGAGAGCTCATCAGATTTCTGACTCACAATCCGACCCCAACGCACCCCCGAGGACTCTGATAATGAAGTTCTTAAACTATAAAGATAAGATGTGCGTGGTGAATGCAGCCAGGGCGAAAGGGAGAGTACTCTACAAGAATTGGCAAGTTATGTTCTTCCCAGATCTCTCCATGGAAGTCCACAAGCAGCAGAAATGCTTTGACAGTGTCAAGCAGCGGCTACGGGCTAAGGCTATCCATTATGGAATCATCTTTCCAGCGCGCCTGAGGGTCTCAGCGCGCCTGATGGTTCCTACATTTTTTAAACACCAGCCGAGGCGGAGCAGTTTCTTGAGAAGCTAGGCAGAGGTGTGGAACCGGAGCAACACTGAAGAAGAGGCAACAGTGGCACAGCGGTCTAAGGCACTGCATCTCAGTGCTAGAGGCATCACAACCGGTCGTGATTGGGAGTCCCATAGGGCGGCACACAATTTGTCCAGTGTCATCTGGGTTTGGCCGGTGTAGACCGTCATTGTAAATAAGAATTTGTTCTTAACTGACTTGCCTAGTTAAATAAAGGTTAAATACAAAAAATAGAAACATAAACTTTGACCTACTTTTTAGACATTTTTCGAACTCTTGCTTTCGGTTTTGTCTAAACAGGTATTTAAAGTTCGAGCCAGTTCACCGTGTTATAATTTATCTAGTGGATAAAGAAACGCACACCTATTTAGGCGAGGTGCTGGCTAGCGGAGTGGAAAACCTAAAAATAAAGGAGAGCCGCACACACTAGGAGCTCAGATGCAAAAATGTCCAACGTTTCGACAGGCAAGCTGTCTTCATCAGGGTATAATTTAACTTTCATAATTTATCTAATAACATGCTAGCACTGTCTATTGAAATATAATAACAAGGCCGGTTTAGAAGTAGGCCTAGCCTTATTATAATTTAATGTACCATGAAACCTTGCTTTTATGCATTGGAACATCCTGGTGCGGGTTTGTTTTATTTAGGCCTATATGAGGCTAGATTCTGGTTAACTCCTGGTATTTTGATTGGTTCTTTGTTAAATGGTGAGCACAATATCGAGTAATGACAAGTGGCGGGGCAGAAGGTGTACAGAGGGGAAAAAATTGCAGAGGCAGAGGCAGCTCCTCACATGTGTGTGGATCTGTAAATTCGATGACTCATAGTGTTAAGGTTACATTTACATCCTGGAACTGTAGGGGATTAAATAAAATCGCCAAAATAAAACAGGTAATAAGTAGATCAAACAACTTTAGGTAAAGATAATATTTTTGCAAGAATCACATCTGTTATCTCGCGACATTCCTAAGATACGCAAGAGGTGGCCTGGGCAGGTCATTGCAGCCTCATTTAGATCCCATGCAAGGGGAGTTATTATTCTTATCCATAAATACATTCCATATCAAATATTGCAAACAATTTGTGATCCCGCCGGCAAATATATTATTATATGGGGTACCTTGCTCTTCGAGCAGTTAAATTTAATTAGTGTGTATGGTCCCAACGAAGATGACTCTAAATTCTTTAATGATTTGTTTTTAAACCTTTACACAGTTCCAGGTAATTGTACAGTTGCAGGAGACTTTAATTCCACTTAAGATCCTGTTAACGATCGCACCTCGGGTTCAAACTACTCCCACACCTAATCTAGGAAAACCATACAGCATTTTATGAAGGATTTCAATATAATAGAGATTTGGAGAGAAACGAAACCAGATGACGTGGAATACTCCTGTTACTCTAGCACTCACCAGACCTATTCCCGAATCAACTTTTTTTTATCTCAGCAGCATTTCGCTCTAAAATTGAAAATTGTTTTTATGATAGCATTGTCCTCTCTGACCATGTTCCAGCATCTCTTATATATTCCGATTCTAATTTAGTAGGTGACCCACCTAAATGGCGCTTCCAACCTAAACGGCTGCAAGATACAAGTTTTACAGAATACATTGGACAGCAATCATTTAATACAACACAGACTTCAGCTTGTACTAAAAAGCTGGGAAGCTGTTGGCCTGGCGAATCAAACAGCAGCAAGCAGAGGGAGCAATCAATTCAGGATACAGGGGGAGCTGTGACGGTAGACCCTCGGGAGATCAAGATTATATGCATCAGAGTATCCTCCTGAAACTGATACCCAGGCTAGCTTTTTAGATAGGTTGGAGTTTCCCAATATTTCAGATGAATCTAAGGATATTCTTAATGCTGAGCTGACTGTGGAGGAAATTTCCAATGCAATTGATAGTATGAGGGCAGGGAGGGCATCTGGCCCAGATGGGCTGCCCATTGACATCTACAAGAGATTTAAAAACAAACAGTGCACTCCCCTCCTGGAGATATTTTTGGAATCATTCCTCTTCTTTGAGAGGAATGTGTGATTCCTATCGCGCTATTTAATTTTTTAATTCTGACACTAAGGTTCTTTGTAAAGCACCTTCGAGGAGGTTGGAGGGTTTTCTCCCGGAAGTGGTGGGTAGAGACCAAAATGGCTTCAAGGTCGTGAAGGATTTCATAATGCTAGGAGAGTTCTAAATGTTCTACATGCTAGAATTGGGCAGACATGGCGATCCTGTCGTTGGACACAGAGAAGGCCTTCGACAGGGTTGACAGACACTGCGATCCTGTCATTCGACCAGATAAGGCATTCGACAGGGTTCAGTGGCCCTAACCTCTTTGAAGTGTTAACTCGTTTTGGTTGTGGTGAGAGCTTTTGGTTGTGGTGAGAGCCATTGTAAATGGATAAAGATACTATGTACAAATCCCACTGCAGAGATCCTTACTACTAAAACAGTATCTGAACCTTTTGACATCTGCAGGGGTTCTAGGCAGGGCTGCTCTCTTTCTCCTCTCCTGTTTATCCTAGCCATTGAGCCTCTAGCCATAGCTGTTAGGTCCCACCCCAATATTTCAGGTATCAGAATAGATCAGATGGAACATCGAATTGCCCTTCATGCAGACAATGTAATTTGGTTTCTTACAGACTTCTGCAGTTCCATACCCACACTTCTGGACTGAATCAAAGAGTTTGGGGTGTTCTCTGGATACAAAATAAATCATGCTAAATCCTCAATTACGATGCTAAAGTAGGAGGAAAGACATAGACCTACACCTCTGACTTATTTTTTTAATGCAACGGAATGCTTTACACATCTCAGCATTCGTATTGTGCCAGAGATTGACCGCATAGTCTCAACTAACTATGACCCTGTCGTAGATTCAATAACTTAATCGATAGATAGATGGTCATCTTTACCTATATCTATAATTGTCCGGATAAACATTCTGAAAATGAATGTCCTCTCAAAACTTGTTTTTATCTATTTCAGAACATTCCCCTGCCACCGCCACCACCATCCCTCTTTACAAGGCTTAAAAAGATGTTCACTATATTTATCTGGAATAACAGACGTCCCAGAGTTTGCTTGTCCTTTATTGTACCTAGCGTATGACAGAGGGGGGCTCCATTTGCCTAATATCCAGTGGTACTACTGGGCATCTCAGCTTTGCACTGCTATGAGTCTCTCCCTTTGAGGATGGAGATTGAAATGTCTTCAGTTGTACCCAAATTACCCCTTAATCTCTACATTTACTCAGCTGATATCAAGACACAATTTTTTTTTTATAATAATGACTTTGTTTTTAACACGATCAACATTCTCAACCGAATCCTCTCCGCACAAACTGAACTCTTGGAAGGAAGATATTCGGGAGGATGTAGTCTTGGACGAATGGAGTAGCATATGTACTAAGGCTCAGACACAGACTATGAATACTCGGCTAAAACTATTGCAATACAATTGGTTGATGTGAACATATCTTGTTAGGGAGTGGCAGCTGAGGGGTCGGTTTTGGAGAGCCTGGCGTGCCCAAAGTAAAATGCCTCCCATTCAGGCCCAGAAAATAGGATATGCACATATTTGGTACCATTGGATAGGAAACACTCAGAATTTTCCAAAACTGTTAACCATTTGTCTGTGAGTAAAACAGAACGCATATAGCAGGCGAAACCCCGAGGGATTTCTGTCCTGGAAAAAGTGATTTTGACACATTGCTCATTTGGGAACCCCTCCCTCATGAAAATGACCATATAAGGGCATATGAATGCAGTACCCATCGGTTCCTTTAGATTCCTTACACTGTCTCGAGACCAGGAAGTGTACTTTTTATGTAAACAGTACCCAGTGCGCGCACCCGACAAGGCACGCTGTGTCTTTTTTTACCGTCTTTATCGATCAGTTTATATTCCGGTTGATTTATAATAGTAAATATACGTAAAAGTGTTCCTAAGGATACATTTAAAACTATGTTTGATTGTTCTTGGACAAGTTTATAGGTATAAGATGAACGAGTTTGCGTCACGTTTCAATGGAGTAGTGGAGGCTGTCGTTTCTGATTATAACGCGCAAACCAAATGGAGGATTTATGGATAAAATACATTACTTTTTCTAACAAAAGAACCATGGATTGTCTTCGTTGGACACTTAGGATGACCTCAGCAGAAGTTCTTCAACAGGTAATTGATTTGTTTTCGCTGTGAAATGTGTTATGTGTGTGCTGTGATGGCTAATCGATTCATGGCTATGGGAAAAATATGTGAGGTGCTACCCTCAAACAATCAAATGTGCTGCTTTCGCCGTGAAGCCTTTTTGAAATCTGACAACGCTGTGATATTGCCAAGAAACAGAGCTTTTGATGAGTATAGAACACTTGTATATTGGTGGATGTTTAATAATTCAACTTTTGGATTTTGAATTTGGCGCCTTACATTTCACCTGGTAGTGTCGGGAGCAGCCCGCTAGCGCCCCAGCAATCCCTGAGAGGATATGTAACCCCTGCTAAGTTCAATAAGTTTAATAGTACAATTCCAGATACGTGCTACATGATCATTGCAACTCCACGAGGTGAGATCTTGCATGGAGCCCCAGGCCGAGGGAGATTGACAGTTCTTTTGTGTTTCTTCCATTTGCGAATAATCGCACCAACTGTTGTCACCTTCTCACCAAGCTGCTTGGGATGGTCTTGTAGCCCATTCCAGCCTTGTGTAGGTCTACAATCTTGTCCCTGACATCCTTGGAGAGCTCTTTGGTCTTGGCCATGGTGGAGAGTTTGGAATCTGATTGATTGATTGCTTCTGTGGACAGGTGTCTTTTATACAGGTAACAAACTGAGATTAGGAGCACTCCCTTTAAGAGTGTGTTCCTAATCTCAGCTCGTTACCTGTATAAAAGACACCTGGGAGCCAGAAATCTTTCTGATTGAGAGGGGGTCAAATACTTATTTCCCTCATTAAAATGCAAATCAATTTATAACATTTTTCACATTCGTTTTTCTGGATTTTTTTGTTGTTATTCTGTCTCACTGTTCAAATAAACCTACCATTAAAATTATAGACTGATCATTTCTTTGTCAGTGGGCAAACGTACAAAATCAGCAGGGGGTCAAATACTTTTTTCCCTCACTGTATGATATCCCAAATAATATCAGTAAAATTGCCTCTCCATCCCAAAGTGTTAATCCTGGGGTTGTACCCAATCAATCCTTGTCCAAAGAACCATGTACAAACTCTTGCCTGGAAAAGTGTGAACAGGCCTAGTATTGCTCAAAGGCTTAGGGAAATGTCGTCTTGCCTAACAACGGAAAATATAACATGTACAGTTAAGGGCAAACAAGACACTTTTTAAAAAGGTTTGGGGGCCGTTTTTTGGATTTTGTTGAGCAGAGGGATGTGGGTGAAATATTGGCTAATGAAGGGAACTCGGGGTAGGGTACTATGCTTTGTGTGCGTGTGGGGTGGTGGTGAGAGATATCCGATTGGCTTGTGGCACTGTGTTTCATCTGAAATTTGTCCCAAATATTTTGTTTCCTATTGGATCAGACCCCTGTAAAATGTAATTTCGGTGGTTTTATGCTTTTGTTTTGTTGCTGTTAACTTTTGATGTGGTTTTTGCTGTTCTTTTTTTCATGAAATCTTTCTGCTTATATATGTCTTGTTAAAGAAGGAAAATCAATAAATATATTGTAAAACACAATATATGAATAGCTGAAATGTATTGAGTCAATAAGTATTCAACTTCTTTTTTTACGGCATGCATAAATAAGTTCAGGAGTAAACATTTAATTAACAAGCACCTAATAAGTTGCATGTGCTCACTCTGTGTGAAATAATAGTGTTTAACATGATTTAGGAATGACTACCTCATCTCTGTACCCCACACATACAATTATCTGTAAGGTCCCTCAATCGAGCACTGAATTTTAAACACAGATTCAACCACAAAGATCAATGCCTCACAAAGGAGGGCACCAATATTTAAAAGCAGACATTGAAAATCCTTTTGCGCATAGTGAAGTTATTAATTACACGTTGGATGGTATTTCAATACACCCAGTCACCATAAAGATGCAGGCGTCCTTCCTACCTCAGTTGCCGGAGAGGAAGGAAACCTCTCAGGGATTTCACCATGAGGCCAAAACAAAAACTTTAAAACAATTACAGAGTTTAATGGCTGTGATAGGAGAAAACTGAGGATGATTCAACAGCATTGTAGTTACTCCACAATACTAACTGAAAAGAAGGAAGCCTGTACAGAATACAAATATTCCAAAACATGCATCTGTTTGCAAGAAGGCACTAAAGTAAAACTGCAAAACATTTTGCAAAGTAATTCACTTCATGTCCTGAATACAAAGCATTATGTTTGGGGCAAAACTAACACAACCTATCACCAGTACCAGTGGTGTGTATTCATGGATGCCAAGTGAAGCCAGGCTTCCCCCCAAAATATAAAACATAGAAGATCATCTTTTGTCTCTCTGTGTTTCATAATTTCCTTGTAATTCGTAAGAAGCTGAATGTGTCTCACTGGAGAAAGCATCCGAGTGAGCGAAACAGTGCCCCTCTGTCTCTGTGTGTGTAGGCCTTCTATCTGATGCTGTCTTGTCAAAAATATAATGACATTGATGCAGAATGTAGCATTAAATGTAAAGGAAGCCATTAAGCATTTGGCCTCCCCCCTTGGTAAAAAAAGTATCAAATAATAGCCAATCAGCATTGAGCTAAATTGAGTGAGCTCAACTGTGAATGGTCCTGGCGCACCAATAAAAAGTGTCAAGGGAAGCCAGGTTGGATTTGGCTTCATTCCAATCACATCACATTGAGAGCAATACGTCATTGACAGAAACAACTTTAATTGTTTCATCTTGTTGTGTTGTTGTCCTCCAGCTAGCTAAAAGTGGCCTTTTCCTGAATTAGCCATGGATGGAGATATAAGGTTAAGGATACTGGCCAATGATTATAAATGGCGATTCTGATCCAACCATAAATTCATACATTGTGCCCCTGGCCTGAGAGAATGGGAGTTCAATATGAACCATGGACAGCCACATCCTATTTAGCTTATATTGACTGGACTAAATAGTTTTTGGTATATTTTAGTTGTCACTGTATTAAACTAAGCATAGGTGATTTGATGAAATGTTGAAGTTGAAATGGTGCAGGAATAGTGGAGGCAGCTCCTGTTTTCTTTGCGACTTGCGGTAACTCTCCGTGGTTCTAAAACAATAGTTGTTTATTAGTCCGAAAACGTGGGAAACATTAACTTGCTTGACCATGCTGTAGGTCATGTAACTGTTTGTTACGTTCAATATGTTTTGTGGACTTCACCAGACAGAAGTTGTTCTCCGGTTTTTGTGATGAAACAAAGGTGTGGTTGAATTTATTCTGCCACTGTGTCTTCTTATTGTCTCAGCTTTTAGGCCTATATATCATGGTCGCAAGGCATATGAACTACCAGGTTATAGAGAAAACAAGGCAATTATCACAACATATATTGTAATATGGCTTTTTTCCTGGCTTGGCTTCCCCAGTGATTTTACCCACACACCACTACTGCTGAGTACCACTCTTTATTTTCAAGCATGGTGGTGGCTACATCATGTTATGGGTATGCTTATCATCGACAAGGACTAGGGTGTTTTTTAGGATTTAAAAAATCCTAGAGGAAAACCTGGTTTAGTCTAAATTGCCAACAGAAACTGGGAGACAAATTCACCTTTCAGCAGGACAATAACCTAAAACACAAGGCCAAATCTACACTGGAGTTGCTTACCAAGATTACATTAAATGTTCCTTAGTGGCCTAGTTACAGTTTGGACTTAAAATCGGCTTGAACATTTATGGCAAGACTTGAAAATGGCTGTCTAGCAATGATCAACAACCAACTTGACAGAACTTGAAGAATGTTTTAAAGAATTTTCACTTTGTCATTATGGGGTATTGTGTGTAGATTGGTGAGAGAAAAAATCTATTTAATCCATTTTGAATTCAGGCTGTAACACAAGAAAACGTGGAATACTTCACAAGGGGTATGAATACTTTATGAAGGCAGTGTACAGTCCCAAATAGAAAATCCCCATGTGGGTCTGTCATACACAAACGTCTAACATTTGGGTCAATACAGTATGGGTGAAGACAGAAGCTCAAGAACAGAAAGACCTTGACCAAGGTCAAGTCCAACAACCCACCCACAGAGTTCTGCTGAGCTATGGGAAATATGACAGTTCCACCGATCTTGCAGTACATCAGCTATTGACCCCATAATCATTTAAAGCAAAGCAGTTCGACACATACAACAACACAGAGTTACACATGGAGTGAAACAATCATACAGTCAATAATACAGTAGGAAAAAACAAATCTATATACAATGTGTGCAAATGAGGTAGGATAAGGAACATAAGGCAATAAATAGGCCATGGTGGCAAAGTAACTACAGTATATCAATTTAACACTGGAATGGTAAATGTGCAGTAGATGAATGTGCAAAGTAAAAATACTGGGGTGCAAAGGAGCAAGATAAATAAATGACTATGGTAGGGGATGAGGTAGTTGGTTGGGCTATGTACAGGTGCAGTGATCTGTGAGCTGCTCTGACAGCTGGTGCTTGAAACTAGTGAGGGAGATAAGTGTCTCCAGTTTCAACGATTTTTGTAGTTCGTTCCAATCATTGGCAGCAGAGAACTGGAAGGAAAGGCGGCCAAAAGAGGAATTGGCTTTGGGGGTGGCCAGTGAGATATACCTGCTGGAGCGAGTGCTACGGGTGGGTGCTGCTATGGTTACCAGCGAGCTGAGATAAGGTGGGGCTTTACCTAGCAGGGACTTGTAGATGACCTGGAGCCAGTGGGTCTGGCGTCGAGTGTGTAGCGAGGGCCAGCCGACTAGAGCATACAGGTCGCAGTGGTGGGTAGTATATGGGGCTTTGGTGACAAAGCGGATGGCACTGTGATAGACTGGATCCAGTTTGCTGAGTAGAGTGTTGGAGGCTATTTTGTAGATGACATCGCCGAAGTCGAGGATCGGCAGGATAGTCAGTTTTACTAGTGCAAGTTTGGCAGCATGAGTGAAGGAGGCTTTGTTGCACTGGAAAGCCGATTCTAGATCTAATTTTGGATTGGAGATGTTTAATGTGAGTCTGGAAGGAGAGTTTACAGTCTAGCCAGACACCTAGGTATTTGTAGTTGTCCACGTATTCTAGGTCAGAGCCGTCCAGGGTAGTGATGCTAGTCGGGCGGGCGGATGCAGGCAGCGAACGGTTGAAAAGCATGCATTTGGTTTTACTAGCGTTTAAGAGCAGTTGGAGGCCACGGAAGGAGTGCTGAATGACATTGAAGCTCGTTTGGAGGGTAGTTAACAGAACGTGCTTATTCATGACAATTTTTCATAAGTGTTCCGCATCAGGAGCGCAAGTCCCAGATGATTAATACAGCTGAAGTCAGAGTAGCTCTCCAAGAAAGCCCAGCATCCATTACATCACTAAGCATTTATCTCTAACAGCCCACAGAACGTGCTTATTCAGTATCCTACAGTACACTTGCCTTATTCAGTAGCCTACAGTACACTTGCCTTATTCAGTAGCCTACAGTACACTTGCCTCATTCAGTAGCCTACAGTACACTTGCCTCATTCAGTAGCCTACAGTATACTTGCCTTATTCAGAAGCCTACAGTACACTTGCCTTATTCAGTAGCCTACAGTACACTTGCCTCATTCAGTAGCCTACAGTACACTTGCCTCATTCAGTAGCCTACAGTATACTTGCCTTATTCAGAAGCCTACAGTACACTTGCCTTATTCAGTAGCCTACAGTACACTTGCCTTTGTGAAAACACAAAAAGCTAATGATTTTAATGTAATGCATGGATGAAAGCGGTCAGAGAGCTTTTCGCACTTTCAAGACCACTGTGTTGTTTGGCTAATGTTCATGAACACAAAACAGATAAATAATTAACATATCACAAGAAATACATAGACAGAGAGAGAGGGAGAGAGAGAGAGAGAGAGAGAGAGAGAGAGAGAGAGAGAGAGAGAGAGAGAGAGAGAGGGAGAAGGGGGAGAGAGCCGGAGAGAGAGAGAGAGGAGACAGAGAGGAAAAGAGAGAAAACATCGGCCTAAACTTCAGCGCCACAGGTAACCTCCACAAAGTTGTGAATGAACTGAGAGACAAGGCAAGAAGGGCCTTTATGCCATTGTTATAGTTTGGGGATTCTATTGGGGGATATAGGTAGCACACATGAGGACATTTTTCTCTGTTGAGATAATTTCCTCATTAATTTCCAGCCAAAAGTAAAATGTTCCTGTTTTGAGTAATTTAATAGAGTGGGTTAGGGACTTTGCCTCAACCTAATGTCTACCTGGCCCACCACTCCACCCTGGACTTGAACAGCCTTTACGACCAGGTCCACCTCTACAAGTTTGCAATCCCATCTTTTGCAAGGACCCTGAAGGACATCACCCTCAACCATAGCCCCAGCACCGCACACAAGAGCAACAGAGCAAGGGACACCCCGCCAAAACCAGAGAAACACCATCCCAGACCTGCCAGACCCCCTCCTGAAGGACCTGCACCGAGAGAACCCACGCCAAGAGGACCTACACCCAGACCACAGCATCACCAGCCACAACCAAACCAGCTGAGACCACCCCAAGCAAACCCTGGCCACACCCTATATAGCCCCCATAACCCCTGCCCCTGCAGCAAGGACCTCAACATGACAGCAGGACATATGCCGAGGCCATGAGCAGAGCAACAGGCCCAACCCCCACTATTACACCTGCCCAAGCCCCATCCTGCCACCTAAGAGGTATGTATCGGATGCTCAACATGCTCTGCTCACACCTACTGAGATTGTCCAGGCCTAAATCACACAAAAACAACACTAGACACTATGAAACACAAAGCTTTTACTATCTCATCCTGGAATATACAAGGTCTGAGGTCATCTGCCTTTGGCCTATAGAGCAGGAACCCATTGGTTAGGTTACAGAGAGCTAGTAGTCCCATCCACCAAACTACCACCAGGTGTGAAACAGGGAAGAGACTCAGGGGTTATGCTAATTTGATATAGACCAGACCTAACCCACTCTATTAAATTAGTCAAAACAGGAACATTTTACATCTGGCTAGAAATTAATACGGAAATGAATGTCCTCATGTGTGCTACCTACAGTATATCCCCCCAATAGAATCCCCATACTTTAACGATGACAGCTACTCCATCCTAGAGGGGGTGATCAGCAATTTCTAGACCCAGGGACATGTATTAGTTTGTGGCGACCAAAATGCCAGAACTGGACAAGAACCTGACACACTCAGCACACAGGGAGATAAACACCTACCTGGAGGTGACAACATTCCCTCCCCCATATGCCGCCCTAGACACAACTACGACAACATAACCAACAAAAACAGGTCACAACTCCTGCAGCTCTGTCACACGCTGGGTATGTGGATAGTCAATGGAAGGCTTCAAGTGGACTCCTACGGTAGGTACACATATAGACTACTTTATCAATGACCTCAACCCAGAGTCTCTTTAGAGCTTTCACAGTCAGTGCACTGACATCCCTATCAGATCACAGCAAAACCACACTCTACTTGAACAGAGCTTTGCTCAAGCATGAGGCATCACAGCCAAAGGAACTGAATAATATTAAGAAATGCTATAGATAGAAGGAAAGCAGTGTGGAAATCTACCAAAAAAACTATTAGACAGCAACAAATTCAATCCCTTCTAGACAATTTCCTGGACAAAGTGTAATGTAATGTGTAAATTTGGCAGTAGAACACCTAAACAGTATGTTTGACCTCTCAGCTTCCCTATCAAATAAAACAATTTCAAGCAGACAACCTAAGAAAATTAACAACAATGACAAATGGTTTGATGAAGAATGCAAAAACATAGAGACCCATGATGAAGAATGCAAAAACATAGAGACCCAGAAAACCTGAGTCTACGTCTTCACTATGGTGAATCACTAAAACAATACAGACATACACTACGGAAAAAGACAATGTAATTGAAGAATCCATAGAATCTAACTACTTCTGGGAAATTTGGAAAACTCTAAGCAAACAACAACATGAAGAGGTATCTATCCACAATGGAGATGTATGGATGAACTACTTCTCCAATCTTTTTGGCTCTTTAACAAAGAAAAAACAAAAGAAACATATACATGTTCAAATACAAATCTTAGAATCAACTATTAAAGACCACTAGAATGCACTGGATTCTCCAATTACATTGAATGACTACAGGACAAAATACAAAACCTCCAACCCAAATAGGCCTGTGGGGTTGATGGTATCCTAAATGAAATGACAAAATATACAGACCACAAATTCCAATTGGCTATACTTAAACTCTTTAACATCATCCTCTGCTCTGGCATATTCCCCAATATTTGGAACCAAGGACTGATCACCTCAATCCACAAAAAGGGAGACAAATTTGACCGCAACAACTACCGTGGGATATGCGTCAACAGCAACCTTGGGAAAATCCTCTGTATTATCATTAACAGCAGACTACATTTCCTCAGTGAAAACAATATACTGAGCAAATGTCAAATTGGCTTTTTACCAAATTACCATACAACAGACCACGTATTCACCCTGCACACTCAAATCGACAAACAAACAAACCAAAACAAGGGCAAAGTCTTCTCATGCTTTGTTGATTTCAAAAAACTTTAAACTCAATTTGGAAAGAGGGCCTGCTATACAAACTGATGGAAAGTGGTGTTGGGGGAAAAACATACGGCATTATAAATTCCATGTACACAAACAACAAATGTGCGGTTAAAATAGGCAAAAAACACCGACATTTCTTTCCACAGGCCCGGGGGTTGAGACAGGGGTGAAGCTTAAGCCCCACCCTAATCAACATATATATCAATGATTTGGCGAAGGCACTAAAACAGTCTGCAGCACCGACCTCACCCTACTAGAATCTGAAGTCAAATGTCTACTGTCTACTGTTCCCCAACCAAGGACGGCCTATGGAAGCACTTAGATCTTATGCACAGATTCTGTCAGACCTGGGCCCTGACAGTAAATCTCAGTAAGACAAAAATAATGGTGTTCCAAAAAAGTTCCAGTTGCCAGGACCACAAATACAAATTCCATCTAGACACCGTTGCCCTAGAGCACACAAAAAACGATGATTACCTCGGCCTAAAAATCAGCGCCACACGTAACTTCCACAAAGCTATGAACGATCTGAGAGACAAGGCAAGGCAAGGGCCTTCGATACCATCAAAAGGAACAAAATTCGACATACCAATTAGAATCTGGCAAAAAATACTTGAATCAGTTATAGAACCCATTGCCCTTTATGGTTGTGAGGTCTGGGGTCCGCTCACCTACCAAGAATTCACAAAATGTGACAAACACAAACTGAGACCCCGCATGAAGAATTCTGCAAAAATGTCCTCCGTGTACAACGTAAAACACCAAACAAAGCATGCAGAGCAGAATTAGGCCGATACCCGCTAATTATCAAAATCCAGAAAAGATTCTTCAACCACCTAAAAGGAAGCAATTCCCAAACGTTCCATAACAAAGCCATCACCTGGAGAAGATCCCCCTAAGCAAGCTGGTCCTGGGGCTCTGCTCATAAACAGACCCCACAGAGCCCGTGGACAGCAACAGCAACAGCAACAAAATAAGAAACCAACCAAATCATGAGAAAACAAGAAGGCAATTACTTGACAGTGACACACATTGGAAATAACTTACAAAAAAACAGAGCAAACTCGAATGCTATTTGGCCCTTAACAGAGAGCACACAGTGGCAGAGTACCTGACCACTGTGACTGACCCAAACTTAAGGAAATCTTCACTATGTATAGACTCAGTGAGCATAGCCTTGCTATTGAGAAAGGCCGCCATAGGCAGACCTGGCTCTCAAGAGATGACAGGCTGTGTGCACACTACCTGTCACGCCCTGACCTGTAGGAGCCTGTTTATGTCTCTTTTTGGTTTGGTCAGGGTGTGATTTGGAGTGGGCATTCTATGTTCTAGTTTTTGTATTTCTTTGTGGTTGGCCGGGTAGGGCTCTTAATCAGGGACAGCTGTCCATCGTTGTCTCTGATTGGGAGCCATACTTTAGTAGCCCCTTTTCCCTCCTTTCCTTGTGGGAAGTTGACTCTGTTGATGTGTATGTGCCGTTGGTGCTACACCTTATGATCTTCGTTTGTTGTTTTGTTTTGAGTGAGTTAACTAATAAACATGTTTAACTCAACCGGCACGCTGCGCCTTGGTCCGTCCCTGAAGATCGTGACACTACCCACAAAATGAGGTGGAAACTGAGCTGCACTTCCTAACCTCCTGCCAAATGTATGACCATGTTAGAGACACCTATTTCCCTCAGATTACACAGACCCACAAAGAATTCGAAAAAACCAATCACATTCTGATAAACTCCCATATCTATTGGGTGAAATACCACAGTGTACAATCACAGCAGCAAGATTTGTGACCTGTCGCCACAAGAAAAGGTAAACCAGTGAAGAGAAAGAGGAGACAGAGGGAGAGAGAGAAATCTCAAAGCTTAACGGTTTGCCTTTTAAGCACTTATTCATGTAGGTGGGGGGTGAGGGAGGGAGTGAAGAGAAGAGAGAGATCGTTCTGGCAGAGTTCTGGTAATGTCCTGGTCTGGATTTCTCTGGTCTGACTTTTTAAAGCATCCCACATTCAGCCCTGGTATGTTAATAAGCACAGTGGGATTTGGGTTTGATTAAATGTCAAATACACACAGCTCACAGTATAGCTGAGCAAACTGCGTTGGGCTGATGCCTGTTTCTTGGGTCCTCTGACCTGTGCGTTGGACATTATGTGTGTGTGCGTGTGTGTTGTGTGTTGTGTGTGTATCACATTGTTGGTGGTGCAGAGATGTTCCCTGAGGATCCCGCCGTGTCACGTTTGTGATTTACTTCATAACAGTTCAACTGAGAATGGTTGGAGGGCCTCTGCGTCCTTCACTCGTGGGTAGCAATGAAAGCAGAGGCTGCAGAGAGAGGTTTCTGTATAACCCAATGACTGACTGTACAATGATGATTGTTGTTTTATTCAGATCCCCATTAGCTTCTGTCCCGAAGCAGTAGCTCTTCTTCCTTTCTTTCTTCCACAAAAACATAAAACACAAAAAGTAAGAAAACACTGATACACTGACAGACAAGAACAGTCACACAAATGTAACATACAACGATATACAGACAGTACACCTAAAGAATAATGTTTGTGTAGACTGTGTGTGTTAGAGTGTGATAGAGTCTTTGTGTGTATGTCCCTTCACTGTCACTGTTATGCCCTGAGATGTTGTTTTATCCGTGCTACAACCCAGTGTGTTAGAGCTCTGAGGTGTTTTTCAGAGCAACAATAATACAGGAAGCCACAAAAATACAGGAGGTAATAACTTGGCTATATACACAGGGTACCAGTACTGAGTCAATGTGCAGGGGTACGACGTAATAACTAGGCTATATACACGGGGTACCAGTACTGAGTCGATGTGCAGGGGTACGAGGTAATAACTTGGCTATATAAAAAAGGGTACCAGGACTGAGTCAATGTGCAGGGGTACGAGGTAATAACTTGGCTATATACATGGGGAACCAGCAGTGAGTCAATGTGCAGGGGTACGAGGTAATAACTTGGCTATATACGCGGGGTACCAGTACTGAGTCAATGTGCAGGGGTACAAGGTAATAACTTGGCTATATAAACGGGGTACCAGTACTGAGTCAATGTGCAGGGGTACGAGGTAAAAACTTGGCTATATACACGGGGTACCAGTACTGAGTCAATGTGCAGGGGTACAAGGTAATAACTTGGCTATATACACGGGGTACCAGTACTGAGTCAATGTGCAGGGGTACGGGGTAATAACTTGGCTATATACACGGGGTACCAGTACTGAGTCAAGGTGCAGGGGTACGAGGTAATAACTTGGCTATATACACGGGTACCAGTACTGAGTCAATGTGCAGGGGTACGAGATAATAACTTGGCTATACACACGGGGTACCAGTAATGAGTCAATGTGCAGGGGTACGAGGTAATAACTTGGCTATAAACACAGGGTACCAGTACCGAGTCAATGTGCAGTGGTACGAGGTAATAACTTGGCTGTATACAGGGGGTACCAGTACTGAGTCAATGTGCAGAGGGTACGAGGTAATAATTTGGCTATAAACACAGGGTACCAGCAGTGAGTCATTGTGCAGGGGTACGAGGTAATAACTTGGCTATATACACGGGGTACCAGTACTGAGTCAATGTGCAGGGGTACGAGGTAATAACTTGGCTATAAACACGGGGTACCAGTACTGAGTCATTATGCAGAGGGTACGAGGTAATAATTTGGCTATAAACACACTGAGTCAATGTGCAGGGGTACGAGGTAATAACTTGGCTATATACACGGGGTACCAGTACTGAGTCAATGTGCAGGGGTACGAGGTAATAACTTGGCTATATACAAGGCGTACCAGTACTGAGTCAATGTGCAGGGGTACGAGGTAATAACTTGGCTATATACAAGGGGTACCAGTGCTGAGTCAATGTGCAGGGGTGCGAGATAATAACTTGGCTATATACACTGAGTACGAGTACTAACTCAATGTGTAGGGGTACGAGGTAATAACTTGGCTATATACACTGGGTAGCAGTACCGAGTCAATGTGCAGGGGTACAAGGTAAATACACTGGGTACCAGTACTGAGTCAATTTGCAGGGGTACGAGGTAATAACTTGGCTATATACACAGGGTACCAGTACTGAGTCGATGTGCAGTGGTATGAAGTAATAACTTGGCTATATACACTGGGTACCAGTACTGAGTCAATGTGCAGGGGTACGAGGTAATAACTTGGCTATATACACTGGGTACCAGTACTGAGTCAATGTGCAGAGGTACAAGGTAAATACACTGGGTACCAGTACTGAGTCAATGTGCAGGGGTACGAGGTAATAACTTGGCTATAAACACAGGGTACCAGTACCGAGTCAATGTGCAGGGGTACGAGGTAATAACTTGGCTATATAGATGGGGTACCAGTACTTAGTCGATGTGCAGGGGTACGAGGTAATAACTTGGCTATATACATGGGGTACCAGTACTGAGTCGATGTGCAGGGGTATGAGGTAATACCTTGGCTATATACATGGGGTAGCAGTACTGAGTCAATGTGCAGGGGTACGATGTAATAACTTGGCTTTATACACGGGGTTCCAGTACTGAGTCAATGTGCAGGGGTACGAGGTAATAACTTGGCTATAAACACAGGGTACCAGTACTGAGTCAATGTGCAGGGTACGAGGTAAAAACAGGGGGTACCAGTACTTAGTCAATGTGCAGGGGTATGAAGTAATAACTTGGCAATATACACGGGGTACCAGTACTGAGTCATTGTGCAGGGGTACATGGTAATAACTTGGCTATATACATTGGGTACCAGTACTGAGTCAATGTGCAGGGGTACGAGATAATAACTTGGCTATATACACAGGGTACCAGTACTGAGTCAATGTGCAGGGGTACGAGTTAAATACACGGGGTACCAATACTGAGTCAATGTGCAGGAGTACGAAGTAAGAACTTGGCAATTTACACGGGGTACCAGTACTGAGTCATTGTGCAGGGGTACATGGTAATAACTTGGCTATATACACTGGGTACCAGTACTGAGTCAATGTGCAGGGGTACAAGGTAAATACACTGGGTACCAGTACTGAGTCAATGTGCAGGGGTACGAGGTAATAACTTCGCTATATACACGGGGTACCAGTACTGAGTCAATGTGCAGGGGTACGAGTTAAAAACACGGGGTACCTGTACTGAGTCAATGTGCAGGGGTACTAGGTAATAACTTGGCTATAAACACAGGTTACCAGTACCGAGTCAATGTGCATGGGTACGAAGTAATAACTTGGCTGTATACACGGGGTACCAGTACCAAGTCAATGTGCAGGGGTACGAGTTAAATACACGGGGTACCAGTACTGAGTCAATGTGCAGGGGTACGAGGTAATAACTTGGCTATAAACACAGGTTACCAGTACCGAGTCAATGTGCAGGGGTACGAAGTAATAACTTGGCTGTATACACGGGGTACCAGTACCGAGTCAATGTGCAGGGGTACAAAGTATTACATTGGCTATATGCACAGGGTACCAGTACCGAGTCAATGTGCAGGGGTACGAGGTAATAACTTGGCTATACACACGGGGTACCAGTACTGAGTCAATGTTCAGGGGTACGAGGTAATAACTTGGCTATAAACATGGTGTACCAGTACCCAGTCAATGTGCAGGGGTACGAGGTAATAACTTGGCTATATACATTTGGTACCAGTACTGAGTCTATATGCAGGGGTACGAGGTAATAACTTGGCTATATACATGGGATACCAGTACTGAGTCGTTGTGCATGGGTATGAGGTAGTAACTTGGCTATGTACATGGGGTACCAGTACTGAGTCAATGTGCAGGGGTACGAGGTAATAACTTGGCTATAAACACAGGGTACCAGTACTGAGTCAATGTGCAGGGGTACGAGGTAATAACTTGGCTATATACACAGTGTACCCGTACTGAGTCAATGTGCAGGGGTATGAGGTAATAACTTGGCTATAAACACAGTGTACCAGTACTGAGTCAATGTGCAGGGGTACGAGGTAATAACTTGGCTATAAACACAGGGTACCAGTACTGATTCAATGTGCAGGGGTACGAGGTAAGTACACGGGGTACCGTTTCCTGTTGTCCACGATCAACTCCTTTGTCTTGCTGACGTAGAGGGTGAGGTTATTGTCCTGGCACCACACTGCCAGGTCACTGACCTCCTCCCCATAGGCTATCTCAGCATTGTCGGTGATCAGGCCTACCACCATCGTGTCATCAGCAAATTTAATGATGGTGTTTGAGTCGTGCGCGGACATGCAGTCCTCGGTGAACAGGGAGTACAGGAGGGGACCAAGCACACACCGGTGAGGGGCCCCTTTGTTGAGGGTCAGCGTGGCGGCTTTGTTGTTACCTACCCTTACCACCTGGGGGCAGCCCATCAGAAAGTCCAGGATCCAGTTGCAGAGGGAGATGTTTAGTCCCAGGGTCCTTAGCTTAGTGATGAGCTTTGAGGGCACTATGGTGTTGAACGCTGAGCTGTAGTCAATGAACAGCATTCTCACATAGGTGTTCCTCTTATTCCAGGTGGGAAAGGGCATTGTGGAGCCCAATAGAGTTTGCTTCATTTGTGGATCTGTTGGGGCGGTATGCGAATTGGAGTGGGTCCAGGGTTTCTGGGATGATGATGTTGATTTGAGCCATTACCAGCCTTCCAAATAATTTCATGACCACAGATGTCAGTGCTACCGGGCAATAATCATTTAGACAGATGATGAGGTGTGAGTGTTAGGGTTAGGGTTGTGGTTTCGGTTAAGGAAGGATTGAGCCAGGGACATGAATGTGAAGAAAATTATGCGAGTTCTAATTTCCACCAGACCTCAAGGTTCTTTACATTGTAAGGGAACTCACGTCATCCACTATCATGTGTGAGACAGCTACTGCAGCTAGTCTTGTACCCAGTGGAACGGCTTTGCCACACGGAAGACAACAGTCAACACACATTGACCAGCCCGAAGGATAGGGTGAAGAGTTCAGAGGATAGTTCCAGATGATTACACACAGGTTCAGTGATCTGGATCAGGGTTAATTTAGTTAATTTGTGAATGAACTCCCCTCAGCTCCCCTAGGACCAGCCTGACTGCTCTGTTGTTGTGGCTCCTCTCTTGTTCAGAAGGAGGATGGGAAACTGGGTCCATTGAAGTATACAAAACGTTTTCAGAAAAGGAAAATGTGTGTTTTTTATTATTAAAGGCAATGAAACCCGGGAGAGAGCCTCCAGGGGAAGCCGAAGGCTGTGTCTGTAATGACACCCTACTTCCTGTTCTCTATATAGTGAGACTATGGCCAGGAAGTGCCTAGGTAATAGGGTGTTATTACAGATACACCCTTAGTCTCTACAGCATGAGATTAGACAGGGGATGTTCGATTACTCTGCATTGAGCATTCTTAAGAGTCTAAGCCAATAGAGGGGTGGGCTAACATATGGAATTGTTTTAAGAAGGTCATACAGTGGATCATTTAGCTATTTGATTTTGAATTTTAGGACCGTTTTATTTATATAAAACAAAAACAGTCAAACTATAAATCATAAGGAATAAGGTTTTGAAGTGTCTGTCCTGTCTCTAAGAGGTATAAGAAAGCTCAGAAAATATTTGTATTGTTTTTCACACATATTTCATCTCTTTTTTGGGTAGGCACAAAACTACTTTCATCCTTATAATTTTTTTACCGGTACTGGTTATCTTCAGATGACTTGTTGGGGTCGTAGAGCAAAATGGAGAACATCATTGTGCAATCATGCAAAAAAAACAAATATCTCTAGTTTAACCAGATATCTCTAGTTTAAACTGATATCTCTAGTTTAAACAGATATCTCTAGTTTAAACAAATATCTCTAGTTTAAACTGACAACTCTAGTTTAAACTGATATCTTTAGTTTAACCAGATATCTCTAGTTTAAACTGATATCTCTAGTTTAAACAGATATCTCTAGTTTAAACAGATATCTCTAGTTTAAACTGATATCTCTAGTTTAACCAGATATCTCTAGTTTAACCAGATATCTCTAGTTTAAACTGATATCTCTAGTGTAAACTGATTTTACTTAGACTGATGCACCGGTGCGTCAATAGACTCTAGAGGGATACATTATTAACAATTCACATATTCTCAATGCCCTGCCTTTTCCTGCTTGAGGAGAATGAGGCGAATACATCCTGTGATTGACAACAATGTCCTCTAGATGGCGACATTGTCTTGCATGTCTCAGAGAGGGAGCAGTAGTACACAAGTGAGGGAATGCAAGAGACTGTTTGTGAACGTACCAGCACATTGTCATGATCCCATCTATGCTGATGTACTTTTTAATTAAAATGGTGGATATGGAAAGAGACAGTATACCGGCAGTCGAAACTAGGCTATACTTCAAATCTAAGCGTTGGTGGTGAAGGACAAATCAAATCAAATTTTATTAGTCACATGCGCCGAATACAACAGGTGTAGGTAGACCTTACAGTGAAATGCTTACTTTACAAGCCCCCTGACCGACAGTGCAGTTTCAAAAAATACGGATAAGAATAAGAGTTAAAAATAGTATAAATAAATAAATAAGAAACACGGGGCTGTGTGAAGCTCACTCCTCAGCCTGAAGTCTCACCACTTCTGCTCCCGAATGGCTAGCTCCTTCTTTATTTATTTACACGTCTGGTAAGACAGTCACAAGGTCACAAGGTCACAAGGCAGAGGTCCTGGGTTTGAGCCAAATCAGGAGGAAGTGTTACTCGCTAAGCAAGCAACGTGACATCCTTTACACAGGCAATGTGTGTATTTCCATCTTCTTTAACATGTTAAAATACCCTTAGTTATAAATAGATGGATCAAGTCAACAGGATGATACATTATATATACGAATGGACTCCCAAGTGGCGCAGCGGTCTATAGGACTGCATCTCAGTGCAAGATTCGTCACTACAGACACTCTGGTTCTAATCCAGGCTGTATCACAACCGGCCATGATTGGGCGTCCCATAGGACAGTGCACATTTGGCCCAGCGTTGTCCAGGTTTGGCCGGTGTAGGCTGACTTGCCTAGATAAATAAAGGTTACTTTTTTTTTTTTTTATGTATGTAAAATTTTTGGATTTGTATATTTCAGCAACACCCGTTGCTGACAAGTGTTTAGAATCGAGCACACAGCCATGCAATCTCCATAGACAAACATTGGTAGTAGAATGGGGTAGTAGAATGGCCTTACTGAAAAGCTCATTGACTTTCAGCGTGGCACCGTCATAGGATGCCACCTTTCCAACAAGTCAGTTTCTGCCCTGTCAAATGTATGCCTTGCTAGAGCTGTCCCGGTCAACTGTAAGTGCTGTTATTGTGAAGTGGAAAGTCTAGGCAACAGCAACAACGGCTCGGCCACAAAGTGGTAGGCCACACAAGGTCACAGAACGGACCGCTGAGTGCTGAAGCACGTAGTGCGTAAAAATTGTCTGTCCTCGATTGCAACACTACCTACTGAGTTCCAAACTGCCAACGTCAGCACAAGAACAGTTCGTCGGGGGAGCTTCATGAAATGGGTTTCCATGGCCGAGTAGCCGCACACAAGCTTGAGATCAGCATGCGCAATGCCAAACACGTTCTCTGGAGTGATGATTTTCACCATTTGGGAGTCCGACGGACAAATCTGGGTTTGGCGGATGCCAGGAGAACACTACCTGCCCAAATGCATAGTGCCAACTGTAAAGTTTGGTGGAGGAGGAATAATGGTCTAGGGCTGTTTTTCATGGTTCGGGCTAGGCCTCTTAGTTCCAGTGAAAGGAAATCTTAATGCTACAGCATACAATGACGATTTTGTGATTCCAACTTTGTGTCAACAGTTTGGGGAAGGCCCTTTCCTGTTTCAGCATGACAATGCCCCCCGTGCACAAAATGAGGTCCATACAGAAATGGTTTGTCTATATCGGTGTGGAAGAACTTGACTGGCCTGCACAGAGCCCTGACCTCAACCCCATCAAACACCATTGGGATGAATTGGAATGCCGACTGCAAGCCAGGCCTAATCACCCAACATCAGTGCCCGACCTCACTAATTCACTTGTTGCTGAATGGAAGCAAGTCCCCGCAGCAATGTTCCAACAGAAGAGAGGAGGATGTTATGGCAGCAAAGGGGGACCAACTCCATATTAATGCCCATGATTTTTGATGAGAAGGCGTCCACATACTTTCGGTCATTTAGTGTATATATGTCCCCATATAGTCCTTATAATTAGTCACTAGATTGAATCCTAAAACAAATTACAGTTTTTTACAGTCGCTAGGACACATTTCTCAATACTTAGGTCACTTTTTCAAAACTCTTCACACAGTGTGCACAACAGAAGTATATGTGGGCTAAACTGTGGATCATTTATCATTGCTTTGGCACAAAATGCATTCAATGACTACATCTTTCAAATTACATTAACTCTTTTCTCACTTCGACACAACAACCGCCAAAACTCTGTGTACCTACAGGCCAATTTGCACATGCTTATATACTGTTTTCAAAACTGTTAAACTTATTTTCAAAACAATAACATAATACAAAACTGAATAAGACAGCAATTTGCTACATTTCTACAGTAATATTTTATTGACATATATTTTAAATCTTAAAATTAAATGCTATAAAAACAATTGGACAATTGGACCAACCACAGCTGATTCTCATTGTAGATGAACATCTACACAGGTGTTACTCTTTCAATTTCATTACAAAAGGAGACAACTGCTGAATAGTTTTGTATTGTGATGTAAACATGGACCCAGCCAGAAATAGAGAAGTGGCTGAAAGAGGAAGAAGAGTGGCTGGGAGGGGGCGAGGAATACGTATGCGTGGTGGAAGAAGAATAAGAGGAAGATCAAGAGCTGTAGTCTCAGATGAGATCAGAGCTACTGTAATTGATCATGTAGTAAATCATGGTCTCTCAATGAGAGAAGCTGGTCAGAGAGTGCAGCCAAATTTGCAACGCTCAACAGTGGCATCTATTGTTAGAGTTTTCCGGCAAACCAACAGGTAACTTGTATTCTGCAAGGGCATATGACTGAGTTGCACATTACAGAAGTAAATAGACTTGTGTGTAATTGCTTTTGCATTTCTGCTTAGGACTCAACGGTTACCTCACACAGGTGGGAGAGGAAGGATGCTCACTGATGTGCAGGAAACTGCCATTGTTGATATGGTCATCAGAAACAATGACATAAAACTCACTGAGATTCGAGACAGAGTCTTGGCAGACAACGTTACTTTTGCAAATATTCACAGTGTAAGCATAACAACTATTTCTAGAGTCCTGAAAAAACATCAGATCAGGATGAAACAGTTGTACACTGTGCCTTTTGAGAGGAACTCTGAACATGTCAAGCAACTCAGGAACCAATATGTCCAGGTAAGATCACAATAAAATACAGAACTGTTTTTAAACAAAACCAAACACACACAAAGACATATTTTTAAGTAATGTTTACTACTGTAACAGCTTATGTTGCCTTGTGGATTTATTTTAGAGAGTCATGGAGATTGAAGGCAGGCAAACACCCCACATTTTCATCTTTGTGGATGAGGCGGGTTTCAACTTGGCCAAAACACGGCGACGAGGAGGAATGTGATTGGGAAGAGAGCCACAGTGGATGTCCCGGGCCAGAGGGGTGCCAACATCACAATGTGCGCAGCAATATCCACTGATGGACTGCTGTTACACAAACCACTAATTGGGCCATACAACACTGAACGTCTCCTTGCGTTCCTGCATGATCTCTATGGAAGGGTTGTGCTAGGTGAGGAAAGGGATGCAGAGAGAAGAAATCAGCCAACATTTATAATTGTATGGGACAATGTGGCATTTCACCACTCCCGTGCAGTCACTGAGTGGTTTGCAGCCCATCCCAGAATGGTGTCACTTTTCCTCCCACCTTACTCTCCATTCCTCAACCCCATTGAGGAATTATTTTCCTCATGGAGGTGGAAGGTTTATGACCACCATCCACATGATCAAATGTCCCTCCTGGATGCAATGAATGCTGGATGCCTGGACATATCAGCAGAAGATTGCCAGGGATGGATCAGGCATGCCAGAAGATTCTTTCCTAGGTGTATTGCCCTAGATGACATAAGATGTGATGTGGATGAGAACCTGTGGCCAAATGGAGAAGACCGAGTAGATTAGCATTACTATTGTATCTGTATCAGTTGATGGTGTGTATACAACCTCTTGTATTTTGGAATTACTCAATGCAAAAAAATAACAATAAATAAAAGACATAAAATATATTGAAGCATTCTGCATCATGTCTGATTCATTCCAGTAACATATATTGCAGTGAATTATAAACAGAGATGTGTCCTTGTTTTACACAAGAAAACATTGTATAATGCTACATGTTGTTAGTGTTTTTTAGGTCATTGTTTTGTGGGTGACAAAGTGTGTTTGTTGGCTGTCAACCTTTGCTAGTGTTGTGGAAGAATGTGTTGATTTGAGACATGTATGAAGTGATTTGGTAGTTTTAGTGCATTTTGAATGTGAAATGAACTGCTGTGCCGAGCTGAAAGTTGGTTAGGAGAACTGTGTGAAGAGTTTTGAAAAAGTGACTTAAGTATTGAGAAATGTGTCCTAGCGACTGTAAAAAACTGTAATCCACATGCCTGGAAACCAACTGGGCAAACAGCAGAAGTGCAGAATTTTGAAATGGCCACTAGTTGGCATCCTAGGGCTCCCAGTGGTAGGAACAGAGTTACTGCAGAGACAGGCAGGTAGTGGATAGTCAGTGGTGTAAAGTACTTAAGTAAAAATACCTTTAAGTACTACTTAAGTCGTTTGTGGGGTATCTGTACTTTACTTTACAATTTACATTTGGAACAACTTTTACTTTTACTTCACTACATTCCTTAAGAAAAGTATGTACTTTTTACTCCATGCATTTTCCCTGACACCCAAAAGTACTTGTTATATTTGTAATAGCAGTAAAGGAAAATGGTCCAATTCACGCACTTATCATCCCTACAGTTTCTAATCTGGGAGACTCACTAAACGCAAATCCTTGGTGTTGGAGTGTGGTCCTGACTATCCGTACATTTTCAAAAACATGAAAATGGTGCCGTCTGGTTTGCTTAATATAAGGAACTTTTACTTGTGATACTGAAGAATATTTAAGCAATTACACTTACTTCTGATACTGAAGTATATTTAAAACCAAATACCTTTGGACTTTTCCTCAAGTAGTATTTTACTGGGTGACTTTCACTTTTACTCAAGTCATTTTCTATTAAGGCATCTTTACTTTCACTCATGTAAGACCATTGGGACTTTTTCCACCACTGTGGATAGTCTGGCTGACGCCAGCTCTCAAGTCCTTCTGACTCAGTGAGTCACAGCTCTTCCTCGCTGTGTAGTCACGTGGGTCGCGTTAGCCAGGCTACTCTAGGTAGTGGAGGGGACATGGCCTATATACCATCAGGATCTAAGTGCTGAGGAGGGATGTGGAGGATTACTCTCAATGTACTTAAGTAGTAAATATATAAATATAACCATTTGGGTGGTCCTATACACTCTGCTCTGTCCACTATGCCTCACTGTTATCGTGTCTCTGTCTGCTCTATCTACTGTTATACCTCACTGTTATCGTGTCTCTGTCTGCTCTGTCCACTGTTATACCTCACTGTTATCGTGTCTCTGTCTGCTCTATCTACTGTTATACCTCACTGTTATCGTGTCTCTGTCTGCTCTGTCCACTGTTATACCTCACTGTTATCGTGTCTCTGTCTGCTCTGTCCACTGTTATACCTCACTGTTATCGTGTCTCTGTCTGCTCTATCTACTGTTATACCTCACTGTTATCGTGTCTCTGTCTGCTCTGTCCACTGTTATACCTCACTGTTATCGTGTCTCTGTCTGCTCTGTCCACTGTTATACCTCACTGTTATCGTGTCTCTGTCTGCTCTGTCCACTGTTATACCTCACTGTTATCGTGTCTCTGTCTGCTCTGTCCACTGTTATACCTCACTGTTATCGTGTCTCTGTCTGCTCTGTCCACTGTTATACCTCACTGTTAATAGTGATAACACCCTTTTTTTTCAATTTTCGCCTAAATGTCAAATCTAACTGCCTGTAGCTCAGGCCCTGAAGCAAGGATATGCATATTCTTAGTACCATTTGAAAGGAAAGACTTTGAAGTATGTGTAAATGTGAATTTAATGTAGGAGAATATAACACGATAGATCTGGTAGAAGAAAATACAAAGAAAAAAACAACATGTGTTTTTTTCCTACCATCTTTGAAATACAATAGAAAGGTCACTGTTAAAGCCATCACTCTGGTTGTAACTCCAATAGTGTCCACAAGATGGCAGCAGTGTATGTGCAAAGTCTCAGATGGATAACTTGGAGTAAGACTGATCAAGACTTTTAGTGTGAAGTCCCCAGGTACATTTGGACAAATCATGAAGGAGACGTTTGCATTCATATTCCATTGTATGGACTTTGATTTAGCTTTTTAGTATATTTGGACTTTGATTTAGCTTTCTAAGTATTAGTAGCCATATTATAAGCTCAACATTTGCAAAACAACCAATTTCATAATTTCATAACTCTGAACATCCTTAAAAATCTTGTCCAAAACGAAAAGGCATGCTGGGTTAGAAGCAAGGTTAGAAGCAAGGTTAGAAGCCACATTTTACGACATGTATATGGTTTCCAGATACTCTCTTAAAGCCCAGCTCATTGGCTATCTAGCTAGCTTTGTTTGACCCCGATTGGTGCTTATTTGACAAAGATACAGTTGTTCAAGTGATGGCCGCCTGCGTCATCAGTGTGCCATGAACTACCAAATATGGTGTCCAATAGGATATACTACACCCCTAATGAAATAGTGAAGTCTTGTTACCTTCTAGGATCTCTGAGGAATAGATACGAACGTGATTTGAATCATTCAAACAACGTTTAGGGTGAGATTATCACAGACTCCTTCCTTTGCAAATTGAACGAGTGGAAATGCAAAATCAATTGTGTGTGCTATATGGACCTTTTTAGGATATGAAAAAGGATTTTATCTAACAAAATGACACTTCATATTATCTCTGGGACCCTTTGGATGATAAATCAGAGCAAGATTTCAGAATGTAAGTACACATTTCACCTTCAGAGGTGAATTTATCAAACCTATGAAAAATGTGTTTTGTTGTTAGGAGCTCTCCTCAAACAAAAGCATGGCATTATTTCGCAGTAATAGCTACTGTAAATTAGACAGTGCTGTTATATTAACAAGAATTTAAGCTTTCAGCCGATATAAGACACTTCTATGTACCGACATTTGTTGTTACTCTAAAATCTGCGATATTGACATAACGCGCTGCATGATTTACAACTGTCCCGTTCACGGAACGCCAATCCTTAAGAAGTTTTAATGTGTCTCTGTCTGTCCACTGTTATACCTCACTGTTAATGTGTCTCTGTTTGCTCTGTCCACTGTCATACCTCACTGATAAACACTGCAGCATATCACCTCCTCTCTCCACTATCTGGCCACCTGAAACATGATGGACAAGCGGCTGCAGCATGTGATAGCTGACACTGTATATATCCTGTCCTTCACTGAGCAGAGTGATCTCTCCTCTATAGATGATCTCAACTGTAGGGAACTCTTCTGTTCTTTTCTGTTTTCTTCTGTTCTCTTCTGTTCTTTTCTGTTCTCTTCTGTTCTGTTCTCATCTGTTCTCTTCTGTTCTCTCCTCTTCTCTTGTGTTGTGTTCTGTTCTGTTGTGTTCTCTTCTGTTCTGTTCTATTCTGGACGTCATGTTCAGTACGTGTTGACATCTCCCGCAGTACAAGACTAAAGACTGGGTTTGTTTGACTTTAATAACAAACTTCATAGTTAGCTAATAAAAGTTTACAGTAGTTTACCTAGTCATATCTGGATCTTGGGATGCAGTTAATGTTAAGGCTGATTACCTGGATGCACAATCGAGGAGAAATAATCTTGTAATAGATGGTATCCAGGAGAGCCAAAGTGAGACATGGGCTGAATCAGAGGACAAAGTTTGAAAGCTATTTTATGAGGAGCTACATCTGGATCAACAGGTAGAGCTGGAACGTGCTCACCGGTCTGGGAAACCAGGGGTCATTAGTGGTGAGAATGGAACCAGACCCAGGTCAATCGTAGTGAAATTCCTCAGGTTCAAGGATAAGCTTGCAGGACTTGAAAAAGCCAAATGCCTCAAAGGGTCCTTTATCTTCATCAATGAGGATTTCTCAGATGCAGTCCGTCAAAGAAGAAAGGAACTAATACCAGCCATGAAGGCTGAAAGAGAATGAGGTGACATAGCATATCTGAGGTATGACAAGCTGATTGTTCATCCTCTCTCCCATGGAGTTATTTCAGTCCCACACACACACACACACTGAGTATATCTCTCTCAGATTCCAACTACTGATTCATGTTTTGACATATAAATACTGTAAATCTACCAAAGAAAGGTCTGTTAATTGCTCACTTGAATATATGCAGTTTAACCTTAGGATGCACATTTGAAACCTATACTAGTTGGTTGCTGCTATAGGCCACCTAGTGCTGATGTGAAATATTTTGATGTCATTTGCAAAATGTTGGATAAGGTATCTGATGAAAATAGGGAACTATATTTTTGGGGAGATATGAATATCGATTTTTTTTAATACAAACTGTCCAAAGAGAAGGAAAGTTATTTCTGTTGCCAATGTATGTTACCTGACCCAAGATATGACATTACCAACCAGAACGTTCACTAATAGGTCTGGTATTACATCATCAACTTGTATCGATCGCATTTTTACTAACATGGCTGAACATTGTTCTAAAGCTGTATCAGTGGCGCTAGGTTACAGTGATCATAACTTGGCTGCACTAACTAGGAAAACTAAAATACCAAAGGCTGGCCTTACAATAATCTACCGCAGGTCCTACAGAGGGTTCAATCAGGACTCACTTGTGGATGAGATTAAGAATGTGCAATGGTTAGAAGTGTGTAGTAAGGATGATCCTGAAATGTCACTAAGTTTGTTTATTAAATTATTTATGAGTATAGCTGATAAGCACGCCCCTTTAAGAAAATGCACTGTGAGGTCAAATGGTGCCCCATGGATTGATGATGAGCTGAGAAATGTAATGATTCAACGTAATAATGCCAAAAAAGTAGCAGATAAATCTGGTACTTTGTTTGATAAGCAAAGTTATTGTCAATAAAGAAATCTTGTGAACAAGCTAAACAAAGGAAAGAAGAAGAGATTCTATCAGCACAAAATTGATGAAGTAAAGGGTGATGGGAAAAAGCTGTGGAGAACGTTGAACACTATTATGGGTAGGAATTCAAACATGTCTGCCTCTTTTGTTGAATCAGAGGGTATATTTATTACAAAAGCACATGACATCGCAAATTACTTTAATGAATATTTTACAGGCAAAGTGGACAAGTTGAGGAATGCTATGATTCCAACTGATGGCTCCATGTCGTATACCCTTATAAAAGATTGTATCATGAAGGAAAGGCAATGTAGTTTCAAATTTCATCAAGTAGAAAGGGAAGAGATAGAAAGGATGCTGTTGTCTCTTTCGGATGACAAGTCGCCTGGTACAGATAATCTAGATGCCTAATTGCTTAGAGTTACAGCTAACCAAATATCTACACCAATCTCTCATATTTTTAATAAGTGCTTGATGTATGGGGTGTGCCCAGAAGTCTGGAAAGAGTCAAAAGTTATTCCACTACCTAAGGATAATAGATCAGCATTCACTGGTCCGAATAGTCGTCCTATAAGCTTGCTGCCTGTGTTAAGTAAATTATTGGAAAAAATTATATCTGTACAAATCAAGGATTATTTATCATGTAATGGTCTGATAATGGGTTTCCAGCATGCATATAAAGAAGGGCATTCTACGCGTACAGCCTTAGCACAAATGACAGATGATTGGTTAAAGAGTATGGATGACAGGAAGTTAGTTGGTGCAGTGTTGCTGGATTTCAGTGCTGCTTTTGATGTAATTGATCATGAACTGTTACTAGGAAAACTCAAATGTTATGGTTTTAAGGATGCAGCTCTATCCTGGATGGAAAGCTATCTATCCAGCAGAAGGCAAAAAGTGTTCTTTAATGGTAGCTTTTCAAATAGTAAAGATATACATTGTGGTGTTCCTCAAGGAAGCTGCATAGGCCCACTGCTCTAATCTATCTTTCCTAATGATTTACCTTCAGTAATGAACAAAGCAAGAGTGGTCATGTATGCTGATGACTCTACAATATATAGCGCAGCATCAGAATGTAATGAGTTAACAGATGTACTGAGCAGTGAACTAAGAATTTTGTCTGAGTGGGTTGATATGAACAAATTGGTGTTGAACATTTCTAAAACTAAGTGTATTGTATTTGGTTCAAGATATATGCTTGCTGATGACCCCCAATTGAAGTTGTCGATTAATACATGTAGAATACATGTAGAGCAAGTTAAAAAAACTAAACTACTAGGCGTCATGTTGGACACAGCTTTATCATGGTCAGACCACACAGATAATAATGTTATTAAGATGGGTAAGGGAATTGCTGTTACAAGAACATGTTCATCTGAAAATGGTCATCTGCAGCAAAGAAAGATATAAAAAAGCTCCAAATGGCTCAAAACAGGGCTGCCAGATTATCTCTTCATTGCTCTAATCGAATGAATATTATTAAAATGCATCAGAATCTTTCATGGCTTCACGTTAAAAACAAATTACTATCTAGTATTTTGGTTTTCTTTAGGAATGTTATATTTTTCAAAAAACCACAGTACCTTTCAGTCCAATTAGTACATAGTAGCAAGACGCATAACCACCAAACCAGACAGGCAAATTCAGGGCAGCTAAAACAACTCAAGCCAAGGACAAGTCGCCTTAAATCTACAGTTTTCTATAGAGCTATAGCTGAATGGAACTCTTTACCAATCCATATTTCTCAGGCAAAAAGTAAATCCACCTTCAAGAAAAAAATAAAATAACATTTAATGTGATAGACCATATCACTGGACAGGAAATAGAAAGTAACAACTGAATGTTAAATGTGTTTCCTGTCAGGTATTTTAATTATCTGTATTGTCTATTTGTTGAATGTTTGTGAAGTCTTGATTGTGGTTTTTTGTAATGTCTTGTTAATTGATGTTGGACCCCAGGAAGATTAGCTAGCATTACGGCGTTAGCTAATGGGGATCCTAATCAAAAATTAATAATAATAATAAATAAATAAAAACAATAAAAAATCACAATCCGTTAACACCACATCGAATTGGGGAGGAATTACCCATCATCCTTTTGACCTCAGATTGTGTCACGTCCAGGCCTGAGAAGACAGTCTGGCGTGTTTTGTTTTGGTTTTGGTGTAGGGTTTTTCTGTTCTAGGTCATCTGTTTCTATGTTGGGGTAATGGTTCCCAATTAGAGGCAGCTGAGTGTCGTTACCTCTAATTGGGAACCATATATATGTTTGTAGTTTGCACTAGGGGTTTGTGGGTTATTGTTTGAGCCTAGCTTTGTTTTGAATGACATGACATGTTATGTTATGTTCTGTTCAGCGTTACGGTCTTCGTTTGTTTTGTTGTTTTTGTCCCAGTTTCGTTTTGTTAATAAAGATGTATACTGGATGCCTCGCTGCGCCTTGGTCTGTCCTTTCCGAAGAGCGTGACAGATTGGTGCATATGCAGTTCATAAGGTGCTTGTTTAAAAAAAATATACAAATAATATGATTACTATTGTCCTACTGGGCAAAAACTGGTTGAATCAATGTTTTTTCCACGTCATTTCAACCCCAAAAATCCTACGTGATGACGTTGAATCAACGTGGAAAACTAATTGGATTTGCAAAAAGTCATCAACGTAAAGGACACTTCGTCTTTTTTCACCCAACTGTAACCTAAATCCAATGACATTGTGAATTATACATTTTTCCTGTTGAATTCACATTAGTTGACAACTCAACCAAAGACTAGACGTTGAACTGACTTCTGTGCCCAGTGGGGTGGTACATTTATGTGTCGGTAATACATTTTATGTTAAGTTTTCAATATATCACAAACTCTTTCTCTATATTGATTATTGATTTGGACACTTCAAAACTGTGTTTTCACATTACCCACTGGGCACACACTGGTTGAATAAATGCTGTTACCACATCATTTTAATGAAGTTACGTTGAACCAATGTACAATAGATAGTTGAACTGACCTCTGTGCCCAGTGGGTAGGCTGTTTATAAAAAGTTAATGTCAACAACAGGAAGCAGCAAAAGCATGCTTTAGGAAACAGTTTAGGAATGCATTAGGAAACAGTTTAGGAATGCTTTAGGAAACAGTTTAGGAATGCTTTAGGAATAAAATGTAACTTTAAACATACTTTTCCAATAGTTTTCTAAGTAGTCAGGTAAAAACTGCTCAATCAGTCAAAAAATATATATTACCAAAAATCGTGAAAACAAGTTTGTTCTGTCTACTCTTAAGTGACTCTCTCTTTATGGTACAACAATACCCAAGAGACCTTTGTAAAACTACTCTACAGCCGCAGCAGTAAATGTAATGATCGTCATTTGATAATTCATTATTTATTCGGGAATAGAGGTTGATCTTAGCACTGTTCTGCCTGTTCTATGAACATTTTTAAAATCTTGTCCATGTTCTGTTATAATCTGCACCCGGCACAGCCAAAAGAGGACTGGCCACCCCTCACAGCCTGGTTCATCTCTAGGTTTCTTCCTAGGTTCTGGCCTTTCTAGGGAGTTTTTCCTAACCACTGTGCTTTTACACCTGCATTGCTTGCTGTTTGGGGTATTAGGCTGGGTTTCTGTACAGCACTCTGTGACATCAGCTGATGTAAGAAGGGCTTTATAAATACATTTGATTGATTGATTGCATTATTTAGGAAATAGGTTGCCATTTCCCTGGTCAAAAGTAGTGCACTATATAGGGAATAGGTTGACATTTCCCTGGTCAAAAGTAGTGCACTATATAGGGAATAGGTTGCCATTTCCCTGGTCAAAGGTTGTGCACTATATAGGGAATAGGATGCCATTTCCCTGGTCAAAAGTAGTACACTATATAGGAACTAGGGTTTCGTTTTGGGACGCAACCTCTGTAATTGACAGAGTGAAAATGTTTTCCACACTTTGCCATTGATTAAGCAATCGAAGCATGCATTCTCGCCTTGAACACCAACAAAGCTTTGCAGGTTTCTACTTGTTCTACTTTTTTTCCTAGTGTTTTTCTAAAATGTTTTTACTCAGCTTGTTTTCGTGCATTATTTCACACATGACACATTTCAGTTGAAGGCCTTCAGTTGTACAACTGACTAGGCATCCCCCTTTCCCTTTCTGAATTCTGGGAGACGGCGGAACAACAGTATTGAAGGCCGAGCTGTAGTCAAAGAACAGCATCCTCACATGAATTCCTTTTGTCCAGGTGGGTGAGGGCAGTGCAATTGCAATTGCATCATCCATGGATCTGTTGGAGCGGTCGGTGAACTGGAGAGGGTCGAGTGTGTCGGGGAGGGGAGGGCAGGGAGGAGGTGATGTGGTCTTTGACTAGCCTCTCAAAGAACTTCATCATGACAGAAGTGACAGAGGGTGGTATGCTCAGCCGAATGCACCACTGGGTGCACACTGCCTGTCCTCGAGGACACCTACAATACCAGGTGTCGCAGGAAGGTCAAGAAGATCATCAGGGATCCAAGACACCCGAGACACCCGAGACCTGAGACACCCATAGGTAGCTACATAATTGGAGAATCAGAGTGGATTTTTACTCTGCTGATCATATCCACAAAGCCTGAGGGACTGACCATAAAGAGTTCTAATTCTAATTCCATGCATTTCCCAGTGGGGTTGGAACCTTGGTTTATCTCAAAGGAGGATGCACTGTTCAGACCTTTATTATTCAATAATAATAAACCTTGGTGTCCCATGAGCAAGATAATCCTCTGTGCCCTTTGTCTGGGCAGAGTAAAAGGCTAACGCGGACCACTTTACTCAGGCCTAGTCGTGGGTTGTGGACCAGGGGTTTCAAGAAGGTGGAAAAACAGAACATTTCCCCCCTGACCATGATTTTCTCCATAATGTTACTATTGTTATCCAAGGCTGGGATAGAGGTATAGCCTAGCGTCTCTTGATTGGTCTAGCCTAGCGTCTCTTGATTGGTCTAGCCTGGCGTCTCTTGATTGGTCTAGCCTGGCGTCTCTTGATTGGTCTAGCCTAGCGTCTCTTGATTGGTCTAGCCTGGCGTCTCTTGATTGGTCTATCCTCTTGATTGGTCTATCCCTGTTAGTGTCTCTGTCAGTCCCATAAACTATACATACATCAAGGACACTTTAGTCAAACAACAATGATTAGCTTGCTGCAATTCCCTGGGAGGTTATACTATTACTGAAATACTGTCTTCTGCCCGTGAAGTAATATCACCAAGTATTATAGTAATAGACCACAATTAGGGACCCATCCAAGCCCTCCGGCTGTAATATTTTTTAAATAACTTTTCATCCACCTTTTGGCGTTACTGTGGAAACTGATAGAACACTTGACAGCTGCTGTTGAAGAGGCAAGGTTGCCATGGTGATGCGGACATCCCATTCCGCCATCCTGCTGTCTGTCAGAGAGCTGTCTCTGCATCCTTAACTCAGAGTTAACAGCTGCTCAACTCAGTGGAGTTCACCTCATCTCCTACTCTGCAGGCTGAGTGTCCGAGCTAGAGTGAATGAGTGAGAGAGAGAGAGAGAGAGAGAGAGAGAGAGAGAGAGAGAGAGAGAGAGAGAGAGAGAGTCAGCTGTGTAAATACCAATGTGCTTTTCTGCTCTCTTCTCCTTCACTGCCAGTAAATTCAGTATTATGTAGAGTGAACCTGGTCACTGGATCAAAGTGCATTAGTACGGAATTCAACAAGCCAAGCTGAGATAGAAGAGCCTAAATGTAATTTGCATCCATAAACATTTTATCCTGACACAGATTGAAATAATGTCAAATGTTAGCCGTAATATTGTTTAACTAACTAAAGATTGACCACAGCCTGTCGTTACCAATGGAAGAAAATGAATCATAGTGTGCAGAACAAGCAAGTTTAAGTTTGTTCCACCTGAGTGAGTCTGACCACAAGTCAGAGACCACTATGATGACACACCAAATGTGTTTGATGGATTACGTGAAAAGAGCAGGAATAGGCTTTTGTAGACTACAGTCCAAGCTACAGTTGAAGTCGGAAGTTTACATACACCTTAGCCAAATACATTTAAACTCAGTTTTTCACCATTCTTGACATTTAATCCTAGTAAAAATTCCCTGTCTTAGGTCAGTTAGGATCACCACTTTATTTTAAGAAAGCGAAATGTCAGAATAATAGTAGAGAGAAGGATTTATTTCAGCTTTTATTTCTTTCATCACATTCCCAGTGGGTCAGAAGTTTACATACGCTCAATTAGTATTTGGTAGCATTGCCGTTAAACTGTTTAACTTCGGTCAAACATTTCGGGTAGCCTTCCATAACCTTCCTACAATAATTTGGGTGAATTTTGGCCCATTCCTCCTGACAGAGCTGGTGTAACTGAGTCAGGTTTGTAGGCCTCATTCCTCAAACACGCTTTTTCAGTTCTGCCCACAAATTTTCTATAGCATTGAGCTCAGGACTTTGTGATGGCCACTCCAATACCTTTACTTTGTTGTCCTTAGGCCATTTTGCCACAACTTTGGAAGTATGCTTGGGGTCATTGTCCATTTAGGAGACCAATTTGCGACCACGCTTTAACTTCCTGACTGATGTCTTGAGGTGTTGCTTCAATATATCCACATAATTGTCCTCTCTCATGATGCCATCTATTTTGTGAAGTGCACCAGTCCCTCCTGCAGCAAAGCACCCCCACAACATGATGCTGCCACCCCCGTGCTTCACGGTTGGGATGGTGTTCTTCGGCTTGCGAGCCTTGTTTGTACAGATGAGCGTGGTACCTTCAGGCGTTCGGAAATTGCTCCCATGGATGAACCAGACTTGTGGAGGTCTACAATTTTTTTCTGAGGTATTGGCTGATATGTTTTGATTTTCCCATGATGTCAAGCAAAGAGGCACTGAGTTTGAAGGTAAGCCTTGAAATACATCCACAGTACACCTCCAATGGACTCAAATGGTGTCAACTAGCCTATCAGAAGCTTCTAAAGCCATGACATAATTTTCAGAAATTTTCCAAGCTGTTTAAAGTCAGTCAACTTAATGTATGTAAACTTCTGGCCCACCGGAATTGTGATACAGTGAATTATAAGTGAAATAATCTGTCTGTAAACAATTCTTGGAATAATTACTTGTGTCATGCACAAAGTAGATGTCCTAACCGACTTGCCAAAACTAAACAAGAAGTTTGTGGAGTTATTGAAAAACGAGTTTTAATGACTCCAACCTAAGTGTATGTAAACTTCCGACTTCAACTGTATGTCCTCCAATGGTGCGACTGCAGTCGGCATCCAAAGATGATCCTATTTGAATAAACGCTTGAAAGTAAGGATGACAGCAGTGGTGTAGTCTACGACGATACGGATATCACTTTTTACTAATATCTACAAAGCGCATTGATGTGAATCACACTGCTGCTCTCTCATTTAGCTATTTACGCCTTACGGATTGTGGTTGTTGTGGATGGCTGTTCACAAATCTAAATGTGTATTTGAACACAATAATGGTTGAATTACAGAAGTTTAAGCTGCCATTCAATCGTTGTTTTTAAAACCAGTGGACAGCCAGTGAAAAATGCGCTCCTGCAATAGCTGCATAGTGAGGATCCCAGCCTATGGAATACCAGCTGCATAGTGAGGATCCAAGGCTATGGAATACCAGCTGCATAGTGCGGATCCCAGCCTATAGAATAACAGCTGCATAGTGAGGATCCCAGCCTGTAGAATAACAGCTGCATAGTGCGGATCCCAGCCTATGGAATAACAGCTGCATAGTGCTGATCCCAGCCTATGGAATAACAGCTGCATAGTGAGGATCCCAGCCTATGGAATAACAGCTGCGTAGTGCGGATCCCAGCCTATGGAATAACAGCTGCATAGTGAGGATCCCAGCCTATGGAATAACAGCTGCATAGTGAGGATCCCAGCCTATGGAATAACAGCTGCATAGTGCAGATCTCAGCCTATGGAATAACAGCTACATAGTGCGGATCCCAGCCTATGGAATAACAGCTGCATAGTGAGGATCCCAGCCTATGGAATAACAGCTGCGTAGTGCGGATCCCAGCCTATGGAATAACAGCTGCATAGTGAGGATCCCAGCCTATGGAATAACAGCTACATAGTGCGGATCCCAGGCTATAGAATAACAGCTGCATAGTGCTGATCCCAGCCTATGGAATAACAGCTGCATAGTGCTGATCCCAGCCTATGGAATAACAGCTGCATAGTGCAGATCCCAGCCTATAGAATAACAGCTGCATAGTGCTGATCCCAGCCTATGGAATAACAGCTGCATAGTGTTTATCCCAGCCTATGGAATAACAGCTGCATAGTGCTGATCCCAGCCTATGGAATAACAGCTGCATAGTGCTGATCCCAGCCTATGGAATAACAGCTGCATAGTGCAGATCCCAGCCTATAGAATAACAGCTGCATAGTGCTGATCCCAGCCTATGGAATAACAGCTGCATAGTGCTGATCCCAGCCTATGGAATAACAGCTGCATAGTGCAGATCCCAGCCTATAGAATAACAGCTGCATAGTGCTGATCCCAGCCTATGGAATAACAGCTGCATAGTGTTTATCCCAGCCTATGGAGAAACAGCTGCATAGTGCGGATCCCAGCCTATAGAATAACAGCTGCATAGTGAGGATCCCAGCCTATGGAATAACAGCTGCATAGTGCGGATCCCAACCTATGGAATAACAGCTGCATAGTGAGGATCCCAGCCTATAGAATAACAGCTGCATAATGAGGATCCCAGCCTATAGAATAACAGCTGCATAGTGTGGATCCCAGCCTATGGAATAACAGCTGCATAGTGCTGATCCCAGCCTATGGAATAACAGCTGCACAGTGCGGATCCCAGCCTATAGAATAACAGCTGCATAGTGCTGATCCCAGCCTATGGAATAACAGTGGGGCTTTTATTGCTCAATCTAATTCATGCTGTTAAAAAAGGCCTAATGGACACCTGCTCAAACTCACACACTTTTGATAGATTTAAAGGGGCAATCTGTAGTTGCCACATCCATTTTTGGATTTATAAATGATATATTCAGTACCAGTCAAAAGTTTGGACTCACCTAGTCATTCAAGGGTTCTTCTTTATTTTTACTATTTTCTACATTGTAGAATAGTAGTGAAGACATAAAAACTCTGAAATAACACATAAGGAATAATGTAGTAACCAAAAAGTGTTAAACAAATCAAAATATATTTTAGATTTTAGATTCTTCAAAGTAGCCACCCTTTGCCTTGATAACAGCTTTGCACAATCTTGGCAAAACATGCCATTACATGAGCACCGCCTTTATTTTTCAACTAGAATCAATGAGCCCAATCAGTCCTCCATGACAACTGTCAATGCCGGTGTGATTAGCTGGTGTAGAAGTCAGGCGCAGGAAAGCAGATATGAGTGAAACAACTTATTTTTTTATAAAATACAGAAAAGGAAATAACAAATACAATTTGCCCTTAAAAACACACGGGCGAATATAACTAGCCTTAGAATGCTGCAAGGAAACAACAAACGCACAAAACCATGGGGGAAACAGAGAGTTTAAATAAGGAACATGTAATTATGGGATAGAAACCAGGTGTGTATAATAAAGACAAAACACATAGAAATTGAAAATTAGATCGGCGGTAGCTAGAAGACCGGTGACGTCGACCGCTGAACGCCGCCCGAACAAGGAGAGGGACCGACTTCGGCGGAAGTCGTGACCACAACAAAATCATAAACCACAGAGTAGGGCTGGCTAATAAGTCCTTAGTTTTGGGGTCATGCTCAGGTAAAACAATTTGTCTAATCTTTACTTCCATATTTCCAAGTTCTATTCTTGAAGATCAAGGGATATAACATTTATTGGAATGACTGGAATTCTGTTAGACTTTGTTTTTTAATGCAAGGATATAATTGTATCATATTATATGTAATAGAAGAAAGCGATGGGTTAGAAGAAGCATACATAACCAACTTATAAAGTAAAATTTAATATCCATATATGGCCAGCTATGTCAACTTTAACATTGATTTATCCTGCAATAGATGTCGTTCAATTGGTAACAGACATTTTTGTCTTCTTCTAATGCCTCTTAAGGGGAAAGTAATCTAAAAGTAACGGAATGTAATCAGATTACGTAAATGAGTTTGGGTAATCCAAATAGTTAAGTTACTGATTACATTGTTGGACAGGTAACTAGTAACTGTAACAGATTGCATTTATAAAGTAACCTACCCAACCCTGGCAATAACTCAGTTCTTCGTTGCACTCCTTCAAACAACTGAATGTTTTGAAACTTTGGCAAAGGTTAAAGTCTCTGTGTAAATCTGGAGAATATGTCTAAGGATGACCACACAACATCTGGTGAATGCAGATGCTTCTGAGGCTGAGAAACAGGAGGTGGGAGGAGTCTGACTTCCAGGAAATGGCAGTTTTATTATTATTTATTCAACTAGGCAAGTCAGTTAAGAACAAATTCTTATTTTACTTCAAAGTAAGTTACTAAATATAGCCCAGTTTATAACACTCTCTATGAAATGGGCTTTTAAATGATGTGTAGTATAACGTAGTGTGCATTGAAATTATTGATGTATGTTCACTTTGAAGTGGTTAAAATTAAAATCCATAATTTTCATCAAGTTTTATTAAAACATTTTGATGTTTACTTTTGGAAAATACAAATATAATATAATGGGTTAAAATACCAACAAACTTCCAGATTAAAAAAAATGTAATTTCAGTCTGTGGTGCCTGGCCTGAACAGTATCAGAAGGATGGAAGGATAGGCATACCATCAAATTAAACCTTTTTAATCACAACACGTGGTACAGTGAAAAAAAATATTAAGACTACACGATACACTGGAATTAAATTTTTTTCACAGATTCTGATTATCATTCTGATTATCATGGCCTACCTTGTAGGTGGCTTGGCCGTCTCACAGGGCCTCAGTAATACAGGTTTGTGGGTTAAAGATTATATATTATTCATTGTGTGTGTTTGGAGATGAGCTTTAATTTTTCTTTGGACGCTGCATTCAACAGTCACCAGAACACAGTCTGTGTCCCACTGCACTGGCATGGCTTGGTACTGTCTGAAGGAAATGCTTTGCTGTTAATCCAATGTAAGCATAACGTTTTCTCTAGTTTCCCTCATGTTTTACTCTAACTTACATATATAGTAAGTTAGAGTAAAACATGAGTGAAACTAGAGAAAATGGAGGCACTCAGTGCTACTCTGTATTGGACAAATATGTCTTTAATGAGGCTGTATTTAAACCTGTTAATATTCATGTGAGGAATAGTAATATGATGTAGTGGGATATGTACATGATGTCACGATCTTCAGAGATGGACCAAGGCGCAGCGTGCCGGGTGGAGTTAAACATCTTTATTTCGTCAACTCACTCAAATACAAAACAACAAACGAAGATCAAAACAGGTGCCGCACCAACAGTACACACACCTCAACAGAGTCAACCTCCCACAAAGCTGGAGGGAAAAATAGCTGCTTAAGTGTGGTTCCCAATCAGGGACAACGATAGACAGCTGTCCCTGATTGAGAGCCACACTCAGCCAAAACAAAGAAATACAAAAACTATAACATAGAATGCCCACCCCAAATCACACCCTGACCAAACCAAAAGGAGACATAAAAGGCTCCTACCGGTCAGGGCGTGACACATGAACTTTAATAGTGTGGACAATAGTAAATGTTTTACATCTCATGAGATTTGTCTACATTCCAAAACCACTGGCTGTTGAGTTCTATTAGTGAACACACTGACACACATAAACCTACAGTACTCACTATCAATTCACAAAACATAATTCTGTATTGGACAATTTTCACTGAGTACAAATCTACGGCCATTTTTTTTCCCACCACCATGTTTTTCTGCCAGCCTGTGGTTCTCTGCGTCAGACTATAATTGCCTGCTTCAGGATGTTTTAATTAGCTGCAACATCCAGCTCTAATCTTCACCTCAGTCTCTCTGAACACTCTCAACACTCAGCATAGGGTCTACATAATAACAAGCCTTGCCCAGCGCTGACACACACACACACAATGCATGAACTCACAACACGCACCCACACACTCAAGCACACACACCCTCACACATACGCTCACGCACCGACACACACACAGCACACACTGTACTCAAACACCGTATTACACAGTCCTCTCACATCACACTTACATACCGTGCACACACACGCACACACACACAGCGTAGCATCCCTCAGCACTTCAGCTCTGGCTCTGTGAGGGGAATAATGAAAACCTAGCTGAGTGCTAACACACAGCCACTGCACTCAACGACCCCTCAGTACTTCCGCTCTGGGTTTATGGTGTTGAATAATGATAATAATACAAACTGACCTGCAGTCCCAAATGGCTCCCTATTCCCTACATACAGTATATCTCACTGGTCGTCCCCAAAGCCAACACCTCCTTTGGCCGCCGTTCCTTACAGTTCTCTGCTGCCAATGACTGGAACGAATTGCAAAAATAGCTGAATCTGGAGACTTATATTTCCCTCACTAACTTTAAACATCAGCTATCTGAGCAGCTAACCGATCGCTGCAGCTGTACATAGTCCATCTGTAAATAGCCCACCCAATCTAACTACCCCATCCACATATTGTTTATATTTACTTTTCTTCTCTTTTTCACACCAGTATTTCCACTTGCACATCATCATCTGCCCATCTATCACTCCAGTGTTACTTTTCTAATTACTTCGCTACTATGGATTATTTATTGCCTTACCTCCTCACGCCATTTGCACACACTGTATGTAGAAAGTCTTTTTTTCCTATTGTGTTATTGGCTGTACGCTTATTCCATGTGTAACTCTGTGTTGTTGTTTGTGTCGCACTGCTTTGCTTTATCTTGGCCAGGTCGCAGTTGTAAATGAGAACTTGTTCTCAACTGGCCTACCTGGTTAAATAAAAAATACAGTGCCTTCGGAAAGTATTCAGACCCTTTGACTTTTTCCACCTTTTTGTTACGTTACAGCCTTATTCTACACACAATACCCCATTAGGACAAAGCAAAAACTGTTTTTTAGAATTGTCTGCAAATGTATAAAATATATAATACAGAAATACATTATTTACATACAGTTGAAGTCGGAAGTTTACATACACTTAGGTTGGAGTCATTAAAACTCGTTTTTCAACCACTCCACAAATGTCTTGTTAACAAACTATAGTTTTGGCAAGTCGGTTAGGACATCTACTTTGTGCATGACAGAAGTAATTTTTCCAACAATTGTTTACAGACAGATCATTTCACTTATAATTCACTGTATCAAATCAAATCAAATCAAATCAAATTTATTTATAAAGCCCCCCTTACATCAGCTGATGTCACAGAGTGCTGTACAGAAACCCAGCCTAAAACCCCAAACAGCAAGCAATGCAGGTGTAAAAGCACGGTGGCTAGGAAAAACTCCCTAGAAGGCCAAAACCTAGGAAGAAACCTAGAGAGGAACCAGGCTGTGAGGGGTGGCCAGTCCTCTTCTGGCTGTGCCGGGTGCAGATTATAACAGAACATGGACAAGATTTTAAAATGTTCATAAAACAGGCAGAACAGTTGAAACTGGAGAAGCAGCACGGCCAGGTGGACTCGGGACATCCGGTAGGCCTTGAGGAATGGTCCTAATGCTCAGGTCCTCCGAGAGAGAGAGAGAGAAGAAGAAAAAGAAAGAGAGAGATAATTAGAGCGAGCATACTTAAATTCGCACAGGACACCAGATAAGAGAAGAAATACTCCAGATATAACAGACGGACCCTAGCACCCCCGACACATAAACTACTGCAGCATAAATACTGGGGGTGAGACAGGAGGGTCGGGAGACACTGTGGCCCGTCCGGCCGAAACCCCGGACAGGGCCAAACAGGCAGGATATAACCCCACCCACTCTGCGAAGCACAGCCCCCACACCACTAGAGGGATATCTTCAACCACCAACTTACCATCCTGAGACAAGGCCGAGTATAGCCCACAAGATCTCCGCCACGGCACCAGAAGCCAGTGACTCAGCCCCTGTAATAGGGTTAGAGGCAGAGAATCCCAGTGGAGGGAACCGGCCAGGCAAAAGACAGCAAAGGTGGTTCGTTGCTCCAGTGCCTTTCCGTTCACCTTCACACTCCTGGGCCAGACTACACTCAGTCATAAGACCTACTGAAGAGATGAGTCTTCAATAAAGACTTAAAGGTTGAGACCGAGTCTGCGTCTCTCACATGGATAGGCAGACTATTCCATAAAAATGGAGCTCTATAGGAAAAAGCCCTGCCTCCAGCTGTTTGCTTAGAAATTTTAGGGACAGTAAGGAGGCTCATGCGTCTTGTGACCGTGGCGTGCGTGTAGGTATGTACGGCAGGACCAAATCAGAAAGATAGGTAGGAGCAAGCCCATGTAATGCTTTGTAGGTTAGCAGTAAAACCTTGAAATCAGCCCTTGCCTTAACAGGAAGCCAGTGTAGAGAGGCTAGTACTGGAGTAATATGATCAAATTTTGGGGTTCTAGTCAAGATTCTAGCAGCCGTGTTAAGCACTAACTGAAGTTTATTTAGTGCTTTATCCGGATAGCCGGAAAATAAAGCATTGCAGTAGTCTAACCTAGAAGTTACAAATGCATGGATTAACTTTTCTGCATCATTTTTGGACAGAAAGTTTCTAATTTTTACAATGTTACGTAAATGGAAAAAAGCTGTCCTTGAAACAGTCTTGATATGTTCGTCAAAAGAGAGATCAGGGTCCAGAGTAACGCCGAGGTCCTTCACAGTTTTATTTGAGACGACTGTACAACCATCAAGATTAATTGTCAGATTCAACAGAAGATCTCTTTGTTTCTTGGGACCTAGGACTAGCATCTCTGTTTTATCAGAGTTTAAAAGTAGAAAATTTTCTGCCATCCACTTCCTTATGTCTGAAACACAGGCTTCAAGGGAGGGCAATTTTGGGGCTTCACCATGTTTCATCGAAATGTACAGCTGTGTGTCATCCGCATAGCAGTGAAAGTTAACATTATGTTTCGAATGACATCACCAAGTGGTAAAATATATAGTGAAAACAATAGTGGTCCCAAAACAGAGCCTTGAGGAACACCGAAATTTACAGTTGATTTGTCAGAGGACAAACCATCCACAGAGACAAACTGATATCTTTCCGACAGATAAGATCTAAACCAGGCCAAAACTTGTCCATGTAGACCAATTTGGGTTTCCAATCTCTCCAAAAGAATGTGGTGATCGATGGTATCAAAAGCAGCACTAAGGTCTAGGAGCATGAGTACAGTTGCAGAGCCTCGGTCTGACGCCATTAAAAGGTCATTTACCACCTTCACAAGTGCAGTCTCAGTGCTATGATGGGGTCTAAAACCAGACTGAAGCGTTTAGTATACATTGTTTGTCTTCAGGAAGGCAGTGAGTTGCTGCGCAACAGCTTTTTCTAAAATTTTTGAGAGGAATGGAAGATTCAATATAGGCCGATAGTTTTTTATATTTTCTGGGTCAAGGTTTGGCTTTTTAAGAGAGGCTTTATTACTGCCACTTTTAGTGAGTTTGGTACACATCCGGTAGATAGAGAGCTGTTTATTATGTTCAACATAGGAGGGCCAAGCACAGGAAGCAGCTCTTTCAGTAGTTTAGTTGGAATAGGGTCCAGTATGCAGCTTGAAGGTTTAGAGGCCATGATTATTTTCATCAATGTGTCAAGAGATATGGTACTAAAAAACTTGAGTGTCTCTCTTGATTTTATGTCCTGGCAAAGTTGTGTGGACTCAGGACAACTGAGCTTTGGAGGAATACGCAGATTTAAAGAGGAGTCCGTAATTTGCTTTCTAATGATCATGATCTTTTCCTCAAAGAAGTTCATGAATGAATCACTGCTAAAGTGAAAGCCATCCTCTCTTGGGGAATGCTGCTTTTTAGTTAGCTTTGTGACAGTATCAAAAAGAAACTTTGGATTATTCTTATTTTCCTCAATTAACTTGGAAAAATAGGATGATCGAGCAGCAGTGAGGGCTCTTCGATACTGCACGGTACTGTCTTTCCAAGCTAGTCGGAAGACTTCCAGTTTGGTGTGGCGCCATTTCCGTTCCAATTTTCTGGTAACTTGCTTCAGAGCTCGGGTATTTTCTGTATACCAGGGAGCTAGTTTTTTTGGCAAATGTTTTTGTTTTTAGGGTGCAACTGCATCTAGGGTATTGCGCAAGGTTACATTGAGTTCCTCAGTTAGGTGGTTAACTGATTTTTGTACTCTGACGTCCTTGGGTAGGTGGAAGGATTCTGGAAGGGCATCTAGGAATCTTTGGGATGTCTGAGAATTTATAGCACGACTTTTGATGATCCTTGGTTGGGGTCTGAGCAGATTATCTGTTGCGATTTCAAAGCGTAATAAAATGGTGGTCCGATAGTCCAGGATTATGAGGAAAAACATTAAGATCCACAACATTTATTCCACGGGACAAAACTAGGTCCAGAGTATGACTGTGGCAGTGAGTAGGTCCGGAGACATGTTGAACAAAACCGACAGAGTCGATGATGGCTCCAAAAGCCTTTTGGAGTGGGTCTGTGGACTTTTCCATGTGAATATTAAAGTCACCAAAAATTAGAATATTGTCTGCCATGACTACAAGGTCCGATAGGAATTCAGGGAACTCAGTGAGGAATGTTGTATATGGCCCAGGAGGCCTGTAAACAGTAGCTATAAAAAGTGATTGAGTAGGCTGCATAGATTTCATGACTAGAAGCTCAAAAGACTAAAACGTCGTTTTTGTTTTTGTAAATAGAAATTTGCTATTGTAAATGTTAGCAACACCTCCGCCTTTGCGGGATCTTGTGGGGATATGGTCACTAGTGTAACCAGGAGGTGAGGCCTCATTTAACACAATAAATTCATCAGGCTTAAGCCATGTTTCAGTCAGGCCAATCACATCAAGATTATGATCAGTGATTAGTTCATTGACTAGAACTGCCTTGGAAGTGAGGGATCTAACATTGAGTAGCCCCATTTTGAGATGTGAGGTATCACAATCTCTTTCAATAATGGCAGCAATGGAGGAGGTCTTTATTCTAGTGAGATTGCTAAAGCGAACACCGCCATGTTTAGTTTTGCCCAACCTAGGTCGAGGCACAGACACAGTCTCAATAGAGATAGCTGAGCTGACTACACTAACTGTGCTAGTGGCAGACTCCACTAAGCTGGCAGGCTGGCTAACAGCCTGCTGCCTGGCCTGCACCCTATCTCATTGTGAAGCTAGAGGAGTTAGAGCCCTGTCTATGTTAGTCGATAAGATGAGAGCACCCCTCCAGCTAGGATGGAGTCCGTCACTCCTCAACAGGCCAGGCTTGGTCCTGTTTGTGGAGTGAAGTCCCAGAAAGAGGGCCAATTATCTACAAATTCTATCTTTTGTGTGGGGCAGAAAACAGTTTTCAACCAGCGATTGAGTTGTGAGACTGCTGTAGAGCTCATCACTCCCCCTAACTGGGAGGGGGCCAGAGACAATTACTCGATGCCGACACATCTTTCTAGCTGATTTACACGCTGAAGCTATGTTGCGCTTGGTGACCTCTGACTGTTTCATCCTAACATCGTTGGTGCCGACGTGGATAACAATATCTCTATACTCTCTACACTCGCCAGATTTAGCCTTAGCCAGCACCATCTTCAGGTTAGCCTTAACGTCGGTAGCCCTGCCCCTGGTAAACAGTGTATGATCGCTGGGTGATTCGCTTCAAGTCTAATACTGCGAGTAATGGAGTCGCCAATGACTAGAGTTTTCAATTTGTCAGTGCTAATGGTGGGAGGCCTCGGCATCTCAGACCCGTAGCGGGAGGAGTAGAGACCAGAGAAGGCTCGGCCTCTGACTCCGACCGCTGCTTAATGGGGAAAACCGGTTGAAAGTTTCTGTCGGCTGAATGAGCGACACCGGTTGAGCATTGCTCCAGCATTTCCTTCCAGAAGCCGTGAGAAAATTGTCCGGCTGCGGGGACTGTGCGAGGATTTCTCGACTATCTGTACTTACTGGTGGCACAGGCGCTGTTTCATCCTTTCCTACACTTACATTTCCCTTGCCTAACGATTGCGTCTGAAGCTGGGCTTGCAGCACAGCTATCCTCGCCTTAAGCCGACCGTTCTCCTGTATGTTATGAGTACAGCGACTGCAATTAGAAGGCATCATGTTAATGTTACTACTTAGCTTCGGTTGGTGGAGGTCCTGACGAAACACGTCCAGATAAAGCGTCCGGAGTGAAAAAGTTGAATGAAAAAATAAACGGTAATTACAAAGTAAAAACCGTAAAACTGTCAGGTAGCAAAGTTAGGTTAGGTATCACAATTCCAGTGGGTCAGAAGTTTACATACACTAAGTTGACTGTGCCTTTGAACAGCTTGGAAAATTCCAGAAAATGATGTCATGGCTTTAGAAGCTTCTGATAGGCAAATTGACATCAGTTGAGTCAATTGGAGGTGTACCTGTGGATGTATTTCAAGGTCTACCTTCAAACTCAGTGCCTCTTTGCTTGACATCATTGGAAAATCTAAAGATATCAGCCAAGACCTCCGAAAAAATTGTAGACCTCCACAAGTCTGGTTCATCCTTGGGAGCAACGTTCACGTTCATCTATACAAACAATAGTACGCAAGTATAAACACCATGGGACAACACAGCCGTCATACCACTCAGGAAGAAGACGCATTCTGTCTCCTAGAGATGAACGTACTTTGGTGCGAAAAGTGCAAATCAATCCCAGAACAACAGCAAAGGACCTTGTGAAGATGCTGGAGGAAACAAAAGGTACAAAAGTAGCTATATTCACAGTAAAACGAGTGCTATACAGACATAACCTGAAAGGCCGCCAAGCAAGGAAGAAGCCACTGCTCCAAGCCAGACTACGGTTTGCAACTGCACATGGGGACAAAGATCATACTTTTTGGAGAAATGTACTCTGGTCTGATGAAACAAAAATCGAACTGTTTGGCTATAATGACCATCGTTATGTTTGGAGGAAAAAGGGGGAGGCTTGCAAGCTGAAGAACACCATCCCAACTGTGAAGAACGGGGGTGGCAGCATCATGTTGTAGGGGTGCTTTGCTGCAGGAGGGACTGGTGCACTTCACAAAATAGATGGCATCATGAGGGAGGACAATTATGTGGATATATTGAAGCAACATCTCAAGACATCAGTCAGGAAGTTAAAGTTTGGTCGCAAATGGGTCTTCCAAATGGACAATGACCCCAAGCATACTTCCAAAGTTGTGTGAAAATGGCCTAAGGACAAGAAAATCAAGGTATTGGAGTTGCCATCACAAAGCCCTGACCTCAATCCTATAGAAAAGTTGTGGGCAGAACTGAAAAATCGTGGGCGAGCAAGGAGGCCTACAAACCTGATTCAGTTACACCAGCTCTGTCAGGAGAATTGGGCCAAAATTCACCCAAATTATTGTGGGAAGGTTGTGGAAGGCTACCCGAAACATTTGACCCAAGTTAAACAATTTAAAGGAAATGCTACCAAATACTAATTGAGTGTATGTAAACTTCTGACCCACTGGGAATGTGATGAAAGAAATAATAACTGAAATAAATCATTCTCTCTACTATTATTCTGACATTTCACATTCTTAAAATAAAGTGGTGATCCTAACTGACCTAAGACAGGGAATTTTACTAGGATTAAATGTTAGGAATTGTGAAAAAAAATTATTTGGCTGAGGTGTATGTAAACTTCCAACTTCAACTTTAAGTAATTCAGACCCTTTCCTATGAGACTCGACATTGAGCTCAGGTGAATCCTGTTTTCATTGATCATCCTTGAGATGTTTCTACAACTTGATTGGAGTCCACCTGTGGTAATTGCAAATGATTGGACATGATTTGGAAAGACACACACCTGTCTATATACAGTGAGGGAAAAAAGTATTTGATCCCCTGCTGATTTTGTACGTTTGCCCACTGATAAATAAATGATCAGTCTATAATTTTAATGGTAGGTTTATTTGAACAGTGAGAGACAGAATAACAACAAACAAATCCAGAAAAACACGTGAAAAATGTTATAAATTGATTTGCATTTTAATGAGGGAAATAAGTATTTGAACCCCTCTCAATCAGAAAGAGTTCTGGCTCCCAGGTGTCTTTTATACAGGTAACGAGCTGAGATTAGGATTTGTTACCTGTATAAAAGACACCTGTCCACAGAAGCAATCAATCAATCAGATTCCAAACTCTCCACCATGGCCAAGACCAAAGAGCTCTCCAAGGATGTCAGGGACAAGATTGTAGACCTACACAAGGCTGGAATGGGCTACAAGACCAACGCCAAGCAGCTTGGTGAGAAGGTGACAACAGTTGGTGCGATTATTCGCAAATGGAAGAAACACAAAAGAACTGTCAATCTCCCTCGGCCTGGGGCTCCATGCAAGATCTTACCTCGTGGAGTTGCAATGATCATGAGAACGGTGGAGGACCTGAGACCTGAGAACGGTGGAGGACCTCCCTCATGAGGAGGACCTGAGCATTAGGACCATTCCTCAAGGCCTACCCGGATGTCCCGAGTCCACCTGGCCGTGCTGCTTCTCCAGTTACAACTGTTCTGCCTGTTTTATGAACATTTTAAAATCTTGTCCATGTTCTGTTATAATCTGCACCCGGCACAGCCAGAAGAGGACTGGCCACCCCTCACAGCCTGGTTCCTCTCTAGGTTTCTTCCTAGGTTTTGGCCTTCTAGGGAGTTTTTCCTAGCCACCGTGCTTTTACACCTGCATTGCTTGCTGTTTGGGGTTTTAGGCTGGGTTTCTGTACAGCACTCTGTGACATCAGCTGATGTAAGGGGGGCTTTATAAATAAATTTGATTTGATTTGATTTGAACGGTGAGGAATCAGCCCAGAACTACACGGGAGGATCTTGTCAATGATCTCAAGGCAGCTGGGACCATAGTCACCAAGAAAACAATTGGTAACACACTACGCCGTGAAGGACTGAAATCCTGCAGCGCCGCAAGGTCCCCTGCTCAAGAAAGCACATATACATGCCCGTCTTAAGTTTGCCAATGAACATCTGAATGATTCAGAGGACAACTGGGTGAAAGTGTTGTGGTCAGATGAGACCAAAATGGAGCTCTTTGGCATCAACTCAACTCGCCGTGTTTGGAGGAGGAGGAATGCTGCCTATGACCCCAAGAACACCATCCCCACCGTCAAACATGGAGGTGGAAACATTATGCTTTGGGGGTGTTTTTCTGCTAAGGGGACAGGACAACTTCACGCATCAAAGGGACGATGGGCGGGGCCATGTACCGTCAAATCTTGGGTGAGAACCTCCTTCCCTCAGCCAGGGCATTGAAAATGGGTCGTGGATGGGTATTCCAGAATGACAATGACCCAAAACACACGGCCAAGGCAACAAGCAGGTGGCTCAAGAAGAAGCACATTAAGGTCCTGGAGTGGCCTAGCCAGTCTCCAGACCTTAATCCCATAGAAAATCTGTGGAGGGAGCTGAAGGTTCGAGTTGCCGAACGTCAGTCTCGAAACCTTAATGACTTGGAGAAGATCTGCAAAGAGGAGTGGGACAAAATCCCTCCTGAGATGTGTGCAAACCTGGTGGCCAACTGCAAGAAACGTCTGACCTCTGTGATTGCCAACAGGTTTTTGCCACCAAGTACTGTCATGTTTTGCAGAGGGGTCAAATACTTATTTCCCTCATTAAAATGCAAATCAAATTATAACATTTTTCACATGCGTTTTTCTGGATTTTTTTGTTGTTATTCTGTCTCTCACTGATCAAATAAACCTATCATTAAAATTATAGACTGATCATTTCTTTGTCAGTGGGCAAATGTACAAAATCTGCAGGGGATCAAGTACTTTTTTCCCTCACTGTAAGTTCCCACAGTTAACAGTGCATGTCTGAGCACAAACCAAGCCATGAGGTCAAAGGAATTGTCTGTAGAGCTCCGAGACAGGAATGTCAAGGCAGAGGGTACCAAAAAATATCTGCCGCATTGAAGGTCCCCAAGAACACAGTGGCCTCCATCATTCTTAAATGGAAGAAGATTGGAACCACCAAGACTCTTCCTAGAGATGACCGCCAGGCCAAACTGAGAAATTGGTCCAAAGTAGTGCACTATATGGTGAATAGGGAGCCATTTGGGACACTAGTGGTGTTCTGACACAGTGAGTGTGTCTCCCTGAGGGAACAGGGTTCAGGGTACAATTTGGCACGGACACAGTGAGCGTCTCTCCCTGCATTAGGACACTGCCCCTCTGATGTGGCATGACCAGGGGTTCATTGAGGGCCACCCAGTGGGCACTTCCCGGATTGACATGGGGGTTACGGGACTGCCGTGCCAGGTCAGGCTGTTGACAGGCACGGCAGGAGGAGTTTGACTATGGAAGCGGGCAGGAGTAGTGCCTGCCATTGGCCAGGTGGTCAACAACTCATGAAGAGGCCCAGTAGTGAGTCAGTCAGCCAGCTAGCGTACTGTAGACACACACGTCTTCAGTGAACACACACACCAAACACAATACACATACCCATAGCTTCTTGGTATATACACTCAACAATATGCACAAAACATACTCTATCTACCTAGTCAAAATGGAGGCTCTAAACCAATTACTCTATCTACCTAGTCAAAATGGAGGCTCTAAA